>PVIJ01001466.1:0-198297 GCA_004024925.1 Scalopus aquaticus | reverse complement strand
CGGCGAGAGGTTTCACCAGAGACAGAGTGGGGAGCAGAACAGGCAGATCAGAAGTACACTGCTGAGGGGAGCAGCGGGCGAGGCAGGAGAGGTCTGCCCCACCATGTGGGATTCTCCCCGGCCGGGCGTCGAACTCGCATCGCCCGCTGCCGACAGCTCCACAGCGCAGTGCTCAACCGCTGCGCCACCGGGGAGGCCCTTCATTCATCTTCTTTTTAGTCAGGATAGCTTTAGCTATTCGGGTTTTTTTGTGGTTCCACATGAATTCCTTCAATATTCGTTCTATTTCTTTGAAGAATGTTATTGAGATTTTTATCGGAATCGCATTGAATCTGTAGATTGCTTTTGGTAGGATGGCCATTTTGATGATGTTGATTCTTCCAATCCATGAGCAGGGGATGCCTTTCCATCTTTTTGTGTCTTCCTTTATTTCTTTTAACAGCGTCTTGTAGTTTTCTTTGTATAAGTCCTTTACCTCTTTTGTTAGGTTTATTCCCAGGTATTTCATTTTTTTGGTTTCGATTTTGAATTGAAAACCTACTCAAAACTATAGACCAATACAGTAATGTAGCAGGATACAAAATCAATGCACAAAAATCAGTAGCCTTTCTATATGCAAACACTCAGTCTGAAGAAGAAGAAATTAAGAGACTGTTTTCTTATAGTGAGGTGAGGTTTTAGGCATTAGGATCATATTCTTGATGATTTCAAATGAGAAACTATAGATCTTGTGAGTGGGAGTTAGGAATGGGCTTTTGAGGTCTTTGGTCTTACAGCTAAAATTTAGAACACCAGTTGGCGCTGATCACACAGCCTCATTGTGAATCCTAAGCAGGAACCACTGTTTTGTCATGTAAATTTCCAGGAGTGATGGGTCTTTCTGGACCCATGTTTTTCCCAGTTGCCCACAGAAAAGGCAGAAACACTATGACTGTCTGCTAGAAAACTAAGTAAAATGGAAGAGAATACTGTTATGGGGCATTATGCCCATGCAGAAACCCACGTGGGATTTTGCCAGCCCCTTCATTATACCTTTATAGCTACTGATTTGCCTGATGAACACTTTTTCCCTGATGAGCCATCTTTCTGATTTTGTGTAGAACGTAGGGTCATTGGGTTAAAATTAATATTAGAACCAGAAGTGAGTAATTATGCAACCAAGAGATCAGATCTTACTTTTCACAATAATTTGGATGAGTTGAGTGTGCAAATGGATGACCTGTTACAGTTAACTACTTTCTAATAAAATACAGTGGAGTGAGGGGAAGAATTTGGGGATATACTTCTTTCACCCCAAGCCTTTAAACCATGGGCATTTGTTCACAGGGCAAATTTTAAGTCAGGTAAGATTATCTATGTGCCAAGGCACTGATGGATAGTGAACATTTATAGATAAGTGGAATAACAGAGAATCTGAGGAATCTGCTGAGATGATTTGGACTATCTCTAAATTGTTGAGCATAAATTCATTCAAGAAAACCCTGCCTCCTAACACTAATACTGATCTAAGCTGTCACTTTTTAGATTCTTATGCTACCTTATGCCAGACCTTTGAAAGCTAGAAGTACTTTTAAGTCAAAAGCCCTCTGCAAACCCTTATACACAGTTGGTGGGTATGTAAATTGATGTATACCATAATGCAGCCATTATGGAAAGCAGTATGGTGAGTCCTCAAAAAACAAAAAATAGCAATTCCATACAATCCAGTTACCCCACTTCTGGGTATTCACCGAAAAAATACAAAAGTCCTAATTGGAAGTGATATAAGCACCCCCGTGTTTATTGCAGTATTATTTACAATAGCCAAGAAATGGAAACCTAAAAGCTTGTTAACAGGTGAATTGATCAAGATGTGGAATACTACTCAGCTACTAAAATAATGAAATCTTGCCATTTGCAGCAACATGGATGGATTTACAGGAAATTATACTAGTGAAATAAGCCAGATAGAGAAAGACATACACTATGATTTCGCTCATACGTGGCATATAGAGAAAACAAATGGATGAACTAAATGAAACAAAAACAAACATTTAGATTGTAAGACTATTAGTGTGTGACTGAGGGGTATCAGGGAATCCCAAACAGGTAACAGGTACAGGTGCATACTCTAAAAGGGGTCTGGACTTCCATGTGCACAAAGGCACAGGAAGCAGACACTTAGTATGAAAATTTTTAAATAGAATTGGTGGAGAGAGAGAGAGAGAGAGAGAGAGAGAGAGAGAGAGAGAGAGAGAGAAAAGGATTTCAAACAATAGTTTCCCAATAAAATTCCCAAAATTACCCATCCTCACATGGGTAAATGCCCAGCCAAACAGGCTTGGCCAGAAGTAGGACCACTTTGATCCAAAAGTCTGCCGCAAGTCTAAGATACCTTCTGGCAAGGAATCCCAAGAAAGGGGTGAGGCAGGTCCCAGAGAGCTGGGTCAGAAGGAGAAGACTCAAAATTCAAAATATACCACATAATCCAATATGAGGTCAAGATAATGGCTGCCATAGTCTCTGCCAAGGACCAGACTAGCCTCTCCACGTGTCTCTCACCCGGGTGTCTCTTTTCCAAATCTCTCCCTCAAGGACCTCTTCACATGTGCCCCTCATCCCTCCTTTGTTCTACTTCCATTTATATATCCACCCTCCATTGCTGGAGGTCTGGGTCATGGCATTTGGGGACCTATAGTCCAAGGCCACTGCATGTAAGTGGGGGCAGAGAAAATGGCACCCATTCAATGCTCTGCCCCTTTATATGGACGTGTATCTGTAACAAGACCAAGTAATGATTACCAGAAAGGAAGGAGGAATGATACATGGGTAACTCATGACAAAGTGGACAATTGTATTGTCTCTGTGAAAGATAGAATTGGACTTTTAGTGGTGAACATGTTGCTTTATAATGAAGCACACTTGAAACATATAATGGTATGATTAAATGTTATTTCAATAAAAATAAATATATATATATATACACATACATACATACATTTTAAAGTCCACTGCAGCTGGCAGTAAATGCTGCTTTCCAGCATTCTCCAGATAAAGTGCAATATTTATTGTTTCAGAGAACTAGGTGTAATATGATAAGGACTGAGCTGGTTTATAATGCTCTGTCCTCTTAATTTTTTTTTTTGATATTTACCCAGAGACAGCACTGATTAGAGTCATCTTTACCAAGAGCCAGAGAAAATAGAAGTTTGATTACATGATTTGGTTACTGAGGTGTTTTTAGGTAGTAAAGCAACCTTTGAGCTAGAACTAAGGCGACCCGGGTTTCTGGCACTGACATAGGAACCACATAGTCTTACCACATAACTGCCAGCCCAGTGCTTCTGATAATTACGATAATTTGGAAAAGACACACCTGGTTGAAAATTCTTTGCCTCTTAAGATGAGACTCTGATTCTGTTCCCTCCCCTAAAAAATGACATTGTAGCTATCCTACTTCCCTTATTTGGTTGTGGTAATTTGTGTAGAAGTGTTTAAATTACAAAGGGCTACGCAGAGGTGGGTTTTATTTTGATTCCTGTGTCTCCCTGTCCCACTGGATCCCTGAAATCCCCTATTCTCTTTCTCTTGACACTGCTGAACTTTCAGTGGTCTTTTCTGTTTTGCCTGCCCTTCCCTGCCATGACACCCAGACAGGAGTTTCTGAGAATGAGATTACTATCGTCAATTGTTTATTTGTCTTAGGTTTATGAAATACACCCATTGTCTGGGCCTCTTAGTGCTCAGTTACAGTTAACACAACCTAATTACTACTGGCAGACACACAAGACCTACTGGCTTGAAACTCTAGGGCCTTTGCCTGCCGTTGACATGGCTCCCTGTCAACATGTGCCTGTGAGAAGAAGGCCTTATTGCGGCCTTCAAGGTTGGTGACTTGGAAGCCTTGTGTGACTGGCGTGCCTGAAAATCTAGTTCACACAGATAAAACTAACAACAACAAAACCTACATCAAACAGCAAAAGGTAGAGACTGGAGCATTTACAATCTTCTTTCTACAAAGAGACTGTTCTCTCTCCATTTGCCTTTTGTGGTCAATAACATGTACGTGACTTATTGTTGCTGAGCTCCAGTTAGCTTCTAACTGTGCTGGAGTTAGAATTACTGAGTTACAACATCAGATTTTAGAAGTGGGTTCTCCATGTCCATGCTGCCCTCCTTGACCCCTTAGCTGCACATCTCTGATGCTAATAGAATCTGCAGAATTTGCAGAATGGGGGCCTCCCCGATGGCGCAGTGGTTAAGCTCTGCGCTGTGGAACTGTGGGTAGAGGCGGTGCAGGTTCGACGCCCAGCCGGGGAGATTCCCACATGGCGCAGCAGACCTCTCCTGCCTCACCCGCTGCTCCCCTCAGCAGTGTGTTTCTGTCGATCTACCTGTTCTGCTCCCCACTCTGTCTCTGGTGAGCCCTCTCGCCGCCCCACACCTCTGGCCTGCACCCCAGCTTGTATGCATAAATAAATAAATCTTGAAAAAAAAAGAATTTGCAGAATGGAAACTCAGGGATTAAGAAAAGGAAGCTGGTAAAAGCAGAAGATTTGGGGGAAAGGATGGAGAGGGAGAAAGCTAAGAAAAGGAGGAAAGAAAGAGATGGAGGAGGAAACAGAATGAGAGTCAGTCTGGTGTAGAAGAGAGAAAGACAAAGGTTTAAGAAGACTTCTTTGCTCCAGCTTCCTGTTGAGACAGAACAGAAACAAACATTTTAAAGCAAAATCAGCTGTTGTCAGATGTCCCTTAGGTGCTTTAAGACTGCCAGGGATTCCAGTCTCTTGACTCCCCAGTTCTCTACCCACATCAGGACCCCTGGGTGCTGCTGGTGCTTGTTCCAGCTGGCAGGCAGTCACATCTACATCTCTTCTTCGGGGCTGGGACATCACATGCTGATGCTCAGGATTTGAGGAAGGACCAAGAGATGCTGACAAAGAGAACCTCCAGATCCCTTAATGTGGGTGGAGGCTGTGATGAAGAGAGGAAATCAGAGCACTTGTTAAGAAAATATGAGTTAAGGTTCCTCCAACTCTGTACTTAATTGCTGAATGGCTGCTAGGTAAGTTTTGATTTTTTTAACGTGTAGCTCACATTTTCGTCTTCATGCTCGCCTATGGTTTATTAACATAATGGATGCAATCCCTGAAGTGTGTGTACCTCCTGTGGCACTTCCCACTGCCTTGTGTTTAAATATATGAATAACTTATCTCCTTTAGTTATGTGCTCATAGAGGGCAGGGCAGATTTAGTACCTAGCATGGTGCTGCTGGTGCCATAAATTACCTACCTATAACAAATATCTGCAACAGATATCTAATAGTAACATAAACAAGGAAGAGGATGGCTTTCTTTTAACAATGCCAGTTAGCAGATCTCAGAAATCATCCCGTCAGCATTGGAACTGATCTGTTACCCTTCAGACTTGACGGTGCAAATGTGCATTTGGTGTTACTGGCTTATGTTATATTTCCCAAGACTCAGAAATACCTAGAGACCATTTACACATCCCTAATTTTTTCATTTTAAATTAAAGAGTGAATCTAATTTTGATATTTTTACATTAGAACTATTTCATTATCTTAAAAACAATCATACGAGCAACTGAAATCTATGACTGCACTTCATAAAATAGAAAATTTTACACACACACAATGTTGTAATTTTAGTATATGTGCAATTTCATTCTACTTCCAGTAAATATATACAAAAATATTTTTAAAACACACAAACTCTTTGAATATCTAGATGTATGTTTAAATTTTGAAATAGGGCCTCCCCAGTAGCGCAGCTGTTGAGCGCTGCGCTGTGGAGCTGTTGGCAGTGCGCGATTCGAGTTCAATGCCCAGCCGGGGAGAATCCCACATGGTGTGGCAGACCTCTCCTGCCTCGCCCGCTGCTCCCCTCAGCAGTATATATCTGATCTGCCTGTTCTGCTCCCCACTCTGTCCCTGGTGAACCCTCTCGTCGCCCCACGCCTCTGGCCTGTGCCCCAGCTTGTATGCATAAATAAATAAATCTTTAAAAATAAAAATAAAAATAAATAAATTTTGAAATAGTTGCTTTTCTCCTTTAAGTAGAAATACCATGATTTCCTTCATTATCCTATTGCTTGATATTTTGGTTGTTGTCAGCTTTCCCCTCTGAAGTAAACATTCTCTTTTACTTGAGAAATACATATTATTATTACTATTCAAAAAAGAAACAAAATCTAAAGGAATTTGTTGATGCCTATCATGTGCCAGGAATTTTACTTGTATTGTTTCACTTAATTTTCACACCCCATGAAGTGTGTATTTCTCTTCTTTTGCACAGAGAAAAAACAAACCCAGAAGTAATTAACTTGGTAGTCACATATCCAGTGAATATAGACTTGGAATTATATTCAGGTCAGTCTTCCTTTCAAACCCCTATTCCTCCACACCACAAAACTCCTAGGAGCAGGACTGTTAGATCAAAAGGTCTTACTAGCTTATGGCTCTGACTGTACTTCTCTGTGTTACTTTACAAAAGCTTTTTGCTGTTATATAAAGCCCCTGTCCCTGAGTATACGATTTTCTGCACAACCTTGTCTGACTTCATTTTTTAAGGTAAGCCACACAAAGACCCACATCCATCATTACCTTATAAGTACTCTTTTGAGACAGACCCTTCTAGAGCTTGAGTAGTACCTGTCTGGCATGGGTGATGGATTCTATAACAATTCTCCCTGAGCTCACCTAGCCATGGGCAATGGGCCTTGCTCCGAGGTCAAGCACAGGTGGCCTCCAAAGCAGGAATGGAAAAAAAGTTACACTTCCTACTTTTGTATCTCCATCCCCCAACGCCCCACCTCCATACACACACTTCATTCCCTTCTCTCTCTGAGAAATATAGCAAAGCATGTTCTGCCCAGATGCAAGTGAGCCAGGCACTCTGCTTTGATTTCCCCTGCATTTCTCTTTTTACACCAGTGGCAGTGTTGGGGTAACATGTCCAATAAACACACATCAGGAGATGTCACCATGGGAAAGAGGGTGCCACTGGGAACTTGCACAAGGGACTCAGGGACCCTTCGCACATCCCATTTTTGTCTTTTGGGATTCAGGAATGAATTTAATGTTCCATTAAGCATGTGGGAAGCATGGGGCTGCCAGCTAGTGGTTCCTCTCTGAAAAGCTGCAGAACTCACATGATGAGTGAGATTCTGTCTTATTAGTCACTTGGTAATCACATGGGCCTTTGTGCTTCATTGACAGAATAATGACTTTGAGGCCTGCTCTTCGTGTATGCTATTCGAACAGTCCCCATGATGGCCACAAGGGCCGCAGACCAGCACATGTCCACAGCCTGTGTGCAAAATCCACATGTTGACCAGGGCTGCTGCTCAGCCACGGATTTCATTGGTAGCTTATTATTGAGGTTTGTTTGGGTTCTTTTCTCTTGCACCAGCTTTCTCTTGAAAGCTTGAGAAATAAATAAAAATGGTTTATCTGTGGTTCAAAGAGGATTTTTCCCTGAAGCTGATTTTACTATAATATATAGCTTAATATAAAACTTGGCATTCTGAATACAGTTTATCTTCAAAGTGAATTAGGGTGGTTGTGCTTTGGGCATTTCCACGGCATTAGTTACAGTATATTGCATTAGCTTTACCAGTTGCCTGTCCTATCAAGAAAGGTACAAAAAGATCACTCACTTGAATAAAAAACCCAAATGCCATCTTTTAACTTTTATTGAGTGTGATGGAGATGATAATTGAATGGCAAACCACTTCCATTGTAAGGAAGCAATGAAGCATTCTCTGGTTCCTTTAGAAAAGGCAAGTATGGAAATCTGAGATGCTGAAAACCTGAGAATCCTATTCATGCTAGTAATAATAACAGTGATAATGATCATAATTGTACCAACTGTTAGCACTTTCCTCTCTTCTCCACAGGCCTTAAAATAAACAAACCTGCATTTTAAGCTATAAAGTGGACCCCTATTTTTATCCATGTTTTTTTGGTGTGAGAGGAGCCACAGAAATGAGAAATGGTTATCATCCATGCAGCTCTTGTGACCCTGCATAGGTAAAATGGATTTGATAGTGCTTGGTGATTTGTGTACTGTGTGTGTGTACAAGCAAACATCCCTTGCTGCCTGATGTAGCTTATTACACTGGTGATGAATATGTGACACTTACACACACAACTGCAGACATAAAAATAATATGACCGTGGACTTTCATGGCATCACTTCATGCTAGAGATTGTGCTAAATGCTTGATGTGTATTATCTTGTTTTCTTCTCATAACAAGCCCATGATATAGGCACTGTGATTATCAACCTGATTTCTCACATCGGTTAACTGAGACATGAATAAGTATGTTAATGCATGCTGGATCTTTGTAGATTCCAATTCCAGAACTCTTGCAGTTAATCACTTTTTGAAGCTGCCTCCCATACATGAGGAACTAAGATTATTATAAGCTGAATATCTTTGGAATGTGTATTGGAACTGTCAAGGATATGCAGACATGTCTGCCAGCCCTGCACATACTGTATTTACATTTATCCCATGCAGGTCGGATATTAAGAATTCCTGTGTGCTGTTGTACAAAGCATATGCAATAATTGTGTAGTGTGAAAGTGTATGAGTGAGTTATTAAGTCACGTACCAACTTTGGTTTTTTTTTTTTAAAGATTTATTTATGCATACAAGCTGGGGTACAGGCCAGAGCCGTGGGGTGGCGAGAGGGTTCACCAGAGACAGAGTGGGGAGCAGAACAGGCAGATCGACTGAAATTCACTGCTGAGGGGAGCAACGGGCAAGGCAGGAGAGGTCTGCTGCGCCATGTGGGAATCTCCTCAGCTGGGCGTCGAACTGGCCTCGCCATCCAACTGGCTTTGCCTGTGCCTACAGCTCCACGGCGCAGCGCTTAACCGCTGTGCCACCAGGGAGGCCCCAGGTGACAACTTTGGACCGAAGTGCTTACCTTAAACATGGAGATCATTCCACACCAGAGGAGAGAGGAGACTTACCAGGGGAGAGCATAGACTGGTATCAGGTTGTCCAGTTTGAACCCCACTCCAGTTGCTGATTAGCTGTGTGCCTATAAGTGACTTTTCCAAGGCTCATTTTCTCTCATTTGGAAATGGGGGTGACAACCAGCTCGTTAAGTTGACTTTGGGAATCATTGAGATGGTGCCAGCCCATTTCACAGTGCATGCTAGTCGTACTGTTTTTGTATTCAGATGTTGATCTAATTTAAATAAAATTCTCTTCCCACCTTCCTTGTAGAATCTGTGTATGGAAGTTGTTCTTTGTAACAATTTCCCTCAACAAATGTTTTCGAAACCTGTACCAAACACTTAACCTATTTAAGGTATTTACTGTCAATCAAATGAAAAACAATTGATTTTCACAATGTGCTGTAGTCCGAGATCGGCCATGAGAGGGCGCTGTTAGTGAGACAGTAACAGGAAGGTTGAAGCGGTTTAGCTTTTTACAAGTGTGTGGTAACCTCTGTAAATCTAAAACTGTTCTTCCAGTAAAGTCGTTTTGTTTTGTTTTAAAGTACATGGTAATGTGTTTCTGAATTTAACTCTTTAATGCATGGAGTAACTTCATCTTTGTAGCCCAGCAAGCAGGCTAACAAAGGCAGCCAACAGAGCAGACATTTCTTTAATCTACTTCCTTATCCATAGATGTGGGGGTTGGCTTCCTTTAAGGTGTTTTTCCACTTTGAAACGCAAATGAATAAACACACTTAGGGGAAATTAATGATGGCTTAATGTTGGCGCTATGGTCAAAATTGGCAGACATCCTGTGGGTGATTTTCTGGAGTGTGGGCAGCACCAGAACTCAAGTCAGCCTGGCTTTCCTGAGGGTAGGTTGGGAGACTGGCCTGTCTGGGGAGTTTTGGAAGAAATAGGATGAAATCCCTTCACTTGGGAATGGTAACTTTCAAACTTTCAACAGAAAGAGGATTGATTAAACTCCAATTCAGGATGTTTTCTTAAGAGTTGATAGATAATCAGCTGCTTCCAAGTGCTTTCTTGTTTCTTCCTTTAATTGCTCCCCAAAGGTCCATAGTCCAAATGCCCTTACCTAAGAAATCTCAGCTTTGAGTTAATCAGGAATGAATGTTCTGGGCAAAGAGCATTACAGGCCCAGGTGACATCTCTTGAGACTTTCTCTGTGATATAGGCCAAGTGTGACATGGTCAGCCAAGCACAATTATGACCACAGTCAGAGCTGTCCCTAGGGAGAACACAGGGCTGAGGCAGAAGACGTTCTTTAGTCTTGTCTCTCCAGAAGGGCATTTTAGGGAGGAGCACTCTCCAGAAAGCTTGAGGCTGGAAAACTCATCCCTCTGGGTGTCTCCTCAAACTGTCAGACTGGTCATTTCTACATCCACAGCCCTTTACTGAACGTATACACTGTGTGGGGTTGTGAGCTCAGCACAGGATGACGAAGATGAATGGGACCTCTACCAAAGATAAATCTGGCCTTGATGCAGATACAGTCTGAAGGGAGGTAGAAAGTGCCCATCAATAATTATGGTACAAGATGGAAAACAATGTGTTGAAAAGCAGTATGAGTAAATCGTTCCAAGGGTTATTTTTTTGATATACTAGTAAGCACTGATTTACGTGAATATGGAGGACATTCTCAAAGGCGAAAAGAAAGAGAAGTCATAAAAATACAAGTAGAAGAGCGAATGTAGTTATGTGCTTGCTACAGAGACTTGGAACCTTGGAGTGCTATGGAACCTCACACCTGCAAGAGCCCTCTGAGGTCCTCTGGGCTCAACCTCATGTGAGAATGTACCCTATAGATTCAGGCTCCACTTGAACTCCTCTATTGATAGGGAGTTCAGCATTTATTTTTGAATTAGCAGTGTCTGGGATCTCTAACAATGTAGTTTGTGTGAGGAGAGAAAGACACATACTGATAGGGGAGACAAGGGGAGAGTGAGGAAGCGGTAGAGCAGTAACCTAGATTTTCATCACCCTAGTGGGGTTCTGCTGGCAGGACAGCAGGACCAATGAATGCAGCCTGGTGATTCTGTGAGTTGAGCTGGGGAGATTTTATGCAGGTCAGAGGGCGCCTAATGTTCTGGTTCCAAGGTCTAAGTTGCTGGGGGCAAACTTACACAGAGAATGTGATCATATGATCAAGTCTTCAAGACGGGAGACTTCGCCCTGGCTGGCAAGATATAAGCCACTGCCCTACTACATCCTGGAAACATTAATGTGGAAACTTAATGAGGACTTGAAGACCACAGAGAAGCTAATTTTAAAGGTCTTTCAGTGTTTACTGAGGCCCCATTTCAGCGGGGGGTGACAAGCTTCATTTAAGCAAACCAGCCCTGTGGTGCCTCGGCAGCCCTGTGTGTAAGGGCTTCCTCCCTGTGTGCGTAAAGCCCTGCATGCAGCAGACAGATCAGCGTCAGTAAGAGCAGCCTGCACAGAGCACTGCTGACCCGCCTCAGAGTTACAGGTAGAACACATAACAGGTAAGCGGCATTAGAGACCATGGCTTACAAGTTAGAAAGTAGAGCTGCAAGTATTTTATTAGAAATGAGAAACAGCTTAAGTATCCTGAGCAGGCCGTGAATAGTATTTTTTGTCAATATTTCTAGCAAGTGAGTTCTGCTAAATGTTTGGAATAGTACATCTTTTAATTCAATAGGAATTCCAAAGACATGGGTATTAACTTAGCGGTATGTTTCATTTAGGGAACAAATAAAAAACGAACTGAATTAAATAGGGAAACAAAATGTATCCATTTGCACTATCCTAAAAGTTAATATATGTACCAAATTGCAAATCACAGAATGACAGAGAGCCAGTTTGAATGGCAGCTGGAAAAATATATTTTATAGGAAGTTAAATAGAGAAACACAATGGAGTGGGGGAAATGGTGGTTTTGGCGTCAGAATACCTGGCTTTGAGTCACAACTTCGCTGTCTCTAAAATGGGGGAAATTGCTGTCTTTAAGATGGGGAAAATCGCACATAGCTCATAAGATTTTATGTGACTTAAATGAGAAACTACAGTGCCTAACAAAAAATCATAGGTGAGTCTGAACATTTATAGGACATTGCAACCTTCCTAATCAATGCCCGATTTAAGCAGATTCTTTATTGGGGTTAAGTCTTCATTATCATATATTTGCATTGAACTGAAAGGATCTGAGTGTATAAGTTGATTATTTACAGATATACTTTAAGTAGCGGTGTTTTTGCTCAGTTCTGTAACATTCAAGTAATATTTAAAATGCATCAGGGGGATTCCCCCAAGGAAGGAATTTCTTTTGGTGTAAAGCAAAACGGCCTTTGCAAAAGCAAATAAACATTCCATTATCTCTTTGTGCAAATCTAAATGTTCACATGTTGGGATTACTATAGAAAGATATTTAGGTTTGATTAACTTCTTGCTCTGTGTGGGCTTGATGAGGAATTCGATGCACTTTGGGCTCCTTAGTGCAATGTTTTTTTAAAATTATTTAAATAATTATTTTAAATGGAGGTGCAAATACTACCTCCAAAATAACACTGAGAGGAATTAAGGGAGAATTTGACCTTAAGAGATTTGATTTCCAGAAAGTAGTTTCAATTCCAGCCTTATGACTTTGGTCCAAGATTTATCTTGCCACTGCCTCAGTTTCTCATCTGTGTACCTGGGTGAAACAGAGTGGAGGAAGGGCATTGGCCTAAATACCTAATGTTTGTTCCAGATCTATAGTTTTGTTGCCTAAGGAAGGTCTATTGCTTTTACATTTTTTCACCTGTCAGACAATGGTCTTCCAAAGGACCTGTTTAAATCCAGGGAGTGGGTAAGGAAATAGAACCCTTTCTCTTTCTGGAATTTTGGAGGAACAAGGTCATTCTTCATGTAGTGATATGTTTCATGCTCATTCGGACACTCTAAGTTATCAGCAGGTGACTTCCTCGTGGCATGCACCTTCAGCTTGGTTACCTGAATACAAATGTTCGTACATGTCAAGAAGTGATCTATATTAATGAATCCTTTTGTAAAACAAATGATTTCTTTTATATGAAGGGTCATTCCAAGTCATACATTTTATAATCTCTTTTCACACACCAGGATTGCTTAGAGCAAAGTAGATCTTTCTGGTTTGTAGACACAGAGCTACAATAGAGACTTTGGAAATCACCTAGCATAACCAATCTCCAAATTACATTTTCAAGGTATTTAAAATTCCGTGGAGTCACTGACTTGAGGTTGGTGGTCCAGAGTCTCAGCCTCTAGAACAAGAGGAGGCAAATGCTGGAGCTTTTGTGACTAGGGGCGGCCCTGGGGCAGAGTGCAGGCAGGGCAGAATCACTGGGATGATTCCTGAAAAGTGGTAATATCCCACAGTCTGACTCTCATTAAGCTAATTCTGCCAAATGCAGCCTTTCACAGGAGTAAATTATTTACAGTTACTCCCTCCACACACATTCCTTGCAGAAAAATAAACAACTTGGTGCAGTGGGAACAGTTGCCAGAGCTGGATTATAGCAGCTGGCCCTGAAAATCTTCCATCGAGCCCAGGCTTCTTGAGCTTCTTCTACACTCTGAACAAAACAATTCCGTTTTTTCTTTGAAAGGTATCTAAAGGCTAATATACCCCTGCTGCTTGCAGACAAACATGCTGTTGCACTATCAGAACAAAGTTGGCATTTTTATCATTTCAGCATTAGATCTCAGGATAATAAGTAACCACAACTCTGCTCAGCCCTAGAAGCACTTTGTAGCACATGGCTCAGAGCACCTCCACCTTTCTGGATTCTGGTTTGCTTGTCTGTAAAAAATGACGACTTTTCTGATTTGGGGGAGGTAGAATGACCTGAGATGCTGTCAGATTAAAAGGCTTAGGTGGTTGCTTTAGCTCTTTAATCATTTCCTAGAGCTTTGGAGTTTTCTCTATTAGTGAGTTAAGCTTCAACTTGAGTCTTGTGACCCTTTCTTGATATATGACTACAGTAAAAGTCTGTAACCTCCCAGTGCCTCATTTTTCTATCCTCTGAAATAGAATGAGCAGTGGAGATAAAGTAATGGTTGCACCAGAGATTCAAAATCTCTGATAGACTTTTGTGATCACCAGGATGTAAATTCCTCCAGGGCATAGTCTTGCTTTTGCACAGCCCTGTTTTGCAGCATCTAGCACATGGCATGCTCGATAAATTTAGTGGACGGGGCGAATGAAGGGAGATATGTAGATAGAATCTCTTGCTCTTATCCCTCACCCAGCTGACATTATGATCCAGTCAAGCTGTTCTTTTGGTAATGCCAAGAATACACCAAGCTCTCTTTTACATCTCAGAGCCTTTGCACATGGGGTGCCCCCTGCTTGGAAACATGTCCTCACTGGTCTACCAAAAAAACTACTCTGTTAGCCCCTTTGCTAACCTTTAACCTTGAATAAGTACTGTCTCCTTCATGAAGTTCTCGCTGGCTCAAGATCTCTCTTCTGGATTCATACTAGATGTTTCTGTTGAAGGGGATTTTCTTACCAAATTGTACTTTTGGATTGCTTTTCTGCTCCTACCCCTAGCCCCCATTCGAAGCAATAGAGGCCAAGGTCATCTTAGACAGGCATTAAAAAATTATTTTTAGTAGTAAATGAATAGTTTTATGAAACTTTTCACAAACCTTTTACAGCTCCAAGAATTATGGTGTACTTGGAGTCTGGGCATATTAAGTACTTTTTGATTGATTTGCTAGATTATCAGGTGCACACCACCAAGCTACAATTTTCTTAGCAGATATAGGCAGAGCTCCATTTTAAATGACATAATCACACAGCACATTTTGTTCTTCTGAAACATAACATCAACCACCTATAACACATACACACAAATTAAAAGAAGAAAAATACCTAATTCTCTTTCTCTAAATCTCTCTCTCTCTCTCTCTCTCTCTCTCTCTCTCACACACACACACACACACACACTCTCTCTCTCACACACACACACACACACACACACACACACACACACACACTACTTTTCATAACTAACTCCATGTCCTACTGTTTAACACACTATAGATACTCAATAAATACAGTCTCATTTCTTTCACTGCCTGTTTCTAGAAAAGGAGCAGGTCATCTTACAGCTCCATTTATTCATTTCCTCCTCATGCTTTAACCTGTAGCAACAGCATTTCTTCTCTTGCCATTCCATGGAAATGGTTGTCTCAAAGGTCATTAAGGGCCTAATCACAAAATCTAATGAAATGAGCTCAGTCTTCCTCCTGCCCGACTTCATTACATCTGGCGTCATTTATCTCATTGAAAATGTGGTGTAAGTGAAAACAAACAAACAAGCTATGAGTTTTAAAGACCCTAGTTGAATGTGTGCTCATCATCATCTTCCACTTTCTGTGAGAACTTGGGCAAGTCACTTTGTAAAATCCCTCATCACCCTAAAATGGAGATTTTGGTATCTATTTCTCAGGGTTCTTGGGAGCGTCACATGGGATATTGTGTGTGAAGCACTTCGTCTGGTACCCAGCCTGCAGTAGTCATTTAATAGCTGTGGCTTCTTTCCTCCTTTGACTTTGAATCATCACTCATTCTTGATTTTCATCCAATCTACTTCTCTGAGTAAAGCCTTTTTTCAAAAAAGATTTATTTATTTATGCATACAAGAACTGGGGTGCAGGCCAGAGGTGTGGGAGTGGGAGTGTGAGAGGATTCACCAGAGACAGAGTGGGGAGCAGAACAGGCAGATTGACTGAAGTACACTGCTGAGGGGAGCAGCGGGCAAGGCAGGAGAGGTTGCTGCACCATGTGGGAATCTCCCTGGCAGGGATCAAACTCCTGCTGCAGTGGCTCTGGATAGCTTCATAGGCTGAGATTTAACCCCTTGCGCCACCAGGGAGGCCTCTCTCTGAGTAAATCTTCATAGGACTTTTCTTTTCCTTGATCACCTCTAGTCTCCTGCTGCAGCTTGTCAGTTTCTCCATCCCTGGCCTGAGCTGTTCGCCATGACTGTAGTCCATATTCCAATCATATTGACTGAATGACAGTCACAGCCTCCCGGCTGGCCTCTGTGTATCCCGTCCTTTGCTTCCTCAGTACGTATTACACACTGTCACCTGATTTGATGGTCCTTAAATACATGTTGACAATATCACACACACACACCCCACCTTGAATAGCATCTTTTAATTTAAAGAATAAAATCTAAACTTTCGATACTCATTGCAGCCTGACCCCGTTACGTCCAGCCTCATCTGCTATTATGGCCTTCCAGTAGGCTCTGAGTTAGCTCCCCATATTTTCAACTGTCTCCAGGAGTTTTTAATTCCTTGATGCTTTTATGCAATCATTCCTTTATTCCAGAATGCCCTGTTCTTCTTTTCTACTGAAATTCGTACTCTAAGTCTTAAATGCCAATTCCTCCATAGGGCCTGCCTAGACCAACATTTTTGCCTCTAAAGTTTATTGCTCTTTCCCCTCACACCTTATTGGCCCTTATGTTTTGCACTTAATGAATTCTGCCTTGCTAGATGTGTTCTGCAATGCACAAACCACGTCTTAGCTGTCTTGCTGTATTCCCAGCACTTAGTAAGGAGCCTCACATGGTGTTCAGCTTAACAATTCCTTGTAGAATTAAACTGAATTGAAAATCAGCCCGCATAGTCCTTTCCTAACAAGGGTATTATAAAGGAGACTTAATTAGCTCTAATGAGTGCTAACATTTATAGAGCATTTCCTATACGCCAAGCACTGTTTTCAGGGCTCAAAACAACTCCAGGAGGAAGACACTCCTTTGATCTTATAGATGAGGAAAATGAGACACAGAGAAGTTAAGTGACTTCTTTCTAGATCAAGCAGTTAATAAGTGATGGGAGAGTGTCTGAAGCTCAGGCAGCATGCTTCTGGATCTAAGCACTAGATCACTAAGGTTTAGGGCTGATGACCTTTGGTAATTCTTTGAAGGAATACAACAGAATATCTAGAGCTTGCCACCTACCTTTACTGGAATGGGCAGTAAAGGAGACATACAGAGTGACATCCAGAAGCCTTTTCCAGTCCTGCTTTGCATAAAAAGTGTCCTTGTAAGACTTAGAGGACAAGAGATGATGTCTCTCTATGCCTTGATATTCTGGTGTCAAGAACAGGGACAGCCAAATATTGTGTAAAGCATTCTTTGACTCCCTAAGTCTTTTGATGAGCAATGAAACCAGGGAGGCTTATCTGGAGACAGTCCTCCTGCAGCGACATCATCGCTCACCCTGGCCCTTGCCAGCGGCTAGTGGAAGCACTAAACGGAACTTACGCCTCGCCAGCCCTCTATCCTCAGGAAACTGAGATGCTTGATGTTTCACAATATTTTCTCCATTTTCTTCAGAAGAAGAAGCTGGAGTGGGTAGTCAGATGTGGCTTTATTTCAAATGTCTTTAGCCAGCATCCTCTACCTTCCTCTAACCACACAAACTCAGTGTGTGGTTCATCTGACTTCAGCAGTAGCTGGCTCTCCCATAGGGAAATGAGGTAGGGATTAGTGAAAGGACCAGGAACGAGATACCATGTGAAGGAGGTGGAGCTTACTTCTCCAATTCTTTCTCTTGTCCACTACTCCCCAAGGTATTCCATACCCCACCACCTTAACTGGTCCCTCCATTTCTACTACACCTTGTAAGATATTGTAATAGGGTGGTCCCTAGGAAATGGGGAGGGTCCAGGTTCCCTGCTCCACCCAAGGGAGGGTGGAGCTGAGCAGGAAGGAGAAGAATCTAAAGAGGAGACTGGAGAAGGAAGGAAGAAGGATGGGGAGCAAGAAGGAGACCTGGAGGAGGCACATGGAACAGAGAAGCATGTGAAAAAGTTGCACTTACTTTTTGGTCCTAGACTTGTTTGAATAAATGTGGATGAGAGACCCATGGGGAGGTTAACAATGGCAGCTTTTATCTTGATTTTGATTTTGCTCTTTTCCTTCCAGAGTTGTCTGGCCATTTCTGCCCCTTTCCTATGGGTCCCCACCAGGAGGTGCCTTAGATTTGTAACAGGGTTTTGGGCCTCAGTGGTTCTACTTTGGGCCAACCCAGTTTGGCTGCACATTTACCCATGAGGGGACGGATAACTTCGGGTACTTGATTTGGAAACTATATTCTTTCCCTTCTTTTTGTTGCACATGAACTCTATTAAAGTTCCTTTCCGTCAAAGGTCTTATGTACTAGAGTTAGTTTTGTCTTGATGCTGCAGATGGCAGAACCTATTTAGAGTGGGCAAGTTTGGGGGCTTTGGGGTGCCCCCCATCCTGTCCTGTAACAATACAAAAGGTATTTTTGGGTTTCAGAAAGGTGTTTAGTATCTAGTAGTCAAAATACTTGGGGCCAGAAATGTGTCAATTCAAATGGGCTTTGTTACAGGCATAAATGAATTGCTTTTTATTTTTCTCAAGAGCGAGAATCTCAGCCTTACAGACCACATTGGTAGGGTAGAGACTGAGCCTTTAAGAGATAATCACTCCCCTGTCACTGCCTCTAACTAGGCTCCAGTTAACTTCAAAGATATGCAGAGAAAGCCACTTTCTATCCATCTTTGGTCACACATTACTCTTCCTCTCTGGAGATGTTTATCATCTAACCTGAATCTCCTACCCTGAGTTCTGTATACTCATTTCCCCTTGCTCTCTACAGGATAGCTAGAGAATATCTCTGGCCAACCTTCATTTTGCATTCCGTGACAGTTAATGAAGGACACTGCCCTCACACCCTCCTTCACATTTCTATCAGTATATCCAGCTTCTCCCATTGCAAAAGGCCACTTCATGCCTGCCCCCACTGCTTGCTTCTTTCCCTTGGATGTAGGCCTGCCCTTCGGGTTGGCCATTCTGAATGTTTTGTGGGAGAGACTCTGCCTACTCACCTTGAGGACAGCGCTGTCAGTCTTGTGTGGCAGTGTGAGGGGACACTCCAATCTGTGCCTGCCCTTGGCATCTCTGGGACAGGTGGGTCATTGGGCACCTGACCCTTCCACCTCACACTCACTTGGATGTGCACCCGGGAGAAATCTAGCTTGACAGCTGCTATTTTTCATTTACGTGCGCCCTGGAAGTTTTGACCGAATAATGGACGGTGTGGTTTATAGGCTCTAGAAGTAACAGACAGGTGTTGGGTGTCTTGTGTCTGTAGGAAAAGGGAGCCTGAGCAGCTGAGAATAAACAACAGTTGCTTGGTAATATGAGCTCCTTTCATTTCAAGTCAGAGGTCTGGCTGCCAGGTGGGGGAAGGGGTGGCCAGGTTGTTCTGGCTGGCACCTGTCTGGGGGCCCCGAGGTCAGTTTCCCAGAGAACCCTGGAATCAGCTGGGAGCCAAATGTGGGAGAGGAGTGGGGAAGGGGAGACTTGGAGAGAAATTCAGTGATTGAAATTCTGAAGCAGGTAGAGTTGTGGAAACACAAACTCCTGACCTCCCCCCCCCCCCATCTTACCCCCCTCCTCCTGCTGCACCTTCGGGAAATTGTTTTTCACAACTTTGCACTTTCATTTTCCCACGAATAAAATACCTGATGGGATGGAATAGCTACATGCCATTTCGTGACAGACCCAGCTAAAATCAGCACTGGTAAAATGTGGATGCCACAGGCTTCCCAGAGCTGATACATTTGCAAGACTTGGTGACCTCTATCTGGCTTTGGAAGGCCTGGGTTCCAGCCCTGGTTTGGCATTGATTAGGAACTGGTATTTATCTATGACCTTGGATAAATTACTGAGTCTCTCTGTGTCTCATTTTAACAAATTATAAAATGAGGCTAATAACATCTGTTCTACCTCAGCCCTAGGGTGGTGGCTGGGGCAGATAAAGTATTATGTATGAAGGTCTTTTTAAAAGAGTATAAGCAAAACACACGGGATTACCTAAAAGAATCAAAGGGGAAACTAGTTTCTTCCCTCAGTGAACTGGCAGTCTTAACAGCAATGGTGGCTGGTGCTTGCAGGGCATTCCATTTTTCAAAGCTGTATCACGTTTATGACCTTCCTTGACGATGCCATAGTGAAAAAGAAACAGCTGGGAGACAGGGAGATGTGTTCTGGATAGAAAGGTTATGGCTTGAAGGAAAGAAGGGACTGTAGGCAAAGTGAACAAGGACAGTGGTAAGGTACCCTAGTACCTGCTTCCCAACCACGTGAAAAGCCATCTCAGATTTAGTTTGGAGGAGGTTTTCCCTCAGGCCAGGTAAAATGTAAATGATCATTCTCAACTACTGCTGTGCCCAAAGCTTAAATTAGACCTCATAGGATTTCACATTTTAAATCCAGAATCTACTGTAGGTGGAAAAAGTGGCTGAAGTGTGTGGGCAGAGGGAGCTGGTGACTTTTCTCTTTTAAAGAGGCTCACATTTAAATCAGAATGCTAGGGCCTCCCAGGTGGCGCAGCGGTTGGGCGCTGTGCGGTGGAGCTGTTGGCCTAGGGCGATGACGGTTAGAAGCCCAGCCGGGGAGAATCATGGTGCGGCAGACCTCTCCTGCCTCGCCCACTGCTCTCCTCAGCAGTGTATCTCTGATCTGCCTGTTCTGCTCCCCTCTCTGTCTCTGGTGAGCCCTCTCGCCGCGCCTCTGGCCTGTACCCCAGCTTGTGCACATAAATAAATATTCTTTAACAACAACAATAAGAAAAAATCAGAATGCTAAGGAAAACTTAAAGGGGGAGGAGCTGCTCCCTTTGGGAACCTTCCTGTCCCCTCAAATACCCATTGAACCTTTTGGCTTCTGTCTTGTGCCTCGAGGTGAAGGTCGGGTCCCAGTTTCCCTTCTACCCCTTTACACGTGAGACCCCAGGCCCCTACTTTAACAGCCCCTCAACAGATAGGTGTCCCGAACTGAGTAGTTATCAGACGGCTGCACAACACTGTCCCTGGAAGAAATTCAAGACACAGAGCATCACTAGAGCCTTGGCTTAGCTCTGGATCCTGCAAATAGGTACTACAGCCCAGTCGCCTCAGCGTGCCCCGGGCCCAGAAGAAGTGTCCTGCCCCTTGCCAGGCCTGCCACCTGATGGCAAGGGGTTTCTCCTTTCCATGCCACATCCAGGAGTTAAAATAGAGTGATAGCAAACCACCCTTGAAAGAGCCAGTGACCGGATGTGAAGAAGAATCGGAAATAAGATGAGACTGCTGTTCCGGGAGTCATTTACCAGTGGTCTGGCTTTGGCTTTTGGCTTCAGTATCCTCACCACACTCTCAGCAAAACACATGTCACTCAAGTTTCCTGGCCTCTCTCAAGTGGTACAGTGATACTGCTTTGCGCTCCCCTCAGTGTGTCATTGCAGGGCATGCTGGACCTGTGGTCAACTGTCATGCTCGATGTCTTGCTGAAATGTAGGACCATATTTTCTTGCAGTCAGTTCTAGTGATTTTTATCTTGGTTTTGCGACGCCTGTGAAATGTTCCCATTAACTTCATTCTAGATAGAAACTGGGCATCAGCTTCCAACTGAAAATTGGATTCACGGGGAGGTGCAGAGTGTAGGTGAATTGGATTCTGGACTTAATGGTGCATTCTTTTGTGCTCTTTCTGGACTATTTCAAAGTACCATCTCTACTTTGGTTCTCATAGTCAGGACTTACTGGAGAGAGAAATGGCAATGGGCTGGGAGGGAGGAGAACGGGCCAGAGCGCCTCTGTAGTCTGGAGGTGCTTTCTGCCTCAAAAAGGTGGACTGGTTAAGCCCAGTATTTTGGGGTGTACCTGAGTCTAGGATGTGAATGGGTCAGTGCAGCTTGGGATGCTACAGGTCTGACCCAGACTCTAGGTCTCATGACCTGGTGGCATTAACTACACTTTTTGTGACCCGCCTGTGCCCCTTGTAAGTTGAAGCAGAATTGAATCAGCTCCAGGAACCCAAAGGGAGTACACTCAGCTCCCTGGGGCTTTGTGGGATGCTTTGCCTCCTGGGTGTCACCCTTTTCTAATTTTATTCTTTGCTTGGGTTGGGGCCATGGTATTAACAGTTGCTCAAATTGTATAGGGATAAATCAGTCCCTTTTCCTGACTGGTCCTGTGTTGTCCTGTGTCTCTCAGATTCCCATTGTAAAATTGTCTGTACTTCCTTGGTATGTCATGTCTGCTGTCCTGAGCTTAGCCCACAGGAAAACTGTCCTCTCTTCTCAGTTTACCATTTTGGAAGCAGTCTCTAGAAACCTTGCTGTGGCCCTCTGATTATACCCAGGCTTCCTGTGCTGCCACCTGCACCCCAAATGATTCAAAAGAAGCACCTTTCTTCAATGGAAAGATTGATCTCTAAAGTTTCCTAGTTTTTTCTCAACCCTGGATCTTGGGTGGCCTCGGAGGACAAGGACTGAATTTGTTCACCCCTCCCCCCAAGAAAAAGCAGGGAGTTAGACTAATACCAGCTGCCTGGCCAATGGTGGCTTTGAGAAAGTTTGGTTCGTGATCCTATTTCATTAGGCTGATTGGAGCAGCCTATACTCGGAGGTAGCGTCCCTCCCCAGGGGATTCCGTGTACAGTTACACTAGCTGTCGCTGCCTGTGCACGCCCTTTCTGGACAGGGATGGCCTTCCCTCACCCCCCTTTTAGCCCCCTGCTCCTCCTCCTTTTTTGTTTTTATCCAGTGTCTCGCTTCCTCTCTCTCTCTCTTCCCCTCTCCCTCCTACCTCTCCTCTTCCTCCTTGCTCTCTTACCTCCCTGCAGCGCCAAGCCGGCTCCCCAACCTGGTCTGCCGAACGCAAACCGCTGAGAGTTTGCCGAGCTGCCCCCTGGGGCTCCGCGCTGCCGAGTCCCGCTAAGGCACAGACGCAAGCAAGCGAGGGAGAGCAGCGGAAGAAAAACAAGCGGGCGCTCGAGGGGAGCCCCAGGAGGGCGGCCGGGTGGCTGGCAGGCGGCTCCCGCCGCGCTCGGGTCGCCTCTCCGGTGACAGACTGGTCAGCCGGGCGCTGACGGCCGGGAGGACCCGCGCTTGGAAAAGTTAGACTCCCCGCGGCCGCGCGCCCGCCGCGTGCCCCACGCTCCCTCCTCGCGGAGATCGGCTCGGGAGAGCAACTGGCCGGGCTTGCAGTTCAACAGCGAGCGTTTCCTAACGAGAGAGGCCGAGCGCGCCGCGGGAGAGGGGTGGGGAGCAGGAGGGCGCCCAGAGAGCGGGAGGCGACGGGGACCCATGCCGGCGGCCAACATGATGGAGAACCTTCAGCTGCCCGCCCTGCAGGTGCCCGAGCCGCAGGGCGCGCCCGAGGGCAGCCCGGTCTGGTCTAGCTCGTCGACCCCCACGCTCCGCCGCCGGCGCTTCAAGATGCGCCGCATGAAGAACGTGCAGGAGCAGAGCCTGGAGGCCGGGCTGGCCCAGGACCTGCCCTGCGTCCTGGCTCCGGGCAAGGAGTTCCTGCAGCTGCCGTCCATCGAGATTACGCCCTCCAGCGACGAGGATACCCCGTGGTCCAACTGCTCCACACCCAGCGCTTCCCCGCGCCGAAAACGCTTTCTCCTCCGCAAGTGGCTGAGGGTGAGGGAGCGGAAGGAGTGCAGTGAAAGCAGGTACGTCCCTGTTCCGCCCCCAGGCCTTCTTCTTCCCCCAGATCTCCTCCTCCTCCCTGGGGCCTTCCGGTAGGGGCATCCCGGTGGAAACTTCTGCGAGCAGGGCAGAAGCCCTTTGTCTGAGTCACCACAAGCAATGCAGCACCCTGAGCAGGCTACTGGTGCTTTTGTCCCCCCCTTCTCCCCTCCACGCACCACAGGCCCCCCAACCTGGCCACCCATCTCCGGGACCCAGGCCTAGGGCCCTGGGCGGGGGACTTCATATTATGTAGTACATTTACGTGGGCTTTATTTACCCTACATTCTGTGCCGTTGGAGCCTCTCACAAAATGAATAATAAAAACCAGAGCATTTAATATTTATTGAGCATTATCATGAGCAGGTCATTATGGTGAGCCCTGAAGTATCTGTCTCCAAATTTAATCCTCACGAAAACTCTTTGAAGTCATAGGACTATTCCCATTTTACAGATGGAGATTGCAGAAAGACAGGAAAGGTTAAGTGGCTCCTCCATTTCAGTTTTCACACTTTTGTCTTTGGTCACACCAGGAAGACCAGGTTCCTGGTCCACACGTGTAGAGGAGGTGGCTGAGTATTCATTGTTGAGTCATATTTCCTAGCAGTCTGCAGACACCTAGACAACCTAGACAACCCATCAACCTGGCTTGCTGTCACTGTGGTTTGTGCCCTCTCTGTCTTTGCCTGGACAGATGTGGCATTGGAGTTTCATAACAGTGATTTGAGCTTTTGTGGGGGGCATCCGAGCAATTGGCTACCTTCCCTAGGAGTCCTCTTCCCAATCTGTTCCATTCCATTCATTTCAATTCAACAAGTATTAAATGTTCTTGCAAGCTCAGTCTGGTACTAGCTAATGGTGATGTGTGGAGGAGGGAGTGAGAAGGAGGGCAGGGTTGAGTGAAGGGATGTGGAAGTTGAGGAGGAGGATTGAGAGGAGATTTGATTAAGAAATTAAAACATGTGAGTTTCATTCCTGTGGCAGAAGTGGAAACCATTGGGAGGCATATACTGTGTGTGCCATGTGGCACTGCTTGTACAAGAAAGGAGAGGAGAAAGATTTCTGGAAGGAAGATATTGAAACCATCACAAATATAAATAGAAGACAGCAGGAGAAATAGGAGTCAGGGCATGAGGTCAGAAAAGAAGAATGAAATGGGCCAAGTCATAAGAATAGGGTAACCCAGGTTTCTTGGAAGTGGTCACTTTATGCTGAAACAGGCATTGAGTCTTCCAAGGCTTCTCGTTGCCATGACTGAATGTGGTTAACCCTGCAGGTGCAACTGTAGAACTTTGTTCTGGGACTTTTTGAGGATCTGGGGAATAACAGTTCTTTCTGTTCTGGTACTTGATTCTGTCTCCTTCCCACAGAGGAGAGGGAAATGAAGCAATGTAGCAGGAGCTGGTCTTGAACTAAAGTAAAATAGTTCATCGCAGTTTGTCAGCTTTCCTCTCAATTGTGTGAGACCCTAAAAGAGATGCTATTTTGACTTTGAGATGCTGCCATGTATGTTCAAGACAAATGTTGGGAAAGCGAGGACAAAATATGGGGCAAAGAGTCTTACATAGCTGTCCACAGTAGGGATAGGGTGAAGTGGTTATATTTAAAGAAGATTTTCCTGGTTTTGAGTGTTGTCTAAGGATGTGGTGGAACCTTCATTTTTGTTGGAAAAGGGGACATACTGGTAACATCAGGAAGGGTTGTCACCTGGATTTAGTTTAAGGCAGTTCTTTGAAATGGTGACTATGGATCTGGAAGAACATAGTGTATGTACAGAAGAAAGCAGACTGTGATTGAAATCCCGGTTTGTCTGGCTTGAATCTCTACCCTCAGATACTATTATACTGCCTACAGTTGAAATTTAGATTGTGGCTAAAACAAAACCCCCTCATTTTTAGGTCTTGGAAATGAAAGGCTTCTTAGAAAGAAAAGAACCAGTCAAGTAGATGTCCAACAAGATTCCCTGAGAAATTAGCATTCAGCAGCAAAGAGTAGAAAAAATATTGACTAAAAGTCAGGAGATGGAAGTTTACATTTAAGTGTTATCATTTAATAACTTGGACCTTTGGACACCTCACTTATGCATGATTCACCTTCTCCATCTGTAGAAGGGGATGGGGATATCTGTGGGTTTAGGGGAAATCTCAAGAGTGTCACAGGAACATGTGAAAATGTTCTGTAAATTTCCCTTTGGGGTGTGAGATTATTGTCATTATTCAGTGTGTCACAGAGTGGAGGTGTGCTTGAGTATTAGGTTACACACTCGTGTCCTGGAGCAGCACCTGGGACTCCTCCTTCCAAATGTGACACCATTTGGAACTGAGGATTAGAAAATGGCTCTGCTCTGGCTTGGATTGGGGGGACTAATGTGATAGATCCAGCATGCTCTTCACCCCAAGTCTACCTCTCCACAGTGGAGAAAAACACCTAAAAACCTGCCATGGAATTCCCTCTGATTTGGTTGAAAATAAGGGCCTAGAGCTAGGGGGCTACAGCTTGTAGATGTTAACTTACAAAGCAGCAAATATCCAGAGGATCAGGCCCCTTTGTAACACTAGGAAGAAGGAAAATGGCAAAGTTTTCGCATGATCTGGGGGATCCAAAGACCAAAGGGTACAACATTGAAACATTCCGACTCCAATCTTGCCTGGCTCATCATTGTATCCTCACTGTATGCCAATCCACATGGCTTTTCCTGGTGCTTCACAGATGTTTGCGGATGAATCAATTAACCATAAGTGAATAAATGATTCCTCCTTCTTTACAGTTTGGAGTGTGATTCTCCTTATTTGGGAGTCAGAGAATATTTCTTAGAGGAGCTGAGTCCAGAACTGAGTATTTTGGAGGTGACAAATTTATGGTAGTATCATTTACATCCCATATAGTTCACTCGTAAAGTATAAAATGCAGTGAATTTTAGGATATTTACAAATATGGGCAACCATCACCATAGTCAATTTCAGAACATTTTAATCACCTCAAATAAATAAGGTCTATCCCTTCCAGCTGTCACCTTTAATCATACCCCTCACCCTCACCCCTAGATAATCGCGAGCCTACTTTCTATGAAGAGCTGAGTTTTGAATGGGACCAGACACCTATTGGCAAAAGTAGTGTAGTTATGTGTAGGCTTGTAGATGGGAATGAATGACTAAATGTGATCTTGATGAGAGATGTGGGAAAATGAGGGAGGCATAGACTGACAAGCTACGATTTATGCTGAAAAGTTTGAATTTCAATTTACCATTCAGTTAATGAAGATGTGTGGAGATCCTGTATACAGTGTGTTTTATGTACAAAGAGGATTAAACTCAATAGGCGTCACTATAGGTTCTAAGAAAGCATGTTCAGAATGGTGTTTGAGGCAATCGGTTTATGCTGTTCTTTTTTGAACGGGGTGGGGAGGTAGAAGCCTGAAGCCTTGCACTGTTCTTCCAATGATCTGGCTGAGAATTGTTGTCTTAGCCACCACTGAAAGAGATAGTGCCATTCTCTGCTGCCTTGTCAGCCTCTGAGCTCCGTGAACAAGGCTGTCTCCAGTGGACATGGCAAACTCTTAGGATTGCACCTGTGTGTCTCCCTAAGTCTGTTGGCCATAACTGATAGTGATATTCAAAATAACTGATATTCAAAATGCAAATTGACCCAGAGGCACGGAGTCCCTCTCTGACATGCTGGATTGTGGCAGGAAGTCAGAAAGTGGTGGACAGAGCCACATCTGTCATTCTTGGGAGGAGGGAGGCAAAGCTGAAGAGGCGCAAGGGAAGAGGTGTGGATGGCTCACTGCAGGCTCTCTGTTGCTTCCTTCTCCCCAGAGCACCCTTTTTATCGTCACTTTTGCACTATTATTCCCCATGTTGTCCCCCTCCCCCCTGTATAATTTACTACCTTGCCTGCTCACAGCTGGAGTCTTCTTAACCTGGAAACTTCAGGGTTCTCTGGAGTACGTATCTGACCTCAGGTGAGGCCTCTCATTCTGCCCGGCCTGGTGGACCAGGCTTTTTAGTTCATGCCAACCTCCTGGTGTATGGGTTCGAGGGTAATGAATATGCATCACTGGTATATTCACCTTAATTCTTCATCCCCTTCCTCTGACCTTTGGAGGGGGTTTTGTTTGCTTCTCAGCTCAGTTTCTAGGGGAGCAGGATGACCTGCGCCTCTGAATGTTGTACCTATCACCTCTGCACACCCTGCCTTGTATGAGAAGCGTAGGAAGTGTAGATGGGGTGGGGAGAGAAAACGCTTGTCTTTCTTAACACAAAGCAACAAACCAATGTAAAGGAGACCTGTGATTTGTCAGCAGATTAGGTAATTGCGCTGTGCTGGATAAGGTTTAACTCGCAAACCCTCTAGAACCATAGTTCTTGTGGGTAGAGACTGTGTTGTGCCAAGTGTTCCCATAACCAGCTTAAATACATGATCATGTTTAATTCCCATTACATGCCTCTCTGGTGGCTTTTGCAGTTGAGGAACCTGAAATTTAAAAATTGACTCACTCCTGGTTAGATAGAAACAGAGTTGAGATTTGAACCCTGTTCCTCTGACTCCAGAGCCCGAGCCCTACTGCACTGCACCATCTCTCCAGGGTCTGGAGATTGTCAGCTCTTGTGTATTTGAGATCACAGATATGTGGAGGAACGAAGGCAGGAAGCTGTAGAAGGGGTGAGTGAGGAGAAGTGTGGAGGGGTGGCTTGTGAGGCTCTGCTGACAGTCCTAGCAGAACTGCTCCGTGAGAAGTAGCCAACCTTTAGGTGTAGATGTGGTTTCCAGATTCAAACAAGGTGGAAACTGAGAAGGTGGAGACTGATAGGTACTGGCCAGTTTCCTCTGTGAGAGTTGGTATTTTGAGAGTTTCCACCGTGGTTTTATATTCAGAGGGTGCCAGTTACGTGTCAGGCAAGAGACTGGGTTGGTTGTGGGGCGGATTGGCAGGGCATAATTTTGCCCTGTGTGGTTAGTTTCTTCCAGGTACAGTCTATCTCCCAGTTGCTATGCTGGTTACTGGTAATTGCCTCTAGGATAACCAAAGTTTTCATGAAGGTGTCTGAATGGCTGAGCTGCCAGTGGAGAATTTCCTTCTTGACCCTAGTGGGCCAGCTGCTGGCCCTAAAGCAGATGTGTCAGGGTTGGCCTGAGAGCCCGGAGCTGGTTGCTGGGTTGCTGTGTGTACAGATTTATGAAATCTGCAGACTTTTCCTAGGACCTTTGTCCTCTTGGTATTCTTTCCTGCAGAACCCAAATCTGTGTGGTGATTTGCCAGAGGGCTGTTTTACCTGGTGCAAAGGAAGATACAGCTTTTGGACATCTTGATGGTGGTGGTGGTGGTGGCGGCAGTGGCGGCTTCTGTGGGCTCTCCTCCCAGGAGTTTGGAGCCTGGATAGGCTGCTTCAGAGGAGATGATAGAGCTTCCGTGAGGATGTGTCACTGAAAATTGAATGTAGGCCATCAGGTGGGAAGGGAGAAGGGAGAAGGGAGAAAGGAGAAAGGAGAAGGGAGGCAGAATGGAGACACTCTGAGCTGGTGATGAGAGATATCAGACCACGGCCTGCTATACTCCCCTCCCTCCTATGTCACTGTGAGCAGCCATGTGTCACCTCTTAAATATAGTCCTGGTTGCAAATATTCTCTTTTCTCAGACCCTGTGTCTGGATTTTCCATTCAGGTAGTCTAGTTCAAAGTCATCACCAGGAAAATGTGGCTGAGCTGACTAGCGGTGGAAGAAAGGAGGGATATGCAAATCTATGACTTTTTGATTTGAGGCTCTGTTACTTTTATTTTTCCTGCTGCATCTTTTGCACCTACTCTAACTGGGTTGAGAATCTAGTTGTCTAACTCTGAGTGTTGGTGGATAAGGGAAAAAGAACACCAAGCAGGGTTATGGCCTGGGGCTCAGGTCTCCAGTCTCAAGTCTAGGCCAGTTTCTCACTGTCACTTCTCTCTGGAGCTTCTTCACTCCCTGTTAAGGTCTCTCCATCTCAGCAAGCCCTGTGGCGCTGCCTGTTCCCAGCCTGGTGCCTCTCACCGCCACAATCTGACCACGCCGGTTTTCACTCTTGCTACTTCTGGTTGGCAGGCTTAGTCAGGAAATGAGGGGGCCCAGTGAAGGGACCAGAAAAACAATGAACAGAGCCCACTAGATTTTTCCCCTTTCTTTTGCAGCTATGGGAAACAGTTTGCGTGGGGACCCAGTTTGGGGAAGGATGAGTGTGCTATTTGCTCCAGGAATTAGGAAAATAGTGGATGGGTTCTTTCAGTGACACATTTTCTAGTCTCTCCAGGGGTCTTGCAGTTGTTGTCTTAAAAGAGATTTTTACCTTGTAAAAGTCAGTGAATGTTGTGTAATAAAATAGGTACTTAAAATAAAAATTTAGCTAGGGCCTCCCTGGTGGCGCAAGGGATTAAGTCTCAGTACTTTGAAGCTATCTGCAGCCACTGCAGCACAAGTTTGATCCTAGCCAGGGAGCTTCCCACATGGCACAGCAGACCTCTCCTGCCTCACCCGCTGCTCCCCTCAGCAGTGTACTTCAGTAGATCTGCCTGTTCTGCTCCCCACTCTGTCTCTGGGGAATCTTCTTACCACTCCACACCTCTGGCCTACACCCCAGTTCTTGTATGCATAAATAAATAAATCTTCAAAAAAAATTCAGCTAGTAGGGAAAAGGAACATGGTCATTTACCCTTGTTAACCCAACCATCAGTAGCATGTTTGGTGGATCATCTCCCAGCATTTTTTCTCATTCATATTTTCTTTTTAATTGAGGGACTTTTCTTTTTCATCAGCCTATCTGTACCTTGTACCTGTAAAACGATAAGGAAGAACATAGGTTGAGAAATAGTTAAGTCTGAGGAATAAGGGAAAAGATGAATTTTGGAAGCACTGTGTCAGGAGGAGACATCAGGATAAGATATTTCTCCCTCCAAGCAGGCTGCATTGATCTCACAAACATTTGTCTTCCCACTGGGTCATGATACTCTGCAGCTCTTGCTGACCTTTTTGTTGATTCTCAGGCTTGGATGCAATCACTGCCAAAAAGGTTACTTTGAATGGGGTGGAGTTTCTCCAGAGAACAGTCTGCCCTTAACTTGGGTGATAACCTCGGTTTTCCTTGTGTCTACGATGAACCACATCTTGATATATGAGGATTTCATTAAAAAAGAAAAGGACTCCAGGAAAGAGGATTGCCCACCCCCTTTAGTTGCATCTTTCTATGTTTTTATGCCATTTCCTTTTTCTTTTGATATGAATGCTTAGAGCAGCTTTATTTGTAGTAGATCCAAATTGGAATCAGTGTAAATGCCCATCAAGAGTAGAATGAAGAATAATATATGCTATATTTATTTAATTAATATTTATTTATATATATATTACCTCATTATTCATTTTTGTACTGTGTATGCTTTCTGCTCTCAGGTGTAGTCCCTGTAAAATTCCCACCGCCAGTTCACCTGTGCACCATCACCATAGTCCGTTGTGCTCTTCCCTCCCCTGTTTTGATCCCTTTCCCTCGCCCTCCCTTGCAGAATGTCTCTGATTTATAGTTGCTATTAACTTTGGTTTTTTGTTGTTATTATTTTTTTTCCTGATCCCTTATTTGGCTCCCCTATATTCCTCTTATGAGTGAAACCACCCAATATTTTTCTTTTCCCTTCTGGCATATTTCACTGAGCACAATACCTTCTAGATCCACCCATGTTGCTGTAAATGGCATGAATTTTATCTTTTTTGATTGCTGAATAGTATTCCATTGTACATATACCACATCTTCTTGATCCAGTCATCTATTTTTGGGCATTTGGGTTGCTTCCCTATCTTACCTATTTAAAAATTGCTGCAGTAAACATAGGGGTGCAGATGTCCTTTTTCATTAATGTTTTTGTGTTCTTTGGGTAGATTCTTAGGCATGAAATTGCTAGGTCATATGGTAGCTCCTTTTTAGTAGTTTGAGGAGCTACCATATTCTTGAGAAAGTTCTGAGGTCTGACTAAAATCCTCTGTGGAACAGTTCAACCTCACTTTCTCTTGTTTTTTTGTTTTTTTTTTTTCTTCAGTGAAGAGGAAATACTCTCTGGTCATTGTTCTTTGAGAATATTCCTTCAGAGTTTTACTATTAATAACTTGAACTGTGGCTTCCAGATTCTGAGGGAAAAGAACCTCTGACATTGTAAAATAACTACCTGGACCACCCTGGTTTTCCACTGGGGGCTGTGGGGCCACATGAGTTAGAAGGGAGGGACAGTCAGACAGAGGGGAGCAGAGTAGAAAATGACCCACCCACCCTTTCAGAAAATTCTGACACACTGAAAAGGCCTTTTCTATCTGAAGTGCATTCTGCATACTTGGCTTGCTTCCCAAAATGCCTCTATTTGTTGACATACCTTTTGTTTAGCAGAGGGAGAGATTAGGCTAAAAATGTAGATAACTCAGAAGAGGTACTTCTCAAAGTTCCACAAACATTCATTGAGCACTTACAGAGAATCAGGTGCTGTTTTAGGTGCTGGGTGCGATATAAAGACAGATTCAAACTGCCCTTCCAGTGAGGAGCTCTCAGTCTGTGTGGGAGATCAACATGTACAAAATCTTTTTAGTGGAATATGCAATTCAAACTAAAAACATAAAAATAATTTGTCTGAAAAAGATCTGCAGGGAGGGAGAGGAGCAGAGGTTCCTAGGACCTGGATTTCACATTATGTTGCCTGTTTCTCCTATAGTCAGCTCCCACCCATGAGTATCTACAGATTCTGTGTCTCTCTTAGAGAGTCTAATCTTTGAGGTGGATGGGATTTGTGTGGCCATTTCACTGAGTATATGGAGAAGTCCAAGACCTCGAATCTGTTCATTGGCAGAGATGGCTCTCAATATAGGTCTTCACCGAATTGTTGAGGTATTCAGTCTACCCCCACTTCCAGGGCCAGGACGGAGCCATATCTGCCATCAGTGAATCCAGGAAGCTTAGGCAGACCTCCTCTGTCTCTGGGGGACAAGGCTGTGGTTTTCCCTGGGACTCCCTTACTACCTCTGCAGGGGGTTTTCTGTGGCAGCATGTGATAGAAGCTCTGGGTCTCTTCATTTTCTTGCGTGTGGTCTCGGCAGGTTACTCAGTCACTCTGAGTCTCACTCTTTCTCATTTGTAAAATGGAGCATATGCATTTCTTCATCTTGTAAAACAAACTGAAGTTGATGTGTCTGAAGAGTTACAATAATGTTATTAGTAACGAATGATCAAACAAACAATGTTATGATAAAATAAAGTCATGATCATGTTACTAATAAAAGATTTTGGGGGTGGTTTAGGAGGCCTCTCAGTCTGCTCCTCTGGAATAGTGGTTTGTTGTTCCTTTGATTATTTGTGACTTGTCACTTTTCTCATCGTGTGATGGGTACTGAAATGAGTTTTTATGATTTTATGGACTGAGCTTATCTGTCTGTCTCTTCATTGTTGATCTGCTTAAGGCTCTGATTTCAGGCTTTGTATTTCTTCTTCCTTCTCTCTTTCTCCCTCTCTTTCTCCTCTTCCTAAATCTATATACTTTTTTGGAAATTATTTTAGCTTCATCTTTTATGATGATTCTCAGACCTCATCGCTTTCCTGAACCTTGGCCTCAGACCTCCTTCTCGCATTTCCAGCTGGGCATTTCCATTGGGATGTTCTTCAAAACTCCGCTTGTACATCCATAGTTGAACTCCCCATCTTCCCCTCCAGTCCAGTTCCTCTCACTCTGGTCCTTGCTTTGGGGATTGATATTCTTCCCGTTTCAGGAGAAAACGTTCTATTAGTCCTGCTACTCATCTCCACCTCTGTCTCCCTTGCTGGGCCACCATCGCTCATGTATGTTCTTTAAGCCTCCTCCTGTCTTCTTGACTGCATTGCTGGCCTTGCCTTTAACTCCTCTGCGTCTAAAGTCATCTTCATGACCTCACTTCTGCCAACCCCAGCCCCCTTTATTTATTGCAGTTCCCACTACTCTACCTCCAGCAAGAGTAACCTCCCAGTGCCTGGCATTCTTCCTTTACTTTCCAGATCTTCATAGACATTGTTCCTTCAAGCAGGTTTCCTCTTTTGTAGCCCAGAACCAGTTTGCCAACTTCAGTCCTTCCTATTGGCTCTTAGCTTAGTTATTTTTTTTCCTCTAAGAAGTGTTTCCTGATGCAGGTATTTATTAATCTGTGTTCCTTAGCTCCTTTGCTGTGAGGGCAGTTAATCTTATTCAGTGCCTGTTAAGCTCTTCTCTTGGAACCTAGTAGGGACTCAACAAATACATATTTAGGGAATGAATAAATAATCCAAATGATCGGAAGCCAATAAAGAAATTTGATTTTCTTTTAGAATTCTATCATAAAACATTTTGCAGAGCAAGAAGTCTTCTTGAAACTGAATAATTACCCCCTCAAGTGCCATTTATCCGGGTTATTCTCTATGGCTTGTTTGTCTGCTTTAACTCTATGGATTCTTCATGGTTTTTTTCTTTGTACTGTGTTTGCCATCAGGTTGTAGGTGCCCAGAGACCAGAGACTGCTATTCTTCTAAGGGTGGTCTCTCTTCAGGGAGTCAGATTTGGCAGGGTTAGATGGAGAGAAGTTGACCTTTCCCAAAGTGAGGTGCCAGAGAGCAAGAACACATTGGGAGCAGTGTTTCTTTGACCTCTGATTAACCTCTGGCAGTCAGTCAGAGGCCCTGGTACAGTCTGCAAATAGTGGTTAGCCTTTTCCCCACCAAAGACCCAAATGCTTGGAAGGGTGTTTTTAATTTTGGAGCTGTGGTTGCCATGGTAACAGCACTTTTTCTAGTCTTTCGATTCCAGGTCAGGGCAATAATTACTCTTATTGCCAGAGAAAAGGATTCTGGAACAGATGCTTCTGTCCTTCCATACTCTTCCCCCCCTCATGAATACATCAGATATTCCTGAACATGCATTACGTACCAGGGACGGTTCTAGACACCAGAAATAATAATGAAGAAAATAACTTTTGCCCTACCAGAGCTTACATCCTAGAGAAGGTAGAGACAGTAAGCAAATTAACAGAGCTGGCTTCTATTTGTTTAAAAACAAATTATGAGGACACATCACTAAAAGTGAATTCGTTTTCTTAAAACTTGGAAATCAGATGTTGTAAAATGAATGTCTAACACGTGACTGTCAGAGAAATGGGAATGGGAATGGGGGAGGAGCTGGGCCTGACTTTCCTCCTGTTGATGGTAGAGCTGAATTAATTGGGTGGGGGCTTTTGGGGATGCAGATGCATGCGTTGCTCTGGCATTTTCCAAGACCTTGGGAGGTAACAGTATTAAGTTGAGTCTTCCCCTCTCTGCAGCTGTCAGATGCCAGAGCAATTGTCCTGGTGTTTTGCTTCTTTCTTCCTCTTGACACTAATGGGAGCCAAGCGCCAAGGGACCCCCCCAGTACAAGTAGCCCTTCTTTGTGTAAGGACAGTCTTGAAGATGAGCCATGCATGTCATTTGTTGAGCCACCGGGGTTGGGAGTCTTGCATTGGTGCCCCAGGCAGGATGTACAGAAGGAGAGAGGGGCCACTGACACCTGCCATGGAAGCCTCCAGTTGCAGTGGCTGAGAGTGGTGCTGCCACGGACACAGGGAAAAACAGTGCTGGCAATAGCAGTTTATCATGATCTTTTTTTTTTAATTTTTTTTTTAGTTATTTATGCATTCAAGAACTAGGGTATAAGCCAGAGGTCAGGGGCTGAGAGGATTCACCAGAGACAGAGTGGGGCCAGAACAGGCAGATCTGAAATACACTGCTGAAGGGAGCAGTGGGCAAGACAGGAGAGGTCTGCTGAGCTGTGAGTTAGCTCCCTGGCTGGGATTGAACTTGTGCTGCAGTGGTTGCCAGCAGCTTGATAGCGCTGAGACTTAACCCCTTGTGCCACCAGAGAGGCCCTATCATGATCTTTTAATTTGAGTAGCACTCTGTCCTTTTTAAAGTGATTTATCAGGTCAGGGGCCAACGGGAAGTCGAATACAGAATATCATTATTTGTCTCAGAACTTACCACAGTGTCTGTGCACATGGAGCCTTCCAGTAACATGGTTATGGTATATCGAGCCATTACTTCATTTGTCCTGTGTCCTGTGAGGCAGATGTAATGAGTATCTCCACTTAGCACTTAAGGAAATTGAGACGCTGACACATGTGCACATCCATATGGAAAGTAATGGTGGAAACCTGACACAAACAAAGGCGTGTCGTGTCACTTCTCATTCAGGACTTTTTCAATATTGTACATTATTTGTATATATCTGACATGAAGCTGAGGTTTCCATATACATGCTGGCAATGTGGGTCATTAAAATCCACAGGAAATGGAAAATTAAGACCACTCACTGTAAGCAGCTTTTCCATCTTGCCTCCATTCTTTTAAAGCAGCAACTCCTGTGAATGGCTTTGACAGGACTTTACTTCCTACTTTTTTTTTTTTAAGATTTTTCATTCATACATACAAGCTGGGGTACAGGCCAGAGGCGTGAGGTGGCGAGAGGGTTCACCAGAGACAGAGCGGGTAGCAGAACAGGAAGATCAGAAATACACTGCTGAGGGGAGCAGTGGGCAAGGCAGGAGAGGTCCGCCACGCCATGTGGGATTCTCCCCAGCCGGGCATCGAACCCGCGTCGCCGCTGCCGACAGCTCCACAGCACAGCGCTTAACTGCTGCGCCACCAGGGAGGCCCTACTTCCTACTTTTTTTTAATCTTTCTTTTTTAAAAAGATTTATTTATTTATGCATACAAGAACTGGGGTGTAAACCAGAGATGGTGGGGGGTGAGAGGATTCACCAGAGACAGAGTGGGAAGCAGAACAGACAGATCTACTGAAATACACTGCTGAGGGGAGCAGCGGGGAGACAGGAGAGGTCTGCTGAGCTGTGTGGGTCAGCTCCCTGGCCGGAGATTGAACTCATGCCACAGTGGCTGGTGCTCACTTGATAGTGCTAGGACTTTAACACCTGTGCCAACAAGGAGGGCTTTGATCCCCTTCCTTTCTGAAGGAATACATTAAAAATTCTGGCTGCCAGGGTGAGGAGAGTCCACTCTGCATCCACTTACAGCATGGCTGGGCCAGCCACTGAACTTCAGCTGACTTCTGCTCTAAACTTAGTCTAGTTTATTTATTGTCCATCCATTCATTTGTTCAACAACAGATTTTTATTGAACAACTAATAGGCAGTCAATGCAAATCATACAAATAAATGCAAGAATATAAAATATAGGGCCTCCCCGGTGGCGCAGCGGTTGAACGCTGGGCTGTGGAGCTGTCGACAGCTCGCGATGCGAGTTCGACACCCAGCCGGGGAGAATCCCACATGGTGCGGCAGACCTCTCCTGCCTCGCCCGCTGCTCCCCTCAGCAGTGTATTTCTGATCTGCCTGTTCTGCTCCCCGCTCTGTCTCTGGTGAACCCTCTCGTCACCCCACGCCTCTGGCCTGTACCCCAGCTTGTATGTATAAATAAATAAATCTTTAAAAAAAAAGAATTTAAAATATAGCACGTACATGCAGGAGAGCACAACATTAACTGCTAAGTCTGGAAATCCCAGTCATTGGCCAGATCTTGTGACGGACCTCCTCTCCTTTCTTAGTAAGTGGAGTGGGATGGACATTTTTTTTTTTTCAGCAAAGTAAAAATAATTTACTCTCAACACAGGGCCCAATTCATTCATTTCACAGAATAGGCAAAGATGACCTGTGCTTTGTTGACTGGGAGTTCTGTTTGGGTATTTGAGATGCAGGCTCTCTGTTCCTCTTCTCTTTTTCTGCTGGAGACAAGACCATTGAACTTCCCTTTGCTTGCTCTCATAGAGAATGTTCAGGGCAAATGAAAGTTCTGTTTTGTTTCTTACAAGCACCGTTGATGCAAGGGATTAAAAAGTTAGGTCTTTCCAGGGTTACCATCTGCATTTTTCTGACTTTACCCCTAAGAGCCATGGAGAATCTATAGTCTTTGAGCATCTGTCCCCAGTTGCCTACTAGGTTAAGGCCCCTTTGGGTAACAGGTACTGTTTGGAAATGATTCACTTTTTCTTTCTCAGTCAGCTCACTAGTATTCTCAGAGCGTTAGTAAAAAATAGTTGGCTCCAAGCAGATAACTCCAAACACACTGATCTAGGTAGGTGACAGTTACTGGAGAATGGATGAATGAGTGGATGGATGGGCAAATAAATATTTTTAAATAAATAAATTGTATATTTTATGTATATCAATATTACTTATATACCTATGTGTGTGTGTGTGTATGTGCATATATATTTTGACCCTGCAGATCCCCTGTGGTAGACACGGTGCTCTTTGGCCATTGGATAGGGACTCAATTCATCAGAAAGAAATTTTAGTTTGCTTAATGAAGATAACACTTGTCTTGATGTCAGCAGTTGGGTTAGATTATGATTATGTTTCGCTTTCGGTACTTAGCAACTTTGCCTGTCCTATTCTAGGTGAGGAAAAGATAAGCCCAGCTGGGACTGAGTGATGGAAGGAACATCTGGAGTCACAGGTGGCTACTTATTGTGAACTTGAGAGTAATTGGGGACAGCTGAGAAATAGAATATATTTGAATATATTTCTCCCTCTCCCAAGGCTGTTTGTCTCTGCAAAATACTACCTGTCGTGACCCAGGCCACACTGTTCGTCTCGGTGCAGGTGATTTCCTGATTTGACTTTGATTCCAGTAGCAATTTCCAGCCTATTTCCAGGGAGTACAAAATCCCAACATGGAACAAGTTTTCTTTCCTCAGACTGTTCTGCATCATCAGTCTCCTCCATGTATGGGGAATCATGGTAATACCCACACTATAGTTCTGCTTTAAGATGAAATGATAGCGGTAATACACCTCTCAAAATGTCTAATGCAGGGAAGGTGCTCTCCATTACTTCTTTTTCTCTCCCTCGCCTTTAAAATGAAGGAGAAGGGCCTCCCTGGTGGTGCAGCTGTTAAAGCACTGCACTGTGGAGCTGTCGGCAGCAGAGACACGAATTTGACACGCAGCCAGGGAGATTCCCACATGGTGGGGCAGACTTCTCCTGCCTTGCCCGCTGCTCCCCTCAGCAGTGTATTTCTGTCCATCTGCCTGTTCTGCTCCCTGCTCTGTCTCTGGTGAACCCTCTCGCTGCCCCACGCCTCTGGCCTGTACCCCAGCTTGTATGCATAAATAAATAAATCTAAAAAAAAAATAAATAAAATGAAGGGGAAGGGCAAGGGCCTCCCTGGTGGCGAAGCTGTTAAACCGCTGCGCTGTGGAGCTGTCGGCAGTGGCGACGCAAGTTCGACGCCCAGCCAAGGAGATTCCCACATGGCACAGCAAACCTCTCTTGCCTCTCCAGCTACCACCCTTGTTACAGGGCAGGGAGAGGGGCACCCCCGAAACCCCAGACCTGCCCTGGTCTAAATAGGTTCGGCCATCCGCCGCATCAATACAAAACATATAGGACCTTTTGTGGAAAGAAACTTTAATACAATTAGAAAAGACAGAGAAGACAAAGAATATAGTATCTAAGTCAAGCACCCAATGTTAACCAACTCCTCGTGGGTAAAAGTCCACCCAAACGGGATTGGCCTAAAGCAAGTCTCGAAAGCCTGCCACAAGTCTAGAACCGCTTTTGGCAGGGACCCACACATAAGGGTCAGAAACAGCCAGTCAATTCTGGGAGGAACCAAAATGCCTTTCGGCAGGGACCCATCCAAAAGGGTCAGAAACAGTCAGACAATTCTGAGAGGAACAGAACAAAATCAAAACCAAAATCAACATAGCCATTGTTAATTTCCCCATGGGTCTCTCACCCACATATCTTTCAATCAGTCCAGGCCAGTGCAGCTTCTTTGCAAGTCTCTCTGCTCCTTCGGCCTCTTCTGGCTTTCCATCCTTCTTCCGTCTCCTCCTGTCTTCTGTCTGTGTGTTCCGTCTCCTCTGTGTGTGTCCTCTGTCCTCTCAAGCTTCTTATATCCTGATCAGTTCCACTCTACCTGGGTGGGACAGGGAACCTGGGACACACCCTTTCTCTTGGGGACCACCCGGTTACACCCTCAGCAGTGTATTTCCACCGATCTGCCTGTGCTGCTCCCCACTCTGCCTCTGGTGAACCCTCTCCCCGCCCCACGCTTCTGACCTGTACCCCAGCTTGTATGCATAAATAAATAAATCTTAAAAAAAAAAGAATAAAATGAAGGGGAAGAGGTGTTTTCATATTGGTGTCATTTGGAGCCCATTTATCCGACCTGAAGGCTAGGCCTTGGGGCTTTCGCTTCTTGTCATTGTTCCGCTTTTGCTGAGTCATTTGCAGTTAGACAACCTGGAACAAAGTAGTGGCTCAGAGGTGTGTTAGGGCTGTGTATGTTCAGCTCAATTAACCAGTATTTTCTCTTAGTATTTCCTAGTGTGCTTCTGGAACCTGATCCCCCTTCTTATGGATAAGAGAGGGGTTTGTTAACTAGCCCTAGGGGTGGGGTGCATAGCTTGCCAGGTGCTGAATTTCCTGTGATGTGACTTCATGAATCTTTGACTTCCGTTTCATCAGCAGTGTCGGGACACTCTGTGGAGTCTAAGTGAGTGGAGGCCAGGATTGTCTTCCTAGCTTGGGTTGTGTGCCATTCTTTGATAGGAGGTGTAATTAGGGGAGATGTTCTTGTGCTAGGCAGAAGAAGTAGAGTGAGAACTACTGGAAAAATGAGGCCTTGTCAAGAAGAGCCAAGGTAAGATGTAAAGACAGTCTTTAAAAAAAAGACATAAGAGGCATTTGTGAGATCAGCTTTGGTTTTGTGTGTAGCACACAGTGCTTATTTTCTACTTTGTGAGACTACTTATGGAACTGAGAACATGTAATTCTTGTACTTTGAGAAATACTTTTACTTGTTATATCAGAACATTTTATGGGCACTTCGTCTTGTTAGTAAGACTATTGTGATCTGTGTCATTCCATGGACATTGATGATAAATATCGTTTGACTGTGTGCAAGAATAATGTTTGTTATTTAGGAAGGTGAAAAACCAAATGTGTAAGTCTGTTTTTGTCTCAGTAGATAGGGACAGAGAATGAAAGACAAAATATTTGATTAAACTATAATCTATGTCTCCCTTAGGACTAACTAGAGAGACATTAGGATGAACTAAAATCAAAACAGAATTCACTAGAATGTTCCCCTGAATTCCCTTCTAAATTAAAAACACACTGGGGACCCTTCTGATTATATGCATCCCCACTCAGTAGATCATTCTTTCCATAAGAATTTGTTATGCAAACTGCTGCAGTAGCCACCCAGCCGAGCCTCACTGGGCGAGTCTAGAGTGATCTGCGTGGATTCAAGTCTAGACTCTGTTAGTTATTACACTGTTGGCCTTAACATATTTATTAGCTTTTTCTTTCTTTCTCTCTTTTTGAGACTGCTCACTCTCCAGTTTTACACAAAATACTTTTTACTTTTGAAATCACCACCTTCTTCTGTTTGCCCCTTTGCGGATGATCTGTCTCCCACCTCTGCATCTCTGCCACAAGAACGTGGGGTCCTCAAGAGCAGGGGTCTTACCCACTATGTCTCCAGGCAGAACTGGTACCTAGGAAACCTCAACAGCAGCACAGAACACTTACATTTTTGTGGAATGAACAGATGTTAAAAGTGATCCTTGTTATAAGCGAAAGGGCTGTATAATAACGTCTCTCTGCCCAGGGGGCTTAGATTCTCATACCCAAAGGGTAGGAGAAGTTGTGGGCAGAAATCCCCCCTGAGAGTTCACCTCCTGGAGCTTTCTTCACTGCGGTGCTCTTAAATACCTCTGTGACTTTACGTGTCTCTTAACTTCTGTGGCCTTTGGTTTCCTGTTTTGAAAGGGAATTAAACTAGGTGATCTTTTAGGCACCTTCCTACTGTAAGAGTTGGTCCATGCTTTTATTAAAGTAATCATAGGCTATGATAAGGTGATAAGATGGAAACAGAATAACAATAAAAGGAAGCAGGGATTTAAAAAAAAAAATAGGCAGGAAATGAGCCAGGAAGTCACATTTCTGTCTCTGCCTGGTAATTTCCTTTTTGGGTCTCTGAGCTACATTTGGTTTTCAGGTCGCTCTTCTCAGGTTGCCAATTCTCCTCTTCCCACTGTCCAGCCTGTTCATCTTTCACTCTGATTCTCATCACACAACTTGGAATAGCCAGCAGCTGCTTTCTCTGCTGATCACTTAGCATCAAACTGATTGTCCCCAAAGATTCCCTTCCTTCCTTAAACCTTACTCAGCTCATTTTTAAGGCCAGAGGGGCCTTTGTGATCAACCACCTGGCACACTCAGTACACCCAACTGATAAACCCTCTGAGCTTCAGAATGGCGGTGCTGTTTGCCCTGTGTCTGATGAGTCAGTGGCAAGACCAGAGCTTGTCCCAGACTGCTGGTCCTCCACATTTGTGCTCTATATTCCCTGTATTTTTATTTTTAATAAATAAGTGTTCATTTATGTGTGACCGCAAGATAAGTGAACGTGGGTGCTTTGTCGAACCCAGTTGGAGTTTCCTGGAATCTTTGCATAACCCACCTTGCAGCCCTCCTGTTCTCAACTCAGGTATAAGACTTGCTGAAGATTTGCTGTAGACTCCCCAGTAGCTGATGAAGGTGGTAGTAATTAATAGTCAGAAGGGTGGTAGTAATTAGTACTCAGAAGGTGTTCATGACTCACCTCACTTTTTCTTGCACTGTGCTAACGTGGTGGGGATACCAAAAAGGAAAATAGAACTGTCCCCTGGGGCTGGTGAGCAGATGCTGGCCATCTTTGATATCTCCGTTGCCTTCTCCAATCATCTGAGCGCACTGCCCAGAAAGTCTCAGAAAGGCACCCCCTAAATCTCTCCATGCTTATTCCACCCACACCCTTAGCTTGAGCTGCATCTTCTCTGCTCTATCAAGAAGGACCTTCTTTTGCATCTTCTATTCCCCCCCGCCCCGCTTTCTTTTAATAAACAAATCACTCCCTATGTAGAATTTTTCGTTGTCTCATCATCACCAATTTAACCCTGTGTCTGGGACACACAAGCCCTTCGTGATGCAGACTTGCCTTTCTTGTCCACATTTGTCTCTTGCCATCCCCATCTCAGCCTTCGTTTCTGGCCCTATGCAGCTCTATGCCCTGGACAGGGTGTGCTTTTTATGTTTCTGAGTCTTGGTTCGCATGTGCTGGTCCCTGTTTGGAATATGGTCTGCCTAGGAAATTTTCCTCACCTATTAAATATCACCTCAAATGCTGCCTCCTCTCTGAAGCTCTGCCTGCTTTCCTAAGCAACCCAGAACCTCAGGAATGGGCCAGGTGTTACCTGAAACCGGCCCCCATACATGGAGGACCAGGAGAGACCTATGAAAAACAGACCAGATCACTCCATAGTGGTTTTTCTTATAAAGATTTATTTATTTAAGTATACAAGCTGGGGTACAGGCCAGAGGCGTGGGGCGGTGAGAGGGTTCACCACAGACAGAGTGGGGAGCAGAACAGGCAGATCGACAGAAATACACTGCTGAGGGCAGCAGCAGGCGAGGCAGGAGAGGTTTGCCGCACCATGTGGGAATCTCCCTGGCCGGGTGTCAAACTCGTGTCGCCACTGCCGACAGCGCCAAAGTGCAGCGCTTAACCACTGCGCCACCAGGGAGGCCCTCCATACTGGTTTTAATAATCATGGGAACTTACTTCCAAAGCTTTGTCTTGGGTGATTGCAAGATAAGGGTTTTTTGGATCTGCCCCCCAATCTGCCCTCAGAATTTTCTGTAGACCCTATTGGGTTTGATTGTGTGCACTGCCCAGAAAGTCTCAGTGACACATTTTATCTCAAGGCTGTGTCCTTGGCTGACTGCTGGGAGCCGGAAAGCCAAATGTGCAGAATAAGGAAGGGGGCAAAAGACCTCCGTGTGCCTGGGACCAGCTCTCCGGTCAATAGTCATGTTCTTTCTATTGCCTTTCCAGCAGGCCCCAGCTGGCCTTTCTCGTGTTTGGATACTGTACTTGGTGTGGACACTTCCCCCCACCTCACCTCCGTGAAACAATCACCTTTTATAAGCAGACTCATTATTCCATAGCACGCCTCTCTGTTCCCTAGAGAGTAAGTTCCTTCAGGACAGAATGTATCTGTCTCTCTTTTTAAATTTCTGTAGCCCTTCAAATGGAGCCTGGCACATAGTAGGTGCTCTTGAAATGCCTGTTGAATGAGAGATGTTATTTCACTGCACACTATTGAAATTAAGCCAAGGACAGAATACTTACCCCCACCCCGCAAGAAAGAAACGTCATTTCAAGTATTGTAAAATATCAGAAAGAAAGAATTGGGATAAAATAAAGGCCATCGGGCAGTCATTGGTGACCTTTGATAAGAGAACAGTTTGTGTCAAGGAATAGAGATGGAATCTTGATTGCAGGGAGTGAAGATGAAACAGAGAATATTTATGCAGCCGGTGGTGATCACTAGGTGGAGAAGTGGAGTAATGAAAGTGAAAAGTTGTTTAACTTCAACACTCAAAGTATGATGAGACCAAAGATAGTCTGAGCCCATGTTGGGTGAATTTTTGTTCTCTTGGTGCAACTGGACATCAAAATACCAACTTATCTCATCAAAATGAGAGGCTCTCAGCTGAGCTCAAGAACTGAGCCTGTTCGTTGCCGGATCATTCATTACCTTCTCCCTAAAACCTTCTTGAGAAGAAAATGGAGGTAAGAGACTTTGCAGCAAGTGCTTTTTTTGATTTAAAAGATGAAGAAGAGTATCCTAGACAAGGAAAAAGTTAGAGACTGGGGTGTTTACCTGCATATCATAACCCTCTCACCCATTTATCACCGAAATGTGAGTAATGACCAGAAGAGGTAGGGGAAACAAAAGCACTTTTGGGTGCTGAGAACTTACAGGATGTGTGTGCCTTGGAGGGATACTTTTAAGTTTCAGCTATGCAGATGGGCAACTACAGAGTGGAAGTGGAACTTCTTTTGGGACTAGCCCCTTGTGCTGCTGTAATTTTCCCCACTTCTGAGTCAGGTCTCCTTAGCTAGGATGCGGGAGAATAATCACCTTAATGCTCTTGGCCCAGCAAAATTACACAGTTGAATGAGACAACATGCTGGTGGGCTTGAGGAATCCCCAGCACCATTGCTGACCTAGCCATGAGTGGGAAAACCATTTGTAGAAGGTTGTTGCAGGGGGCGCTGTGAGGTCAGAAGACACAGCCTGGTTGTACAGTTACAGTGATCAACCCATGGAGTGAGGACAGATTGGGGGTATGTGGTTAATGAAAACCGGACATTTGTATTGAATGGAGTTTGAATTAAAAAAGAATATTATTTTAATAAGACTGACTCGTTAGGTAGTAAGTGAAAATATAGTAGGCATTCAGTGCACAGTAGTTTCTTCTTCCTCTATGATACAAACCTTTGGCTATTCATAATTAATTCTCTTTAGATTTAAAACTCTGTTTCTAAGTACTCATTAAGGTTCTGAAGGGAGGACTTAGGGAACTTTGTGCTCTGACCTAGTACCCGACAGCTCCCCAGCCTTGCTTTCTTATCTTTTGTCTATTTATAGGCTGCCATTCAAAGTGTTCCTTGAGAGAACTTTGAAAGAATGGACTACACACTTTGCAGATCATCAAAATATATTTTTTTAAGATTTATTTTATTTATTTGTATAAGAGCTGGGGTCTATACCAGCCAGAGATGCGGGGATCGGGAGAGTGGGAGTGTGTGTGAGAGGATTCACCAGGGGCAGAATGGGGAGCAGAACAGGCAGATCTACTGAAGTACACCGCTGAAAGGAGCAGCAGACGAGACAGGAGAGGTCTGCTGCGCCATGTGGGTTAGCTCCCTGGCCGGGGATCAAACTTTTGCTGCAGTGGCTGCCGATAACTATTCATAGTGCTGAGACCTAACCCCTTGTGCCACCCAGGGAGGCCCATCAAAATCTTTGTTTATGCCTGGTCCATGTGGATGAGTCCGAAAGGTGACCTTGAAGGAGGGGGCTAATTGGATAGAAGGGGTGTGTTGGGTGTCACTGTGGTTCATTAACATTCTTTTTTTTGGGTGGGGGGGGGGTGAAAAAAATTATATTTAGAATTAGCCAGCTGGAGTCAGTTTAGATGATGCCAGTTTTGTTGGCAACATCCAAAGCATCGTAGTCAGGAGCCAGTCGAACATAAGCCTTCTTCTCTCCATCAGGTCTGATCAGGGGATTGACCTTGGCCACAGCAATGTCATAGAGCTTCTTCACAGCCTGTTTGATCTGGTGCTCGTTGGCCTTGACATCCACAATGAACATAAGTGTGTTGTTGTCTTCTGTTTTCTTCATGGCTGACTCGGTGTTAAGAGGGAACTTGATGATGGCATAGAGGTCAACCTTGTTTTTCCCGGGAGCGCTCTTCCGCGGATATTTGGGTTGCTTTCGGAAGCGCAATGTCTTGGGCCTCCGAAAAGTGGGTGAAGTGCGGATCTTCTTTTTCTTATGGCTGTGAACGCCTTTCAGTACTGCTTTCTTGGCCCTTAGAGCTTTTGCCTTAGCTTCGGCTTTGGGAGGGGCAGGAGGTTCCTTCTTGACTTTCGGCGCCATCTTCCTGAAAAATCATTAACATTCTGAAACTAAAAATAAGTGACTTGCGGGTCATTCAGCTTGGGTTTTCTCTGAGCTGCCCAGTACCTGTTGCCTTGCTCCTGGGAAGTGACTGTGAGTGATGTGGACCTTATCAGAAAATTGTCAGCATGCTTGACAGAGAGGATAAGGCATTTAATCCCAGGTCCAGTTAGTGCAGTTCCTTCTCCCAGGCCCCGGAGGGCCCTTCTGTGAGTTGCTGAATGACTAGAGTTCTTGGTTGGGACTGTTTTCTGTTTCTTCTAATTGGGAAAAAAACCGTAGATGACAGTTTTACCACAAATCAGGTTTTCCTGAGGCCACAGGCAAATGAGTTGGCTGGAGGGTGGGGATAGGAGTGGGGTAGGGGAGCAGGAGGAAGGGAAGCTGTTTCTCCTGGGAGCAGCACAGTCTGAGGTCCGTCCTTGAGCTCCTGACCCCTCCGTGGTATCTGGCAGTTGCGTGTGATAAGGTTTCTGCGTAAATGCCTGTCCCTATGTGTCCTTGGTCCTTTTGGACTTAGGAGTTCGTCCTTCTTTCCAGCTGCATCTGCCTCTCCTCTCCTTGAGTCCCTCTCTCCTTGGCATTCACAGGCTTGCTGTTTCTCCCCACCACCACCCTCACGACCTTTCAGTGTCCTCCACTTTCAGCTAAGGGCTTTGACTTCTGTAAAGGAAACGGAAATAGATAACTGGTGACAAAAGGAACCTGCTACCAGGTGAGAAGCCATCGTTATAAAACATCTTGAAAACATTTATTCCTAATTGAGTTTTCTTTGACCAGATGTAAAAGAGACTGTCTACTTTCTCTGGACCATATGCAGTGTTCTAGTGGGACTTTACCAGCTGTTGCTGGGAAATGAGCCGCCCCCATCTACTCCAGGTTGGCGCCTACCTAATAAGCTACTGCTGCTTCAGGTGGCAGTAGCATCAAGTTGGCACCACCACTAGGACTGTTTTCTGGATGTGTTTCCATGAAGAAGCCCTTTGGACACCTGCATTTCTGGTTTGCTGCTGACCTGCCCCTCCTGAGTCTTCCCCTCCTGCCTAAATGGGATGGCTCTGGCCTTACAGGTCCCCAAAAACTCCCCCTTGGGCTGCAGGCCAACCCTTCACTGCCCTCCTAGAAGTCTCCACAGGCCTGACTCTAGCTCTTGGAAGTCCTGAACTCTCTCCTGGCACGTTGCTGTCTTACTTGGCTTGCCTTGGGCTTTTCCACCATCTGATGGTTGATACAGCTCTACTCTTAGGCAGCCTAAGTTTGTTGTGTTTGGTTTTTTTTTTTTTATGCATACAAGCTGGGGTACAGGCCAGAGGCGTGGGGTGGCGAGAGGGTTCATCAGAGACAGAGCGGGGAGCAGAACAGGCAGATCAGAAATACACTGCTGAGGGGAGCAGCGGGCAAGGCAGGAGAGGTCTGCCGCACCATGTGGGATTCTCCCTGGCCGGGCGTCGAACTCGCGTCGCCGCTGCCGACAGCTCCACAGCGCAGCGCTTAACCGCTGCGCCACTGGGGAGGCCCTAGTTTTTTTTTTTTTTTTTTTTTTTTAAGGTATAGTGAAAAACATATTAGTTTCACTTGTGGCCTTGTGACCTCATGGCGGGCACCGTTCTCTGGCAGGCTGCCCGTCTTACACCGGTGCCCACTGGCTGATCAGCACAAATTCTTGTTTTCAACTAGAAATTTTCTGATTTTTCGAGATGTTTTGTCCTCTGCCTCTTACAGAGCAGAGACCATTGACAGTTTCAGGCTGGCTCTTCCTAGTCACACATCCCAAATTCAGATCTCCTCAGTCTCATCCCTGAAGTCTTCCTGCCACCCACCCCTTCCCAGCTCCAGGTGAATGAGGCAGCATTGCCAATTGCTCTGGGCAAAAGAACAGAGACTTCAGGAGTCAGAAACCTGACTGAACCCTCTTTCCTTAGCTAACTAGCAGTCCTCTCTGAGGTTATGCATCCCCGTGGGCCTTCATTGTCTTCATATATAAAGTGGGAATCAGGGTGTGTGTGTATATATATGTGTGTGTGTGTGTGTGTGTGTGTGTATCACACACCCTGATTGATATATATATATATATATTTTTTTTTTTTAACCTACTTTATGGTGTTGGGAAGATCAGGGGGAGGAATGTATGTAGAAGCATGTTGTAGACGGGAAAGCACTGTTTAAATGTGTTATTAGTGTGCACTGTCTTTGAATACAGTGGAAAAAGCAGCCAGTATTTGCATGAAAGGAGATTTTTCCCTGATGTGGGAAAAGGTGTTTATCACCAGTGCATGGACAGAGCTACCATTATCGCTAGTGATGCCTGCTCAGGCATGTATTTTGCACAGCTCTGTCACTCAAAGGGAGCAGAGCACAGGGCCAGGTAGGAAAAAAGAACATCAATGAATTAGACACGGAATATATCCAAGGGAACAGACAGTCACACGTGTGACATGTGACTCAATTGGCCCAGGTGGAATATGTAGTCACTGAAATATGGTGTCAGTAGGATCACATCAAGAAGACATTTAGAGCAGAGAGGACCACGTGGACCAAGTGTGGAGGAATGAGTGTGTATGGTTGGTTTAAGGAGAGCACAAGTGGCTCCATAAACAACATGAGAGGCTTAGGCAGAACTTCTGTAGGGAAGTTGAGAAATTGGGAAAAAGTTGGTTTTGTGTCGTAAGTTCTTTTGTGCAAGGAAGAGACCCTTGGACATTCAAGGAAACCTTCAAAGGATTTTGACCCAAGAAGAGGCATGTTTAGAGCAGTTTCAGAAGATAACACGTGAGGATGGAGGCTAATGCATGAGCTGTGTCCGGCATGCACACTTGTGCACATTGGCTTGTGCATGCACCTCCAAGGAACATTTTAGTGACACCACAACTGCAGCTTGAAGTTGACCATGGTGGGCGTGGTTACATCACAGAAATCAGTAGGTGATATACATCAGTCCCCCTCCCCACACTGGTTGGTAAACTTATTAGCACAGTTGGGACCATTTCAATAGGCTAGGACCTGCCAGTGGCTTCCAAACCAGGGAAGTGTGTTAAAAAATCCTTTGGGACCAAGCTCCCGGAATCAGAATCCAGGGGAAGTGAGAAGGTGGGAACCTATTTTTTAACAAGTTTCTAGGCGATTCCTAGGCAGCTAGTGTGGTTCTGGTTTTTGAACCAGGCAGGGATGGTAGGGGTAGAAAGGAGGGGATGGATATAAAAGATGCTTCAAAGGTGGGAGCAACAGAACTCTGAACAGATTGGAGGTAGGGAGTGGAAGAGGAGGCACTGCCAAAACTATTTCTGAGTCTCCTTGTTTGGACAACCACATGGCTGACTGAGGATGCAGGTAGCTCAGGTGACGAAGGCAGATGTGAGCTATTTGGTAGAAGAGGTGAAGGTGGACATGTGGGAGGCGCCGAGGTCTGCTGACTGTGGGTGCTGTCCTATTAAACAGTAGGATTCAGGTGTTTGGTGGGACCATCAAAGCTGGTAGTAGAGGTTTGAGAGTCAACATATGGGTTGTTGACTTCATGGATCTGGGGGAGTTTGCTGGGAGAGTGTGTGCAGGGAAGGGATAGAGACTGTAGCAGGATTTTAGGAACCAATTCTCAGCATGAGAAAAGAAGAGAGCAAGGAAATAGCAGCTTATATGTTGATTAGTGAAATCAATGATTCCTTGGAGGGAGGGATTCCTTTAGGCGTTTCCAACATTTCCAAAAGTTTAATAGAAAGCACATGTGCATTTTTCTGTGATAAGACAACCAAAAGCATTGTTTGTTTGGTTTGAGTTGTATCACTCCAGTGTGGTGGAGTGGATGCCAGCCTGCATTCAGTAGTTATGTACCTTGGATTCAACACCGGCATGTATGCACACACACTAGGAGACTGTTTAGTCAGTTATGTGTTTTGTGAGAACTGGGAATGTAGTTGCAAGGTTCTTGATGTAGAGGATGTCAGGGTGTGTGGGGAAGATGAGCAGTGTCCCTGTGTGTGTCCCAGGTATGTCACCTGACTTGTGTCTCTGGGAAGAAATCTCTGGAGAAGGAACTTTAAGTCCTCATTATGAGCAGTTTATATGAAAAAGACCGGGATCAAGATAACTGTCCAGGGGCCTCCCTGGTGGCGCAGCGGTTAAACACTGTGCTGTGGCGCTGTCATCAGCGGCGACACGAGTTTGACGCCTGGCCGGGGAGATTCCCACATGGTGCGGCAGACCTCTCCTGCCTCGCCTGATGCTCCCCTCAGCAGTGCACGTCAGTTTATCTGCCTATTCTGCTCCCCACTCTGTCTCTGGTGAACCCTCTCGCCGCCCGACGCCTCTGGTCTTTACCCTAGCTTGTATGCATAAATAAATAAATCTTAAAAAAAAAAAAGATAACTGTCCAAAATAAGGTTTAGGGGTTTTTTGTGGAAAAAATGACTCCAGTTTCCTAGTACTTTCTTGTCAAATGTGTAGCATTTGGGTTGGTCAGCAAGGGAATTTTCTAAAGGCAGGCACAGGGAACTGGGGAGGGAGGGGGTGGTGGGAGAGGCTCGCCTTTGATACTTCCTCACCCAGAGTCTTGACAATTCCTCAAAGACTTCAAGTTCTGGCAAATATCTTGATGGGTCACGTTACCTCCTGAGTAAGGGAGTCACCACTAAGTGACCTGTTTAATTTTCATTTGTTCTTTTAAGAAGGCCTAAGTTTTCACTGTGAAGCTAAATAGTAATTGGGGCCAAGGAAACTGCCCGGATGTGGGAAACTAGAAAAAAAGCCGTGTGTACCTTTAGCTAAGAGCTGTTGAAGAGAGTTTAACCTGGCATAAGTTTTCCTTGCTCTTTTTCTTCAGAAGCCATTTGAGGAACGTTATGGGGTAAGTGTCATTCTTTTTAAATTGTGTGTGGTAAGAGGTTAGAATTTTATTGTAGGAGAGGGATCTTTTACTGTTTGTGAAGAATATCTCAGGACAGTAGAGAAAATCATTTTTTCTCCCAGCCAAAGCTTGATTATCTGTATTCATGAAAGCCAAGAAATAGCATGAAAATTTAAAACTCATAGACAATTTAGAAAGAAAGGAAAAACAAAAATGTTGCAGCCTTTGTTCTTCAAAATCTTCCTCTACTAACTTTTACCACCAGCGTCTGATTGAAGAGCCATATTCTTTCCTGCTCGTGCTCTGTGGGAGACTGTTGAACATGCAGGGCGGATTGGATAATAGAGTTGGGCCACAGCTTTGTTGTGGGAGTGGAGTGAAGCTGTGGAGGGTAATACCCGCCCTGGCAGAATTTCTTATGGTGGCTACTTTTTCTGGAAGTTTCATATACGCCTAGTTCAAGTTGGTATCTCGAGATCGTCAAGGCCTGAAACAGCCTGTCGGAAACATGGATGACACATCAGGAACTCATACTGTGTGAACTTCATTCAGCTTTGAGGTTACTGACCACATCCTTAATGCCTAGCAGAGAACTTTCAACATAGGCATTCAGAAAACATTGATGGACACGTGGATGCAGATTGTACTCTTGGGAGAGAATGTAGTCTGTGCAGGTTTGACAGTATTCAGCAAAGTGTCTTTCTGGAGTGGCCAGAAGCAGCGGAAGTGGAAGTGTGGGAGAGAAGGCCTGGCTAGATATTTGCATATTCATGTGTTGGATACATGATGAACACCTTATAGGTGCCTGGCGTGGTGCTAGGCCCTTGGGATTGAAAGGAATGGCAAATAAAATAGTAATTTCTGCTTTCAGATAGTTTATAGTGAGGTAGAAGGTTAGGGAACGGAATTCTTAATTACTGTATCTCAAGGAGTACGATATGTTATAATAAAGGGCAGTACAGAGTGATAAAGACTCCCTTTTAAAGGTCATATAATGGCTACTATATTGACTATGTACTCAATGCAAGATAGCTTCTAAGTATTTTGTGGGTGTGAATTTGTTAAATTTTACAGAAGATAGAGAAGATACTCTCCCTATCTTCTGTTACCCTCTCCATTTTATAAAGGTTGAAATGGAGTAGAGTGGATGAAAGAGGTAAGATCTGAATCCAGGTAGTCCAGCTAGAACCTCAGACTTCACAACCTGACCTGCACTGCGTCAACACTGGGGATGAGGAAAAAGAAGGGAGTAGAGAAAAAAATCTATCTGCCCAGGAGAGAGCATATTCAAAGCCAGAGACTAGCAGTATGACAGGAGTGGAAAGGGAAATTCTGGAGTGGACCTGAGAGAGGCGGGTGGTGTGATGGTAGATAGCAATCAGCTTATTAAGATTTTATTGCCAAACTAAGGAATTTGAACTTAGTTCTGCAGTTATGGGAAGGCTGGAGGATTTTACACCAGGAAGTGAAATGATCAAATCTGCATTTCAGGAAGATCATTGTGCATGAGTGTGAGGACACACTGGAATGGGGCCAGGCTGGCAACAGGAAAAGCAGTTAGGAGCCTATTAACATAATCCCTTGAGGAGTGACGAGAGCTGGACCTACCACAGTGGCAGCAGGGTGATGAGTGGAGGCTGGGTTGGATTTGAAGGATAACCTGGACACAGATTCTGCAGGATTTGGTGTGAAGTGGATTGAAGGTGCATTTCTAGTTTGACTGTATCCTTACTTAGTTAGCATGCAGACTGAGGGGTGCCCAGGGACCCCAAACTTGCATGCTCCCCCCCATACACACAAAGACAAAGTATCTCTTAGTGTAAAAGAACTTTAGTAAAGTTAGTGTGCATAGAGAGAGAAGGGAAGAGAGGATAATAGTTTCCTAATAAAACACCCCAAATTCCCTATCCCCTCATGGGTAAATGTCCAGCCAAACAGGGTGGGCCTGATGTGGCGCCCCTGAGATCTGAAACTTGCCCCAAATCTAAGGCACCTTCTAAGGCACCACAAGAAGGGGGTGAAAGGAACCAGGCAAGTCTGGGATGAAAGGAGCAAAATCAAAATACAAATCAAGGTAATGGGTGCCATTGTCAGCCTCCCCGCGTGTCTCTCACCACATGTCTCTTTCCAAGTGTGTCTACATGTCCCTCCTCCAAGTCCAATGTCGAGAAGCAAGTGGTCCTTCTCCATGTGACTCTTTTGAGCCCACTTGCTTTCGTGTTATGTAGCTTCACGTGGCTGCTCAGTTCGTCCCTCATTAAGTGGGGCAGGGAAGGTGGAACCTCCCTTAACACTTATGCGGGACAAGAAGATGAAAAGATGGTGTATCCAGTATTGGGCACGCTTCCTCAGAGACTCCTGTTGGACATCCAAGAGAGCTCAGTACCACTATAAATGTGTGATGATAAAAATAAGTTTTAGTCACGTTAGTTGGGTACTCTATTCACCAGGCCTTGTGAAGTGCTCTATATTAGTTAACTTGTCCAGTCCTCACAACAGTCTGTGAAATTTTTGACAGATGTTGGGGGACAGGAATGTAGAAGTGGTGAAATAAGTAAGCTGTTTTGATTTACTCAGAGAGTGAGAGGCAGAGCTGGAACTCAAATTCTGGGTTTGATCTGGAAAATCTCTGCACTCCAGTCAAGCTTACTGCCATGACGGAAATGTTCTGTATCTGCACTGTGTACCAAGGAGGCCGATAGCCTGTGTAGTTATTGAGTACCTACCAAGGAACTGAATTTTTAATGACTGTAGTTTCAAGTGGTCACATGGAACCAGTGAGAGTTCAGCTCTCTACTGTCTTTGGGAGTCGTTAGCTTACCCGTCGTGATGGAAGCCTTGGGTGTGGATGCAATTCCCCAGAGATGTCTTACAGTGGATCTTAATCTGGGGATCACAGGTTTGTAGTATTTGAGAATTTTTGGTAATTGACAAGAACTGTAAACCCTCTCCCAGGAATGTACAATACAATATGATCACATAGTAACAGTAGGTAATAGTTCCAGAAGCCCATGAACCTTGTATCCCCTTGGTAATAAGCTGGAAAAGGAGGGAACCCAATAGAACGTGAACTCCAGGAAGGTGATCCCCCTGGTTTTGTTTACTGCTCAATACTTGGTGTCTAGATTACGGAACAATGCCTGGTATGTAGCTGGCATTTAATATTTTATTAAATGAGTGGCTGAAAGATTCCTGGAAAACATGTCAGCACAAAGCAGATGAACACTCTTCTGCCCTAAAAAAAAAAAAAAAAGAGAGAGAGAGAGAGAAAAACAAAAGTAGGACAAAGCCCCTTTTCATAGAAGGTAAGGCGGGTGAAGGTTAAAGAATGGAAATAATTTTAATGTTAAACTTGCCTGCATGATCTAGTAAGGTGAGGACTTAACAGTTATCATTGGCTTAGGCAATAAGGGAGGTCCTGGTTTTTGTAACTGTGGAGGTGGGGTAGGGTGGGGGTTGGGGTGTCTAGGTTGCCTTGAACTAATTTATGAATCAGTGTTGAGGAAGCAGAGGCAGTGAGTGTCAAGTTCAGTGGGTCTTAATAGTGGTTGCTCACCAGAATCACTGAGAAATTTCGAAAAAAGACACAGTACTGGCCAGGCTCAGACTCTGACTTGTTTGGGCAAGGACCAAAGAATCTGTAGAGTAAAATTCCCAGCTTATTCTGATGCAGTTTTGATGGAAGTTTAGCAGTTGCCATGGGGTGTATTCTTTCAATAAAATATGGCTCTGAAGGGAAGGAAGGAAAAATAAAGGAATTGAGGGTGACCTTTTCTTAAAAATTTTTTTAATTTTCTTACATCATTGCTCATTTTTGTATTTTGTATTTTGATTTCTCTCCTTGTGTAGTCCCCATAATTCTCCCACCAATGCAGCAACCATGACCATCAGTATAGTCCTTTGTGCTCTTCCCTCCCCTGTTTTAACCCTTCTCCTTCCCCTTCCCCTGCTCTATGCTTCAGATCTACAGTTTGCCTACAAGTTTTGTCTTTTACCTCATCCTTTGTTCGGTTTCCCTGTATTTCCTCGTAAGTGAGGCCATCAATATTTTTCTTTTTTCCTTGTGATTTATTTTGCCTAACATAATTGCTTCTATTGATATGAGCTGGATTCTGAATCCGTACATCTTTCACCTCCTCTTGCAGGTTCATGTGAGAGCCATTCAGCAGAAATTGTCCTGCTAACTTTATAGATCAATTATCAATTTTCTCCCCAAACATACTGTTTTCTAAGCAGTATTTGAGAATATTCAGGTATGTTGTGTAAGAAGCCGGCAGTCATTGGCAGTGCCCCAAATCACATCTGTTGACTTATTATTTTCTATTATTAGACTTTCCCATATTCAGTTGCCAGATGACAAACAGAAACTATTCTCCTTTCTTCTCTACATCTTTGCTACCTGCCTCTCTTCCCCCATTATTCTTCCTACTTAAACTGACGTGGAATAGGCCAGTCATTTCACAGGTGGATAAATTCCACATAAAAACCTAGTTTTCTCTTCTGTCAGTGATGGTATGACCTGACTTTTCAGGTCAGTATCCTTCAAAATAAGGCTATTTCCTATCATTTCTCCTCACCTCACCTTGAGGTGGATGTTTAAAAATATTTATCTGGCAAACTGAATATTAAGTGCAATTGATGTCCACCATCTGGTGGTGCATCTACCAGAGAAATATTAAATTACACCTTGCCCTGGAGATTTTCTATAGATGATTTCTACCATTTCTCATCCTCACTGTAATCATTTAAGGTATGTGCATCTGATAGAAAAATGAAAAGATGTGCCTAGTATCACCCTGCTAAATGGCAGAGTCATGACGAGAACTGTGTCTTCCTGAGACAAAGTCTTGAAATGAGATACTGTAATGGGGTTACTCCCAGCTTAATCCTCAACACAGTTCTCTAAGTGGCGTTTATCCTATTTTTCAGGGAAATTGGCCAGGAGAAGAAAAGTGACTTGCTCATGAGTGATAGAGCCAATAAGAAACAAAGTCAGGGTCCCACCTAGGTTTGTTTGTGTCCACCCTGTGTCTACTCAATCTGTTACAGGACATGGAGAGGAGCATCCCAGAACCCCCAAACCTGCCTGCTCTAAATAGGTTTTCTATCAACCATGATAGAGAAACATACTCTACTGCGTAAGACCTTCAATGGAAAGGAATTTTAATACAATTCGTGCACAATACAGAAAAGGGAAAGAATAAAGTTTCCAAATCAAACACCTGAAGTTGCCCGTCCCCTCATGGGTAAATGTCCAGTCAAACAGGGCTGGCCTAAGGCAAGGCCCAAAAGTCTGCCACAAGTCTAAAAAGCACCTTCTAGTGTGGGCCCATAGAAAAGGGTCAGAAACAGACAGACAAATCTGGGAGGAAAAGAGCAAAATCAAAACGAAGATAAAAGCTGCCATTGTTAGCCTCCCCATGGGTCTCTCACCCACATCTGTTTCAACCAGTCCAGGACCAAAAAGTAAGCGCGGCTTTTTCACATGCTTTTCTGCTCCATGTGCCTCCTCCGGGTCTCCTTGCTCTCCATCTTCCTTCCTTCCTTCCCCAGTCTCCTCTCCACCTTCTCTTCCGCCCTGCTCAGCGACACCCTCCTGTGGGTGGGGCAGGGAACCTGGAACCTCCCCTTTTCCTGGGGACCACCCTCTTATATATCAACTGCCTGAAGTCATTTCCTTTCCCCTTTTTATTAAAGCCACTCTGAACCTTTGGAAGCTTCCAATTAGTGGTAAATGATAGGTGCTAACATCCCCGATTGTTCTGATTACAGCCAAAAGCAAAGAGATGCAGTAAATCAGCCTGCAGGATCTTTAGGTGGGGAAGTGTATAGTCTCCACTAGGTTTGGAAATACTGTATTACAGCTTGCACATCCCCACCACTACTTGGAACTCCCTGAATTACTCAGAACCCCTTTATAAGCCAGGACCCCCTTTAGTGTTATATGGGACAGAAAGAGCTGTTTGTATTTATGAAGCACCAATTCAGAAAAGTGCCATTCTCAGTCTCCCTAGCAATAAAGCTGTACTTTCCAGAGGGCAAAAGAACACCTTCCTGGTAGGTGGAAGTTAGCCTGTACTTTCTGCACGTGTCCTGATTGGGAGGAGGGGAGTGGGGGACCGGGGAGGGGGGGAAGGGGAAAGGAATCATGGGAATTTACCCAGCCTGCATCGCAGTCTTTCTGCTCACGCCTGTGAATTTCTGCGTAATGCTGTGTGCTTTGGCTCAGCTTACAACGGACCTTTACCAGCCCTTTCCAATGTTATTGGCTAATGTGACCTTCTAGGATAAGCTCCCAGCATTTACTTACTGTTGTGGAACAAAAACCAGGATTCTGGATTCCATTTGCTTCAGTTTCACATCACGCAGAAATATTCTGGAATATAAAGAAGAGCTTCCTCACTTTATTTAGTAGCATCATCTCCACTCTCAAAATTTAATCTAAAAATGTTAGCTGAATATTGAATTTACAACAGGGGGGGATATAAGGCATCTCCAGGGCTTCTCTAGCTGTCTGGGGGGAACAGCACACGATTGCTTATACAAGTCACTGTGCTGAGCCCAGTTTCAATCATCTGGTGCCCCAGCTAAGTCAATCCAAATCCTTGTTTAGTGGGTGTTTTTCCAGATTTTGGAACAGACATTTTCATCTGGTGGCGCCCTCTGCTGGACTTCTTTCCCAGCTTTTCTCTACTTCCTTATGCTATAGAACCCAGACCTGTTACCTTGTCCCACCCAGACCTTGTCTAAAATGGCCTGCATGGCGGTGTGGCATTACACCCCCTTCTGTAGACACCCTTGGGGTGTTTTTCTTTTCATGACCTTGGAAGACTGGCGGATTCTTTGATGGAGCAGGGTAATCTACCTCCCATCACAAGGCATAAGAAATAAAAGATTTTTTTTATGACAGGGTGAGGCGATGCCTGAAATCTCTGGGGATTCTGCTCAGTAATATTATTCCGTGGAATGTCCTGGGATCATGTTTGTCCCTGTCACTTATTTAAGATAGTTGAGTAACAACAAAAGTGGGAGGAGACAGGACCAGACCCCTCCTGGGGGTTTTAGAGAAGGAAGAATCCCACACACCCAGTGCCTGTTGCTGCTGTGGATTTATCTGCAGTCCCTCCTGTTCACCTCTCCATTGTTTCCTGAAACCCCCACGGAGGTGTCTGCCAGCTGCCCCTTGTCCATCTTTCTTGTGTTGTTGCATTGCAGGGCACAGTGAATCCTTGTACCCATCTTGTGCCTGGTATGTGCTGAGTGTTTGGTAAATGAAGTTGATCTAGAGTGCTTTACTTTTTCAGTTCTGCTTGACCTGAATCCACCCTCATTTCAAGTAACAGAGCAAAAACCTTGTCGTTGAGATAGTCTACCCTTCTTGGCCCCAGAAGGAAGTGATCTTTGTTCTGTGTTGCCATAGCACTTTCTGTGTATTTTGAAACTATCATTTTCTTTGTTGAATAGTCATTTAAATGTACTTTTCCTTTTCAGATTGTAGACACCTTGAGAGCAGGATCCTCGCCTGATTCATGTCTTTATCTCCCCTGAACCACAGATAGATGCTCTGAATATACTAAATAATAGCTAGCATTTATACAGCAGTTAAGTGCCAAATGCTGTTATCCACCTTTATGCGTGTTCTGTAATCTTTAGACAGCTTTACCTGCTAAGAACTATCACTAACATTTCTCTGCACCAGACACCTTGTGTCTGCTCCACTATTGTGTTCAGTAATTTACTCAGGGGTCATATAACTGAGAAGGGGAGGAGCTTGTGTTCAACTCCAGGTGGCAGTTTCCAGTCTACTTAACCCTTGTCTCAGTGCTAGCATATGTGCCCATGAGAACATCATATAGATACTTGTTGAATGGTTGAGTTGATATTTCTTAATTATTTAGAACCAATAAACAGTTTGAAGGTGATGCACTGTTGCTTTCACCCCCACGGTCAAAACTTCTAGCACCAGAAGGAGGTGCTGGAAGATTGGCTCTAGCTTTGGTTCCGGAAGCTCTGATTGGTTGGCTGCCTTTAGATTCTGGTTTGAAAGTCAACAATGCCACCTAGTGGGGTAATGATCAGCTATGATCGACTGCTATGATCAGCTCAACATTATTTTTCTGAAACCTCAGTACATGGCCATTTAATTTTGGAAGCCCCCTTTATATGTTCACTCTCTGTTTTGGGTTTTTTTTTTTTAAAGATTTATTTATTTATACATACAAGCTGGGGTACAGGCCAAAGGGGTGGGGCGGCAAGAGGGTTCACCAGAGACAGAGTGGGGAGCAGAACAGGCAGATCAGAAATACACTGCTGAGGAGAGCAGCGGGCGAGGCAGGAGAGGTCTGCCGCACCATGTGGGAATCTCCCTGGCTGAGAGTCGAACTCGCATCACTGCTGCTGACAGCACCGCAGCGCTTAACCGCTGCACCACCAGGGAGGCCCGATTTATCTGTTCTTATGTGTCTATGGCACTATACTATTTTAGGGGAAAAGTAACAAATTTAGTTAATGAAAAAAAAGTAGGTTGCTGCAATTGGCATTAATGTTATGACTTTTTTGTTTTTGTATTTTGGGCAAATTATTTACCGCTTTTTTTTTGACAGGGCCCTTTAACTGCTGCTTTGAAATAAGAACTAAGATAATTGCCACACAAAGAATTCATTTTCGATTAGTGCCAATTGGATTAATATTGATACTATTGAAGATACTCTTAATAGACTTTATTACTACCTCTGTCACCTTGTTTAAGTCACAGACAGCCTCATTTCTAAAATAAGAATGGTATTGCTTATGGAGAAGTAATTGAAATAATACGCGAGCAAGTAGTTGTTAAACTCTACAGCATTTGGATAGTTTTGAATTTTCAAGTTAGAATTCACTATAACCTGGTCTTATTTAGTGTTATTTTTTTCACTGCCTTACTACCAGTTTATCACCAATTGTGGAATATATGTTTTATGTTTGTGTTTTATGTTGTCGCTTTTTCATATGAGTTTAACTCTTTTCATTGATGTCATTAAGAGATTTATGCATTTAAAAGACACATCAGAGTTATAATTAGACTAAACATTAGCTTTCAGAGTTTGATTAAACTGGAGAACTGGGGATTCTAAGTATGAAGTCTTTACCATCACTGCTCTAATGAATCGGTTAATTCTGGTGTTATAGTTCACATGGAGAGAAGGGGTAGGATATTCTATATCACGGCTCAGCAAACTGTCCAAGGGGCACTGCCACCTGATTTTTATAACTAACAGTTTTTTTTTTAAAGATTTATTTTTTATTTATACATACAAGCTGGGGCACAAGCCAGAGCTGTGGGGTGGCGAGAGGGTTCACCAGAGACAGAGCGGGTAGCAGAACAGGCAGATCAGAAATACACTGCTGAGGGGAGCAGCGGGCGAGGCAGGAGAGGTCTGCCGCACCATGTGGGATTCTCCCGGCCAGGCGTCGAACTCCCATCACGCGCTGCCGACAGCTCCACAGCACAGCGCTCAACCGCTGCGCCACCAGGGAGGCCCCCCACTCTCAGTTTTGATTGTCAGAGGAAGAGGATAGTAGGAGAAGGAAGACAGACCAGCCTGCCATAATTGAAGTCCAGTTTTCTCTTTCCCTTGAAAAGACTGTGACGCAGACCCGTGGTCATTGGGGGGTGGTTGAGCCCCGTTGACTGTTACACAGTGTAGAACACTGGGCTTCAAACACCCTTTCTTCTCACACATGCCGAGGGCATTATAGGCTGCTCTTCCTCTCTTGATGCTTGCCTTGGGGGCCGTGTCTGCTTTGAGGTTCCAATCATCTGTGAAGTGTCTGCTCCACTACAACACATCCCAGGTTGCCCTCCTATCTTCGGGGAATACATTTCAAGACTCCCAGTGGAAGCCAGAAGCCACAGATAGTTCTAAATCCCACGTATGTTACATATATGTGTGTATTACACATATAGTACACATACACACACATATGTACAGTTTTCCCACACATACATACCTATGGTAGAGTTTAATAGATACATTAGGCACAGTAAGAAATTACGATTGTCCATTTATTGACATTTCATTTATCAACAATTATAACAACCATAATAAAATAGAATGGTCACAACAGTGTACGGCAACAAAAGTTATCTGAATGTGACCTCTCTCCTTCTCTCTCAGAGTATCTTATTATACGTAATATTTTCAGACCATGGTTGACTGATCTGGGAAAGTGAAACCATGGATAAGGGAGCTCCTCTGTCGAAGAGGGTAGTTGATGCAAGTAACCAATGGGTCCCAACGTGAGCCCTCCTGGGGGAGCACCAATGGGGGCAGCAATAGCATAGTAAGGTTTTGTTTCAAGGACTTTTTAGTAGGCAAGTCTGTGCGACCTGGCAATGGGGAAATGAATAGTCACTCCACAAGAACAAGAGGCAGAAAAGTGCTTTGTGTAGAGCAAATGAAGAAAAAGGGGATTGAATCCACACTTGGTCATTCAGAGTTTGCAGTCTCTTGGGAATCTAGTCTAAGCAGGTACTTCAGAGAGATCATTGCATTTTATTTTGGTAGACAAGCCACCAAAAAGCAAACGATTTTGGTTATGTAGGAGCATGCAGGGTGGTAGTCCATTGATGGTAATGTTACAGGGCAGGGAGAGAGGGGCACTCCAGAACCCCCAAACCTGCCCACTCTAAGTAGGTTCTGCCGTCTGCCTCATCAAGACAAAACATATAGACCTTTACTGGAAAGAATCTTTAATATAATTAGAAAAGACAGAGAATATAATTTCCAAATCAAGTACCCAAATTTACCGATCACCTCATGGGTAAAATTCCACCCAATGGGATTAGCAGGGAGAGGGACACCCCCGGAACCCCAGACCTGCCCTGGTCTAAATAGGTTCTGCCATCTGCTGCATCAATACAAAACATATAGGACCTTTTGTGGAAACTTTAATACAATTAGAAAAGACAGAAAACAAAGAATATAGTATCTAAGTCAAGCACCCAATGTTAACCAACTCCTTGTGGGTAAAAGTCCACCCAAAGCAAGTCTCGAAAGCCTGCCACAAGTCTAGAACAGCTTTTAGCAGGGACCCACACATAAGGGTCAGAAACAGCAAGACAATTCTGGGAGGAACCAAAATGCCTTTCGGCAGGGACCCATCCAAAAGGGTCAGAAACAGTCAGACAACTCTTGAGAGGAACAGAACAAAATCAAAACCAAAATCAACATAGCCATTGTTAACTTCCCCACGGGTCTCTCACCCACATCTATTTCAATCAGTCCTGGCCAGTGCAGCTTCTTTACAAGTCTTTCTGCTCCTTGGGCCTCTTCTGGCTTTCCATTCTTCTTCCGTCTCCTCCTGTCTTCTTCCTGTGTGTTCTGTCTTCTCTGTATGTGTCCTCTGTGTCTTCTCAAGCTTCTTATATCCTGCTCAGTCCCACCCTACCTTGGGTGGACAGGGAACCTGGGACACACCCTTTTTCCTGGGGACTACCCTGTTGCATTTTCAACTTCTCTTCTGCCTTTGTTGCAAGAGAACAGCCTTAGACGGTATGTAAATAAGAGGGCGGGCTAGGTTCCAAGAACACTTTAGGACACTGATGTGTGAATTTTATATGATGTTTCATGTTATGAAATATTTTTTATTTTTTTCCCCCTCAAACCTTTGGAACAGCAAACATCATTCTTAGATCAGGGGGCCTATAAAAAAAAGGCCTGCAGCTCCTAATTTGACTGGGGGCTATAGTTTGGGAGTCCTGATGACATGCCTGGAGTAGTGAATGATTTACCAATTAATAAAAATTATTTGTTCCTCAGCTGTATTGTTCATTAGTGCAATGAGCTGTCTGAACAGCTTTCCTTTCTCTGGAGTAAGATGAAAGATGTTGAATTCCACATTACCTTAATGCAAGCATCTTAGTGTAAGAGCCCTGTGAGCTGAGACGCTATAATCATCTTGCCTATAGGGCTTTGGGGTGGAGATGCTCTACCCTCTAATCCTCTTATTCTCATTTTACTTGACCTTCCCTCCAGGCAGAGAGGCAGGCTGAGTAAGCCCTGATCCCCCTTGTAGGAGTCAGCAACCCCCTCCCCCAAATCTGCATCAGCTCTGTGAGCGGTTTCAGGTGAGACTGAAGAATAATGGGATTGTTAATCCCACTGTAGAGATTAAGAGCCCCAGTTACAGTGACTGCTGAGGCCATTTGCTCACTGATATGATAGATCCAGGGAAGGAGGAGGTGAGGGGAGAGCTTCCTGCCCTGCCTTAGGTGTGCTGGGTAGGGTTTTGGCCACATGGTTGTCCTCTGTCTCATCGGCTGTAGGCAAGTATACGCTTCATGTACACTTACAGAGGGGAACTTGTGTCTTGAGAATTTTGTAACCTGGTTCTTTGTCTAGCTGAAGTCTGAGTGACTGCCCGCAGGGTTGAGAAAGAAGCTGAACGTTAACGGTTCATATCCTGTGTCTTTCTCCAGCAGCCAACAGAGTAGCCAGCAGAGCAGCCACGACGATGATTCGAGCAGGTTCCTGAGTCCTCGAGTGCGGGAAGAAAGGTAAGAGCAAACGGGGGAGAGCATGGAAGCAGAGATTAGAAGGGCAGACATGAGAGGTTTGAGTGAGATCGGGCTTCTGCCATAAGGAAGAACTGTGGAGAGTGAAGAGAAATAGATGCCAGACCTCTGTGCTCAGACTAACTGGAAAGTCAAGAGATAAGAGGGAACGACTCAGGGGCTGATTCTAAAGGCTTCGGTGTTCAGTAAGCGTAGAAGTCAGTCTGTGGCAAGCCAGATATGTTGGGGAGCCGTCAGAATGGACTTGAGACTTGAGGTGCACCTTCTGTGTTACGTACAGTGTGGGTGGAGGGTCTGTGAGTGGGTGTCTTGTGCCTGGCCTGGGATGGCATGTACAGCTGACAATGCAAATGGCAGCGCCCCAGCCTGGTGGGGGTGAGGTGAATTGTAGGTGTCAGAAGTTGATGGAGAGTGAGGTTGGAGGTACAGTGGGTATAAGGAGTCTCCCACATGCTATATAAGGATCTGAGGTACAGCTCTGAGGGCCAGCCAGTGCCTGCTTCATATGGTACCTTTGTTAGGTACATACAGAGGGGTCTTTTGTGACAAGTTCAACTTCTGTGACCCAAGACATTTGACTGTATTGATGTCAACTGAAAGGAGGCCATGGGGATACCACAGGGCTCTGGTTTAGGTCAAGATCTGTTTACCATTTTTTATCAACAAACTGGATGAAAAAGCAGAAGGTGCTTTTACTGTATTTATTAAATTTTTGGCAGACAGTCAGCTGAGGGAATAGAGAACACTGAGAATGATAGATCAAGATTAGTGTTATGTCAAGTAGAAGAGTGGATGGCAACAATAAGGAAATTCTTTTATAAAGAGGGAAATGGGCATTTATATATTTATATTAATATGATATGGAGATTTGTAGATTTTATTAGAATAGTTTCAGTATAGGATCACTACAGGGAACTTAATGGGCAGGATTTCATGTGAAATAGAACTTTGTTTTTATGCATCAGCCAAATATGACACAAGTGCCAAACAATCTTTGGAAGTTTGAGTTTATTAATGGAAGCGTGGAACATAAAGTAAAAATAGAAAAAAAGTCAATCTAGTGTGTACTAGTTTGACCATATCTGGTGTATTGTGCCCTGTTTTTTTGAAAAAGGAAATCAATGCATTAGAGTCCAGAAAAGACTAAGAATGAGAGTGAATGTGGGTGTCAGAGGTTCATGGAGAATGCCAACCATAACGTTACAAGGTTCGCTTGAAGGCAAGGGGATTAACCTGGAAAAGAGAAGGTGTCTGGTGATTAGTAGTACTCTTTAAATATCTGAAAGACATCCAATAGAACTGGATGTGGAGAAGTTACAGGGAGAAATATATCACCTTGGGATAAGGAGGAACTTTTCCCTGCTTAGAGCTGTGCTAGAATGGAATAGGCTTTGTGAAGTAATGAACTGGCTCCCCCGTAAAGGATTCCCTCCTGAGGGAGAGGGTGGGACCTTGCTAATCCTTTTCTCTTTAGAGATTATAGTCTTGTGAGTTCTGCCCTAGTTCCTGGTTTTATGTTCATTGTCAAGCAGAATTAACAGCTCAACCAATTGGTTTAGATGGAGTATAGACAAAGGCGTGGGAGGCCCCAAGGGGCAAAGACTAATGTTCTTGTCAAGTTGCTTTATCAGTTGTGAGCTGATGCCAGTTCCTCAGTCTCTAGATTGGCCTATACTCTCTTTTCAGTGTTTTCTGGATTTCACCAACTAGGCTTTCAAATCAGTTGTTAATTCAACTGCCTTCCCTGGGCTTGGGACCCAAGAATCTCCAAACAGGTACCATCCATTTCTGATTGTGATTGTAAGGCTGAGGGATAGAAAAAGGCAATGAAGCAGAGAGGAATGTAAGATAAAGAGGCCTTTATTAGCAACTCCCGGGTGAGGTTCACAGACCCCAGGCGGGGGTCTATGAAGTCGCCCCTGCAAATAGGGAGGCAGGTTTTTATGCAGGGTGAAAGAATTCCAAGGGTGGGGGCAACTCCATTTGGAGCTGGTGGTCCTTATCAGCTCCTTGCAGGTGCATTCGGGCTGTGGTGCATGGGTAGTGGGGCCTAAGTTTCTTTCTTCTCCGAGGTCACACATATTTGCTGAGATTCTTCAGTGCCCTTTTCACTGAGGAGGGGTGGGTTGAGTCTAACAGTGATGTCTTTAAACTTTTTTTTATGCATACAAGAACTGGAGTGTAGGCCAGAGGTGCAGGGGGTGAGAGAATTCACCAGAGACAGAGTGGGGAGCAGAACAGGCGGATCCACTGAAATACACTGCTGAGGGGAGCAGCAGACAAGACAGGAGAGGTCTGCCGCGCCATGTGGATCAGTTCCCTAGCTGGGGATTGATTTCATGCTGCAATGGTTGGTGATAGCTTCATAGTGCTGAGACTTGAACCCCTGTGCCACCAGGGATGATACTGGACAAATGGGGCTTCAAAGTTGGCCAAAGGCAGTGCCCAAATTGGTCACTATCTTGGTTCTGCACCCACGCACACAATTGCAACACTACTCAGACTTAGGAAACAATAACAATGGGATTTATTTAACAAACAGGAAAAAAGCAAAGAATTACTAAAGTCAACATATGGCTGTTTACCTTACTGAAAGCAATGTCCAGTCCTTTAAAATCCCAGAAAAGTCACAAAGGTGGTGTCTTCCCGCCACTGCTGATGTGGAGCTCCTCTTCCAAACAATAGGCCACGTTTCCAAAATGGCGTCATCCTTCTTCTGCAGACGTGTAGACCAGGTTCCAAATCACAAGGATGACACAGAACACAACTGGAGATGCTCCCGAAACTGCCATGGTGCCCCAGCACAGCACCAGGCCAACAACACTGTAAACAGCAACTATAGCAGCCAGACGGCCCAACAGACTGCACTCACGCATTTTAGGAAGGCGCCCACTTTGGGCCTCTGCCTTCTTCCTTTGGCTGCAGTAAAGATAAAACTGGGAGCAGTTTCTGTTGCTCGGCTACTTGCAAAGCCTCCAAAGTCGCTGGTCCCAAAGTCACTAAAGATTCCAAAAATGCTCAATCCAAAATTCTATATCCTTGCGGCTCAAAACTTCTGGCGTCTGATTTCCAAACTTTTAATCTTCGCGGCTACATTTTCTGCCGCTTCTTTTCCTACATCATGGCAATTGCTTCCTTTATTCCTTCAGCATGGCAACCGCCTCTTCCATTCCTACATCATGGCGACTCCTTTTCCTACATCATGGCGACTGCTTCCTCTATTCCTTCAGCATGGCAACTGACTTCCCCTTCAGTCCCTTTATTTCTCATCAGACTCTCCACCCCAGACTGCAAACTTAGCATTTTCCCTGGGGCTATTCATTCTCATCAGCAAACCCCTCCAGGGGGCACCACATTTACTGGACTTTGGACTCAGCCAGGTTACAGGGAGGCCCCTGATTGTGATGTCTTTATTTGCTCCTCCTCTATCAGCTCAGTGATTGGCAATCCTGCATTCAGCTTGTGCTGCTCTGGGCATCCCCGGGAGACATGAATTAATCCAGAGCTGCACCTACCTGAATACCTTTTCCCCAAGGCAACTTATCTTTTACTCTAGGACTTGGCTGCTTGTTCAGTAGAGAGATCCTTGCTTTTGTTTGCTATTTGGTGCTGTATGTTGATACAAAATATATTTTAGCTTTTCTTTGCCTGCTCTCCCAAATGAAATGACAAAGGGGCTCCCATGCAAATCTCTACCCAGAAAAAGCAAACCTCCAGGTGTCTTGCCTGGTCTTTTCTTTCCATTCCCTGACTCATCGACAGCTCCCTGAGCTGAGTTTCCCTTCTGCATATCTTGAGAGGCCTGTGATCAGGAGTAATCTTCCCTTCACTGTCTCTGTGGACCCTCAGAAACTCAGGACTGCTATGTGTTCACCATGACTTTTCTGAAACCGTTCTCTTCTCAGTCAGTGGGTTCTGGAGAGAACAGGTCCCCAGAGCACTAATTAATCACCGAGCCTCAGCTCAGAACATACCCCTACACTCTGCATCCAGTCCTTCCTCTAATATGTTTCCACCCAATTAAGAGTCTCTCTGGAGTATTTTGGATGTTGGTTTGTGATGTCCTGGCCTAGGGCAAGTGTGAGATCTGGGCCCTGGGGAGAAGCTCGGTTAAAGCTGAGATGGGGATCTGGCTGGTGCTCTTTGCTTTGGGCGCCGTTTGGCTGGCAGCGCCCCCTGCTGGTTAGGCGGCCTCTATGCACTGGAAAAGCCTGCATGTAATCATTTCATTGACTCTTCCCCACCCCCTAGGAGGTGGATAGAACAGGTATTATTATGGTTTGAAAATGGTCAAGTTTGAAGTGAGGTAATACGGATCCTTTTCTCTGGTTCCTCCTAATTCTGCACACCATATGGTCAATTATAGGATGAAGGAGAGTTTCATAGAGGAGGCAAAAAAATATTAGCATTGATTTTTCTCTTTTAAAGATTAACATTATAATCCTTCAGCATGAGATACATTTTCAACTGGTTAAATAAAAAAATTGATTTTCCCCCTCTTTCTTGTACAAGGGGCAGAATGGATATACTCCTTAGAGACAAGATAACTACCTCATTACTGTTTAAAAACCATCCACAGTACAGCGATGGGTCAAATGTCTCTATGATGTCAAAACCTAAGGGCTTCTGAGACTCTTTCCCCTTATTTATTGCTCCAATGCTCTGTCTTAAAGGGAAGGAATTTTTGGAGCCATGGTGGAGGTAGAGGGTAGGTGGTGAGAGAGACAATGCAGGTGTGCCTCAGGGAGAGGTTTAACTTTAGGGCACTAATCAGTTTATTGGGAAATGGACTTTTCTCAGAGAGAGGAATAATGCCCCTCCCTCCACACCATATTTCTAGTAGAAAAGAAAATAGATCTAACCTTTATTTCTATAGGTGTGTATAATGGAATATGGGCTGTTAATCCATTCTCATGCTTCTAGGTAAAGGCAGGCATACACTTAAAAAATACTAGTTCCCAGGGTTAGCCCAAACTGGAACCATTGCTTCGGTTTCCTGAGACACCAGATATTTATTCAGTGCAATCATCCAATGGCAGGAACTGTCAAACAAAGCCAGGACAATGGAAAAGAGCTGTCTTACTAAGGACCTTTTGCATACAGTGTGAGAGCGTGGTCTTGGCTGACCTGGGAGCCTTTCAGCGTCAGGAAAGTGGAGACCTGGCTGGGGTGTGACTGAGTACAGAACTGTGGGCATCCTGCTCTTGGACCAGCCCACATTTCATTTCTGCATGTGGGCAAGGGTACCACACACCTTTATTAAATGCCTGCAAGATGTGGGGAGGCTGCTGGAATCCTGCTTGTGAGATGAGTAGAGCGGGGTGGTGTATTGGCATGAGCGGAAGTCTCAAAAGTCAGGCTTCATCACAATGACCTTCTTTATCCCTTATTAACAGTGCATTTGAAAATGCAATTGTACTTAGTTTGATTCACTCTTAGTCTCTTCATCTGTGAGAGTCTTTTCTGAAAGACTAAATGAGAGAACATGTGTAAAAGTGCCTGGTACTTCATAGGTGCTTCATAAGTGCTAGATCTACCACCCCAGTTTGGGCTACCGTGAGATTTTACTTGGTGTTTCATAGTGGATCTTCTTCAGGGAGCACTAACAGAATGTAGAATACGGAGCTCCTGAAGAGGTCAGATAGAGGCTCTACGAGCCTTGCGGTCTTACAGTGAGACTATATATGAGAATATTAATTGACAAGGAATTGCGTGTAAAGTAACAAAGAATTCGTTTACTAATGTGCCTAGCCCTGTGTGATGAATCATGCATACACTTTTTAATATAATCCTCTCCACAGCCCTGTCAAGCAGATGCTATTTTTGTCCTCCGTTAGAGTCTAGGAAACTGAGGCTCTGTGGCCTTAAGAAGTTTGCTCAACAGTAACACAGCCATTCTGCGGGGGGTGGGGGTTCAGGGGGGAGAGGTGGACACTGGGATCCAGAAAGACTCCACAGTGGAGGTTGTGCTTGAGCTGCAAAGGTGAGTAGGAGTCTCATCATGGGACCACATCCCCAGCTGAGGGGACAGGATGCACGTGAGGTGGAGGCTGAGGGTGCAGGAGATGTGTTCGGGATCTACAGGTATTGCAGGGCTGCTGCTGATCGAGGCCCGGAGGGGTAGCTAGAGAGTGGCCAGAAATCACCTTTGGCTGGCAGACAGGGCCTGATCATGTCCATCCTGCCATGAGAAGGTTTTATCTATTGATGATGGGAGATGGGTGAGGGATTTTGAGAAAGGGGCACCCATGTTACTCCAAGATACTTTTGTGGGAAAAATTACTTTTCAGTCTCAGTGTGGGAGAGGAATTGAAGGGGCAAAGTCTGTAAGCAGATAGACAAGGAAGGAAACTGAGGCAATTCTCTCACCTCACAAGTACTTTCTTGAGTTCATAGCTCTTCTTGCGGAAATTGAGGGGTACAGCTGTCAGCAGCCTCACCATGGTCTCTCCTTTCCTAATGCTGTCTAGTGAGGGCATATAATAAACAAACAAGTAAGAAAACATTGAGTTGTAGTAAGTGCTATAAAGAAAACGAAAAAGAATGATGTGGTGGGCTAGAGGACCTCGGGAGTCCTTGAGCGGGAAGAGATGACTTACTGACGTGACATTTACCAGATTTCTGAATTATGGTAGTGAAGGCAGAAAAGGAGGGACCAGTTGAAGAAATGTGTCAAGTAGGTTTGACACCTGGGTTGAGGAAGGTTATCTAGTGTGAACCTAAGGTATCTTACTTGGTAAGAGGTTCAGTTACCAGAGGTTCAGTGCCTGCCTGGGCGGTGACTGTACTTACAGTGTAAACTGTGTGATCTCGGGTAAGTCTCTGCTTCTGGGCCTCACTTTCTCATCTATAAAATGGGTATAATCGTTCATGCTGCAGTGTGTGTGTGTGTGTGTGTGTGTGTGTGTGTGTGTGTGTGAGAGAGAGAGAGAGAGAGAATAGCAAGAGTGCCTGGCACATGGCTAGTATTAATACGTGCTTGCTATTATTACTATCATTGTTATTACTATCATTAAGCTATTGGCTAAGGGGGGAAGAATTGGAAGAGCTGGGGTGGTTATAAGTTTAATATACATGTAGAATCTAAATCGCCCTTGGGCTATAAGGGGAGGGATGCACTAGGCTGGTGGCTCTGCCCTTGTGAAGTTTAGGAGAGAGGACTGGCACTCCTTTTTTGGAAATGATTTCTATGGCAGAACACACCAATGAGAATGTAGTTGAGGCAGGAGTTTAGGATTAGCAACTTTTAAACAAGAAGGCAAAGGAAGAAGAAATGGCAAGAGATTATCCATGTTTTCCTAGATAACTAGGAGACAGAAATAGCATTGACAATAGGATGAAGAGTTGAAGAGGGCCTACATAGCTGAGGTGAGGACTATAAAGGACCTTCTGCAGTGGCATTTAGGAGGCCATTGGTAACCATAGTGTATTTTCACAAGTGAAGAAGGGGAGAAGAGTCTGAATTTATTCTCAAAGATTCCCTAGGAAGAGAGATAGGAATGATACCTAAAGAAGAAGGCAGGGGAGAACATTTCTTTCAATATAGTAAACCACAAGCACATTTGTAATCTCTGAAGCAGAAACAAGTAGGTCAAGGCTGAGGGATTTTAATAAGTACATCATTCATTCATTCATTCGTTCAACAAAAATTAAGGTATTCACTTTGCACTCAAGTTCCTAGTCTTGTTGAGGAGACACTAACACAACTGAGTGTATGAAAGAGGAAATGCACATTTGGATATGTACATAAAAGGGAGAGTATCACAAATTGGACTCTGACAGAAGAGGGCGGGGCCCGGGTGTAATGGTGGAGCTGATACTAGAAAGATAGGAGGCAATGAGAGAGACAGGGGAGATAAGATGGAACAGGAACTTGCTTGACCATGACAAAAGACTGTGAGTCTTTATTGTAAGAGCATAAGGAAGCCATTTAAGAAGGGAGGTGACAGGATCAGGTTTGCATTTTGAAAAGATTGCAAAGTAGGGAAAGGATGGAGGCGGATCAGCTGGGCAATGAGGAGGCTATTATAATGGAATGTTCTAGGCAAAGAATGGCAGCGTGGACTTGGGGTGGCAGTCATGGGGGTGTAAAATTAGATGAGTTAAAGATGTATTGAAGGGATAAATTGTCTGGGACTTGGTAATGGATTGGACATAGGGCCTGAGAGAGAAGGGAGGTCTTCAGAGTTAGTCCTGGTATTCGCACTTGCCCAGCTTGGTAGCGCCCCCTACTGAAACAAGGGAGCATAGTTTCAGAGGTAAGGAAAGCAAGATCTAGACCATAGGTGAAAGAATTAGCCTTGAATAGCAGATAATAATGAATGTGGGTACAGATGAATTCATAGGTGATGTGGTCAGAGGCCAGGAGATTAATAGCAGCAGGATCTATTTTATCGTTGTAATTAGAAATGAGATCATCTGCATTCAAGGAGTGTGGAATGTGAGGAGTATGTGACTTATTAACTTGGGGATTTCTTCTCTCACTTTCTTCTCTCTGTTTTTTAAAGATTTATTTATTTATGCATACAAGAACTGGGGTGTAGGCCAGAGATGTGGGGGGTGAGAGAATTCACCAGAGACAGAGTGTGGAGCAGAATAGGAAAATGGATTTACTGAAATATACTGCTGAGGGGAGCAGCAGGCAGGCGAGACAGGAGAGGTCTGCTGCGCTATGTGGGAAGCTCCCTGGCCTGGGATCGAACTCGTGTTGCAGTGGCCGCAGAGAGCGTCATAGTGCTGCGACTTAGCTCATTGCGCCACCAGGGAGGCCCCTCTATCACTTTCTTCTGACTGGCTTAGATGATGTTCATGTCTCCCATGTCTGTCTAGAACTCACCCTGGTTTCTTCCAGTCGGGGGAGGGAGGGCAGGCTTCATCACACCTGTTTTGTAAGTGGAGTGGGCTGTGCTTCATTCTGCTCAGCATTTACCGCCCTACCAGCCCACAAGACTCTGGAGGACAGAAAGTGTATCTTATGTCTTGCACAGAGTGAGCGCTCAGCAGCTGTTTGTGGAATTTGTGCATGAACAAATGGGGAAAAACAATGGAATTTGAGGCCAAAGGCCAAGCCTCAGAGTTGAAGCAAGGGTGAATTCAAGCCCACTGCTTCTGCTGTGGTCCAACCACCAGGATATATAGCTTCCTATCAGAAGGAAAAGTGTTTTCAATTCTGGCCATGCGATCTCAGAAATTATCCCCGTATAACCTACTGCCATTCTAGTTCCACCTACCTGCCCAGCCACTGAATTCCCCATGGCCCCGTGGACGCTCCGGTGATCTCTCCAGTCAGCTCCCTTTCCACAAGGAAGGAGCCAAGGAGCAAACCCTCTGGGAGCCGTGCCCGCCGGCCTCCCCCTCCTAGCACCAACAGCTGACGTCACGTGCAGGTACAGCTCCATCCTCCCTGTCTGAGGACACAGGAGGAGAGGAGACTCACCAAGTAGCTAGAGCGCTGCCAGATGTTCAAAGATGGAGGGGGCCTGCTAACAGGCCCTCCACCTGCCTGTGACTTGTGGTGAACCTCAGGGTGGGCAGAACTCATGTGCCGGGGCCAAGGTGGATAACAGGACACGCAGGTGGTGCCAGAGGGAGCCCCCGGCCCCTGAACCCCTGCCGCCATGTGGCAAGCCCTCCCCTGAGCCCAGCATGGTGCAGAATCTGCGCCCGGAGACCGTCTCGTGCAGCACGGCTGTCAAGCAGGCCTGCCACCACCACGTCTCTTCCCTGAGGAAGAAGCTGTCCTTTCTACGAGCCAAGTAGGTGACAGGGACCCTTGGAGATTAGGGCATGAGGAATTGGCTTTTGGTGGGCTTGGATCACCTGGGATTCTTCAGAGATGGATGCTTTAGGGGCCGGCTTCTGTTTGGGAATAATCTAGTTCCTTGCAAGTGATAGGCCTCCACGAGAGAGATAGCAACCTGGAGCAAGGGACTGAAGGTCAAGGTTAGAGGGGTTCAGTCAGTTGAGGCCCTGTGGCCCTGGGTGTGGGTGGTATGCTTGACCGGCCTCTCCTGTGGAGGTCCCTCAGCTGTCTGGGTTCTGCATAACTTACCAACGTGGTAACTTTCCTCTTTCATCCTCAGTCACTTCAGCTGGTATAGAACTTGGAGGTCCCAAGAGAAAGGAACTGTAGGGAACAGTGTATTCTACCTGGTGTGGGGTGCCCTGGGCAGGAGCGCTTGCGTCTTTGAGGGTGTTGATCTGAGGCGTTTGGGGGTGTTGACTTTGTGTGTTCAGGTCTTCTGTCCGCTCGCCTGGGACTCTGACTAAACAGCTGCTCCAGGAGTCGGCTGGTGAGTCTGAGCACAAGTTGGCCTGGGAGGCTTCTCCCAGATGTGGACCCTGTGCCTGGCAGAACTGGTACAGCGGCTCCTTGCTGAACATGCTGAGCCTGGGACACGCAGATAGGAGGAAGGGCTTCCAGCCTCTGGAATCAGAGTGAAATTCTGAGGCTGATAAACATTTGGGGTAGAGATTTAAACTTATGGGCAAGCTCTGTGGGGGGGGGGTGGAAGGGTAGGGGTGAGAGATGCTTAGATGCTCTTTAACCATCTCTTGACAAGAATTCTCTCTTGGGGTGTTCCCAGGGCAGGTGTTTTGAGTGGTAACAGACGAGTCCCAACTTGAAGGCAACCTGTCAAGTAGTGACTCCCCAGGGCTTGCCTTGCACACAGTAGGCAGTTCCGGCTCTACTCCTCTCTGAACCTTTTCTTCCTTAAAAGTGGAGATAATCATCCCTACTTTGTGGAGGTCGTGAAACTCAAAATGAGCTAACATAGGAAAAGGCTTAGCAGGGCAGCTTCGGTTAGTATGGTTGTCAGCAAATAGCCTTGGTCTGGGCCTGCCAGGTCAGTGGTAGGTGAGTTTTGAGCTACTAGGTTCGGCTGAGTCCATGAGAGCCCACGTCTGACCCATTGGTTGGCAGGAACAGTCTTGTAAACTGTCCTCGGTTTCCAGGCTCATTTTCCATATTCACACTGACCCCGTTAGAACTGTATTTGTTGACTTGGTTGTTGTCTGTCTCCCCCTCCAGTCCCCAAGCTTCATGAGAGCAGAGACTATTTTAGTTTTACCCACTAGTGTGTACTCAACACTTAGTGAAATGCCTGATTCAATAAATATTTGTTCAGTGAGTAAATGAACACGTGAATAGCTTTCAAAGGCTTTTTTGCCAGCACTGCCTTTCTGTGACCGTGGCTTCTGGGACTGTGGCCCAAATCAGGGGCCACTGATTAGCCCTTTTCCATTGTTCATTTGCGCAGTGCTTGTGGTCATGGAGGAGGCTTGATCTGTGGCTGCACCCCGGGTGTTCTTTCTCTGATTCACACACATGCTTGGGGATCGAGTAGATGGTCTTGTGAGAGCAGCACGGGTGCATTTGGACAGCAGAGAGAACTTATTTTGGGTCTGTGCCATGCTCTGACTATCACAGTGGTTGGATGGAGAAGGAAGTGAGCGCTCCTGCCTCCTCCCGCCCCCTTCCCTCATCCCTAGTTTGTTGCTCCCTGCTCCTGGCCCCTGGCTGCTGCCGTTGGTGTCAGCAGAACTGTCCGCAGGTGTAACTGTCACCTGCTCTTTTTCTCCTACTCCAGCATTTCTTCTCTGCCTGAGAAAAGGGGGTTATTAATTATAGCTCAGCAAACTCTGTCTGCTGATGCCATAGTTGGTTGGGATTTAGATTTGGACAACTGGCAGGGCAGATGGCAGTGGTGTATTTCATTCCCCAGCTTCCCTACTTCCTGCTGGGAGAAATCCCATCCTCCTACCAGCCAGAGTGAAGAAGGAGTGTGAAAAAGGGACAACTTGGGGGGCTCAGGCCCCACCCTCAGGCTTCCCTGCGCTGTACAACCTGCTTTGACACCCTCTCATTTCAGGGTTGAGGTAGAGTCGGAGGCCAAAACCCCTGGGTTCTCAGCTCAACATGTCACCGATGATTAATTATTATCATTATAAATTATTATACTTATATGTTAATACTAACATAATAATAATGTCAGTTGAGAGCAGCTCTTTTCAGGATTCCTCCTTCCTTTCCCATCTAGGCTTTAAAGAAGTCAGTCATTGTACCCAAGTTGCTACCATACCTGGGTTGCAAACCTCTATCGATGAAAGTGTTCTCATCTATATGAAATATATACATGCACTACGATACTAAATATTTTGGATACCATATAATTAAGTAATACTTTAAAAGAGATGAGATAAAAAGAAATAGCACTACAGTAGTCCCTTCCTGCCCTGCTCATGTCCCAGGATAATGAGCAGCCTAGTTTGGGGGGCAGGGCTCTCAGGTGGTGTTCCTTTACCTTGTCACAAGTTCCTGAATCCTGTGCAGAATGCATTTAGCATGCTGATTCCTGGGCCCCTCTCCAGTTCTGAGTGGCCTGGACTTGGGTCAGCCTAGGAATTTGCACCTTTAACCTGCATGCCCAGTGCTTCTGATGCTGGTGGTCTCGGGCCACGCTTTGGGAACCATGTCCCACAGACCAAAGCCTCCTGTAGCCCTACTGCAGCTGGCCTCAGGTTTATAATAGGTGAAGATGAGGGGGCTTGCTGACCCCTGACACAGGTTTTAGGGAGCTTCTGGCTACCTCTAGTGTCTTTTTTACCCCTGACTTGGGTACACTGATGTCAGTGCACAGCTTGTGTTTTCCCTTGCCTGTCTTCTTGCACAGCCCAGGAATAACCATTCTGCAAGCAAGGAGAAAGCAAGGAGAAAGATGTATAATTAAATTAATCTTTTCATCTTACCTGTCACCAACTTTCCAGCTTACTCAGTGCCTTTTTTTCTTCTTATCCTTTGGCCTGTGAGCTGACAGCCAGTTAACTGAGCTCCCTCCCTCTCTGTGCCATTCCTCCTTTGTCTGAAGGTGAAAAACTCCTCCACTGAGATACACAGGATACCTTGTACCCGGGGTCAGGAATGATCTGGAGATGGGGAGGGGCTGGAGGGGTGAGCAGTGACTGAGTACTTGCCCCCCCCCCCCACCGGATAGACACGTTCCCTTATGTCATTATTTATGTGAATGTGATGGGTGAGTTACTAAGTAGAATTCAGGATTGTACTTTGAAATACGTTATTAATTTGGCTCCACCAAATTGGGATCCGTCAAGTGAACAATTTCACATGAACAACTCCTAGAAGTGAAATAGAACTATTCCTGTGTTTCCTTTTCTGAGCATCTTAAACAGCAGGTGGATTCCCACATGGCTTAGAATTTAAATCAGTTGTTTTGCAGAACATATGTCTACAGAAGGAGCCCTTAAGAAAGACCCTGTATGGGTCAGATACTCTGTGCTCTTTTCCTAGTGCATGGATTTCTTTTTTTTTTTTTTTTTAAGTTGACTTTTTTTTTTTAATTTTATTTATACATACAAGCTGGGGTACAGGTCAGAGGTGTGGGGGCGGCGAGAGAGTTCACCAGAGACAGAGCGGGCAGCAGAACAGGCAGATCAGAAGTACACTGCCGAGGGGAGCAGCGGGCGAGGCAGGAGAGGTCTGCCGCGCCATGTGGGATTCTCCCCGGCTGGGCGTCGAACCCACATCACCGCTGCCGACAGCTCCACAGCGCAGCGCTCAACCGCTGCGCCACCGGGGAGGCCCTAGTGCATGGATTTCTTCTTCGGAATCTACATCAAGTGGTTATCTGTCTCTCTGTGAATAACTTTCATAATGGGAAATTGGCTAAGGAAATCCATCGGGAGTCTCTTTCAGTAAAGAAAGCTGTAATAGAGGAAACTGCTGCAAATCGACAAAAGTGAAGAGTAAATGCAAGATGGAGCTGTCTCTGCGCCGTTGGTGGGCTTAGTAGAAATTCTGGGGTTGTGTTTGTTGTTACTAATACCTGCTGTTGTGAGTTTGTGATGTTCTCAGTGCTGTACTTTGGGTGTGCTACTTTATTTAATCATGATAGCAACCTTGTAAAGGAAGCAGCTACTGCTCTACCTATAGGTAAGGAAATGGAGCTGAGATAGTCCACTCATTCCTTGTAAGTGGCAGAGCTGAGATTGAACTCTAGAGCTTAAGCTTTTATTTGCGAGGCTTTCTGACTTCCCTTTGAGCAAGAAGACGTGACTGTGGAGATGCTACCCCACTTGGAAAAGCAGAATCTTCTCCCTTCCCTTGGATCTCGTTCTTTGCCAGCATTCTAGAACTGAAGCCCTCGAAATGAGGTGTGTGAGTGGGGCTGCTGATGAAGACTTCCTCTTGGAAGCCAGACAGGACTGAGAAGGAGGGAATAGACCCCAGTGATCCTGAATGATCCAGTTAAGTATGCCTGATGGCCAAATAGGGTGTTTTGTTTTTTAAATCTTTTTGCAGTACATTTCTTGTGCCTTACTGATTTTGGGGAAATACCGTAGATTTTAACAAGCTATGTGTAGCAAAGTTCCAGCATATCTCTTTTTTTTTTTTTTTTTGACAGTATCTCTTTCTGATGCCTTCCATTCAGTTTCAGGAATGAAAACCACAGAACACAAGTGCTTACTCTTAGCTCTCTGCAGGTACCAGGTGAAGCCCCTCTGGATAATTTACATGAGCTGCGCAGAGGCTTCACTTTGTGCCTTCTTTCTCCACTGGGCTCACCAGCGCCCTCTGCTGGCGGCGCTTTTCCGGGCGACACGGGAACTACCGTCAGAGCCCTCCTGGTAGTGAGATGTGTCCTGAGTTGGCTGGCAGAGTGGCAGTGGCCTGGACCCATTCCAACCATGTAGGGCAGGGGCATGTTTCTGGAGGACAGTTCCCAGTTCTTAGGAAAAGAGAGGACACCAGGAGAAGGAAGAATTGCTGGTGGGAGGAGCTGGGCCAATCTGTGTTCTCAGAACCTCTACTCACACTCCTGCTGCCCATGGGTTCTTCCTTGGACATTGAGATGGTGTTTTCATTGTTTCCTTCTCCACCCCACCCGGTGTCCATAGCTTTTAATGGTCTGGTTTTTGTTTCTGTTTTTCTTTCCTGGATATAAGTGCCACATGGCAGACTTCCACGCTGGCATTGGTCTCCTTCAGAAGAAAACCTACAGCAGCCTAGAGGGGTGGTAGGCTCTGGAAGCTCACCCTGCCACATTTCCCTGTGTGCTGAGGGCCCTGCATCTCTTCCTGCTCCAGTACTAGGGAGAGCTGTAACTGCATCTCTCAGCCTCCTTCCCAGCTCCTCTGAAGAAATCTGAGTGCTCAAGGAGAACACTCCACCTTGGAGACTTGTCCTCAGTTTCCCCCTTACCTGTCTGGTGGGTCTGTTCTGGCAGCTACAGTGCAGAAGGGAGTGTGAAACCACTCTTCCCCAACAGGACTCCCTGAGACTGCTGCTTGTCACTGGGCCCTCCAAGGATCTGTGACCATGCCTGTCTGTCACCTTAACTGTTTTTCTCTCAGCTTCTGCAGTCTCACCAGAGGGTCTCTCCACTGGCCTGCATCTAGTGATGCCCTGGGGCATTTGGACACCTCCATATCTTCCCCCTGAGTGCCCCTGAGATAGTAATTATAAAGGCATAATTTTAGTTAATACTTACTGACTTTTTTTTTATGTGTCATAATGCTTTCATTTAAATGTCACAATTTTCCTATAAAATAGGATATCCTCCCTTTCATAGGTAAGAAACCAGGTTTATTGTATTAGATTCAGAGACCTTCACGGGGGCTTGAAGAAACTCACATGGGCCGGAATTTTAATCCAGGCAGTTTGACTCTGGATTTTCAGCATGGGGCTACTTTGCCTGTCCAGTCCTCGAGGCTGATTTGAGGTAAGATCACTGATACTCCTGTTGCCCGTGAGGACTCAGGAATTGCTAGCGGCTCATGGAGTTGGGTCTCCCATTTCCCTATCTTGTTCCTGCCTGAGGAACTCCTATGTGAAACCACACCCAGACCGACCTACACAGACCGTCAGAGTCTCTACAGGAAGCTTCTGTGGACGCGCACGTCTGGCTGTCCCTTGGTTCACCCAGCCTGGACCTGACTGGAATAACCCTTCCTCCCCCTCCTGTGACAGCTGAGGTGCTCCAGGCCACTCACTCCAGGCTCCCTCACAGCTGAGGTGCTCCAGGACACTGGAGTGCCTCGGCTACTTCCCTTCCCCCTAGAACCTGAGCCTTCATCCTTGCCACTCATCTTCCTCCTTCCTTGTCCCCACGACTCCAGAAGCTTCGCTATCCCAGCCCTCCCACAGGACCCCCACATCTCCACAGATCAGGTCACCTTTGCAGACCAGTTCAGACTTGAACTTGGCATTACTCGCTGTCATCTCTCCGGTTTTCCTCCTGCTGAGCCATTTCTGTCCAGGCCACAGCTCCTCTCAGATGCTTTAGCTCAGTCCTCTGATGGAAATTTCTACGTGGAGTTTTTAATTGCTTCGTCTCCTTCCTCCTCCCACTTCCAACCTAAACAATTTGCTTGATTTTCTTTGTGAATTTTTCTTTCCCTTCTTTATTTTCATTTCTACTCTTACTGCTCTTCGGTGGCTTTCTCTCCATATTTCCCCACACACCCCCTTCATGTCCCCTGAAGTGTCTCCTGTGGTCATCTTTCTTTATTCCTTTCCTGCCTTTTCCTTATTTTAATGACTTCTATGCTCCACTCTTTCATGTCTTTATTCACCTAAAAAAGCAGATGGGTTTGTTTTCTGGCTGGTGTACCTCTACCACCATCAACTTTGCAGGCGACTTAAAATTTCATGCTCTAGGGGTGAGGTTCCCCTGGCCCAAGGGGTGACAGGAAGTGATCACTACCTGTGATCATTTTTTTTAAAGCACCTAACACTTAGGTAGCATGTTCTGTGTGCCAGATATAATCCCAAGCCCTTTACATATGTTATCTCAGCTCATCTTAACAGCAGCCTCCGAGCTGAGTGATATTATTACTCTGTCTCATAGATAAATGGGAGCACAGAGAAGCTTAGTAACTTGTCCCGGGTCACACAGCTGGGGGAGCACTGATGAATGACAGAATGGCTTGAGAGGTATGCTCTTAATCCATCCCCACTTGTCTTCTGAAAAATTGATGGCTCACCAGTTAAAGAAATGAAAAGTCACCTTCCAATTTCAACTAGTCACCCAACCACAGGCACGCACACTGTTTCTCTTTCACTCCCCCTCTTGTTCTTTTTCTGGTTCTTTTTCCTCCTTCTTTTTTTCCTGTCTCTTCCCCTCTCAAGAGAAGCTGTCATTTTTATGTATTCAGGGAGCGAAAACCTCAAGGCTCCTCTCAAGGTCTTCTATAGTTCCTGAATCTCTCCCTCTTTCACACCGTTTCTCACTTTACAGCCAGCACCCAGACTTCCCAGAGAAGAAAGTTCACCTTTTGGACAAAGAAATCTGGTTTATTTTTGGAGTCTCAGGACAGAGAGATCAAAGCTGAGGGATCAAGCTTCACAATTGATAAACAAGGCAAATATGGCTGCACGACTGCCCTGTACTCAGAACTACATGTCCCATGGTGCCTCAGTGGGAAGTTGATCTGACCAGGGCTTGGAACAGCCTCACTTGGTTTCCTTGCAGCCCCTCCCACCAGAAGGCAGCTGCCCCGGAGGAGGCTCTTCCTAAAGAAGCAGGTGCAGCGTCTACCTCTCCCCTGTCCTCAGGGACCAGGTTGCTGTACTCGCATCCACCTGTCCCTGCAAAACCCACTCTAGTCTCTTCAAGTTAGAGGGGGTGTTTTTCCCCCTCTAACTTGCTACATAATTGCAGCACAATTAAGGATTAGAATTTGATAGCTAGGATAAAGTAATTGGTACAAATAATTGCCCTGGAGAGAGAATGATGTAACCATCTTATAAAGACATACCGGTACCCCTCCTCTCTTTCTCACTCTCTGTCTTTCTCTCTTTCTCTCTTTTTACTAAATATTAGGCAAAATGGAATGACATGATGTTACAGGTAGAAGAAGGAGCTTCTGGTTTTTAGTTAAAAAATCAAATGTATAGAATAGGATTATTTAATCTATAAGGAAAATGTGTAGTATAGATAAGTTGCTTAATCTATAAGGAATTAATCTATAATCTATAATCCTTAATCTATAAAGAATAACATAGATCAGATCCTTTCTAGTAAGTAGCAGAGGTGGCTTCTGAATGAGAGATCTTGTTCAGTTTTTCTTTCCTTTTTGCCTCAGTGTCCTTCTCTTTCCTGTCTTTCTTTCTGGAATTATCTTTAACCTGGGAGATAATTACCTCCCTCCTCGGTCCTTAAAGTCTTTCTCCTCCTCCTGCCCTGCTCCGTATTTTGTAGCAAACAGCACTCTCCCTGCTGCTGTGAGTTCCAGGCAAGCACTGGAACAGACACAGCGCTTCTGGCTGAGCAGCTGTAAACACTGTCTGCCTTCCGGGGCTGTGTGGCTATCTGCTGTCTCTAAGAACTGAGTGGGGAAATGGGTTCAGTCACTGGGGAGCCTGGGGGAAATCCCCTGGGCATGGGTCCGAGTCTGTGTGATGCTGATGAAATAGCACGCTCCCCTTTGCAGAACTAGCCTCTGCTCTCCTCTGTGTCCCTGTGACAGCCAGCCCAGGACCACAGGGGACTCAGGCTACAGCCTTGGCCAGAAGCAGTGTTGGAAGCCTGAGAGCAGGTGACCCGTGGAGGGTGGAACCAGCAGGGCCCCCGACTGTCACTCACCCTTGATTGTGACTGCAGTTTAGAACTTAGAGGAAGTGGGCAATGAGTTTAAGAAAAACCTGTCCACTGGCCTATATGATACTCTACTTCTCTCCTCCTCCTTTTTAATACAGTTGTTGGAACTTGGCACCCCATGGCAAGTAGAGTGAGATCGGATAGGAAAGGGAGAAGTGATGTGTTCTGTGTTTATAATACTGGGAAAGAACATACATACCTCTAGGAACCCAGACACACATCTCCCCTCTAATTTTCATCTTGAAAGCTAACCAGTTTGCACAGGTGTCTTGGACTACTTTTCTGCCTAAATAGAGTAAATATGTGTGATCTGTCATACTTTTTAAAGGCAGTTTCCATTGGACATTGGAGATTTAGAATTGTGTGTACTAATCTGGGGGTAGGTCCAGCAATATTTTTCTAATGCTTGATAGTGCATTTTCTTATTTATTTTTTTGCATAGAAGAACTGGGGTATACGTCAGAGGTGCAGGGTGGGAGTGAGAGGATTCACCAGAGCAGAGTGGGGAGCAGAACAAGTGGATCTACTGAAATAAGCTGCTGAGGGGAGCAGCAGGTGAGACAGGAGAGGTCTGCTGCACCATATGTGGGTTAGCTCCCTGGCTGAGTTAGCCTTGAACTCAGGCCGTACCTGTAATAGCACTGAGACTTAAGACCTGTCTCACCAGGGAGGCCCTGCATTTTCTTATAATTTGACATCTTTAAAGAAAAAAAAAGGAAGCATTCCCAAAGGGAAATAGTTGAGGTTTTCTAGTCTTCTAATCCTTTTTTTTTTTTAAAGACTTATTTTATTTATACATACAAGCTGGAGTACAGGCCAGAGGCGTGGGGCGGCGAGAGGGTTCACCAGAGACAGAGTGGGGAGCAGAACAGGCAGATCAGAAATCCACTGCTGAGGGGAGCAGCAGGCGAGGCAGGAGAGGTCTGTCACGCCATGTGGGAATCTCCCCGGCTGGGCGTCGAACTCGAGTTGCCGCTGCCGACAGCTCCACAGCGCAGCGCTCAACCTCTGCGCCACCAGGGAGGCCCCTCTAGTCTTCTAATTCTGTAGTCCTGGGGTATAGGAGTTGGGAGCAGGTTGCAGGAAGACAGAAGCAGAGGGAAGTACAGCAGTGGGGTATTCAGAGAAAAGGTTTTTGGAGTCAGTGAACATGGATACACAGCTCTGTGGTGCTACCTGTGTGACCTTGGGCAAGTCACTTTAAAGTCTCTGAATCTCAGTTTAATTCTCTCTGAAATGAGAACAACATTGCCTAATGCATAGGGTTCCTGGAGTATCCAATGAGGCAACAGGTTTGAAAATGCCTTGTAAATGATGGGGCACTGTGCAGAGGGGAGGCATTGGTGTTAGTGTACCTGTCCTGAATCCAGACCCAGGAGGCGGCGCTGTATAAACTGGCAGAAGCATTGATGTCTTCAGAATGTGAGGAAACTTGCCGAGTCTGTAAAGTCAGGCTTCAACCAGAACATGGGGGTAGAAAAGAAAGAGGGACGCAACGTAGGTGGGATTGGATGAGTGACCACAAGATCATTTCCTGCTTTTTTATTCCCTTACATTTTAACCTCTCTGTCCAGCCCTTGCGTTGCTGGGGTTTTCTATGTTCTAGGGGCTGCATCGAGGGCAGACAAGGAGAGGAAAGGAAGGGAGAAATGAGGGCATTCCATTCTCTTGGGATCTCACCATTTCTTTTTTTTTTTTTTTAAAGATTTATTTATTTATACGTATAAGCTGGGGTACAGGCCAGAGGTGTGGGGCGGCGAGAGGGTTCACCAGAGACAGAGTGGGGAGCAGAACAGGCAGGTCAACAGAAGTACACGCTGAAGGAAGCAGCGGGAGAGGCAGGAGTGGTCTGCCTCGTCATGTGGGAATCTCCCCGGCCGGGCATCGAACTCGCGGTGCCACTGCCAACAGCTCCACAGCACAGCACTTAACCACTGCGCCACCAGGGAGGCCCCGGGATCTCACCAATTCTAAGGGAACTGTCCGTGGAGTCAGAAAAAGAGTGTGGGGAAACCATTTTTTAAGCCTTTTGCTTTTTACTGGGCCTTCATTTTCTCATCTATAAAATGGAGCCAAAGCTTTTGGGGAATATCTCTAAGTATTTGGATGTGTTTGATATACCTTTAGGGCAAGAAGATCAGTGGCTGACCTGTGCACACAGCCTCCTTTCTTGGTGGTTTCTGAGGCTGGGTATCTCTCCGGCAAATGCTCACAGTGAATATATGCACACATATTTAAGTAGAGGCTTTGCAGTTCCCTACAAATGTGAGCAGCCAGTACCCCTCTTCCTTCAGACACTGGTTCCTTTCCCTGGGCTGCCCCTGCCCCACAAGCCTCGCCCAGGTTGCCTGAATAAAATGGGCCAGAGAGGAAGCTGCAGTCACTGCCAGCAGAGCGGCCTGTCCCTGCTGGGCAGGAAACCTAGAGTGATGAATGGGGCCGGATGAAGTCATCCTGCTCCTCCAATCAGGCTGCTCCAAGAGAGCCCGGGGCCTCTGCAGATCCAGTCGGGCTGCCGGCTGCTCTCATGTACCTTTAGACAGAGGCTGGGAGTCCCTGGGAGTGAGTGGGGGCTGTGAGCCGCCTGCTCCTGGCTCCTGTGTAGGCCTCAGTCAGTCTGAATGTTATTGCAAGGTGAGTGGCTTCACCGGGTGATTCCTCTCCCTCTGCATTCTTGACCTCGCCCTGCTGGCTCGGGCTCTGTGACTCGGGCACCTCCTTGCCCAGCACCTTCTGCTTCCATCTGAGCGCCTGCACCTCCTCCTGGAGGTTCTCACACCCGCCCCCACCAACCCTGGCCTGCTCTCTTCCTGCTCCCCCCAGCACTTGCTCAGCACCCGCCAGCTGGCCTTCTCCCACATGCTCCCCTCTTCCTGACCTGTGGGCATCAGTTGGCTGGGTGATGGGAGGAGGGCAGGGCCTCCATCTCTGTCTGCCCTCCCCCAGCAGAGGGAGCCCTGGTGAGACCCACACTAGCCCTCCAGGGAAGCAGTACCAGGCAAGGGGAGATGCCCCCGTCCCCCTGGGCACTCAGCCTGATACAGGCATCTGTGGGGACACAGGCAGCACTCCCAATTTGCTGGGGACCCCAAGCCTCTTAGCTCCCCTCCCCCAAATGAAGAGGTCCCAGAGGGCCGGCAGTAGAAATAGGTCTCTGTGTTCCCTGACCTTCCAGAGGGGTGGTGGCTCTTTCTGGGTGGACCTTTGTGACTCTGCCTTTTCTCTCTGGATGGTGCCGCTGCTCCTTAGGCCAAGCAGAGATCATGGAGCCGGCTGATATGGCGACAGCAAAGGTAGGATGGAAATGCTGCCGGCCGCACTGTGCGTAAGTGGCTTCGCTTGGCAAGTTCTGCCTTTGGTTCACTTTTCTCTCCCCTCTCCCCCTCAGTCCCCATTCCTGAGTGTCCAGGGGCTGTGCCAGAGTGGAGGGAAATGACAAGAGCATGAAGGTCTCAGGAGAGGGGAGGAAGGGCCGGGCCCTGCAAAGCACACACCCCACCTACGTGCCCAGAAGTCGAGCAGGTGGTGGCGGTGACCTGTAGCTTTGCCTGGGCTGTCCCAGGTGTCTCTTTCTCTTTAGCTGTGCCTTGTTTTTTAATCTTTCTCCTGTCTCTTTTAGTCCCCCCACTCCTTTATTGTCTCTCTCTGTCTCTACCCTGCACTACTGTGCTTTCTTAATCCATTCTGCCACCTCCACACTTGGTTTTCACCTGCTGTTTGCTTCTTTCCCTCTGCCTGTTGTATAAGGAATGGGTGGGGTTGGTGCTGCTGGACAGTCAAGAGCAGAGCCTGCCTCTCATCCTGCAGTAGATGATGGCCTTGGGATTGGCCAGGACTTAGTCTCTGAGTGGTAGATGCTGATGCTGTCCCCTCCCACAGCTCATCTGATGCCCCAATGGAAGTGCAGGTCCAGGCACCTCTAGGGTATGGTGCCTGGGTGCTGTGTCGCATGGACTCTGTAGTCCCGCTAGAGGGCGCTCCTGAGATGGCTCCTCATCCTCCCCGGAATCTGGCTTGCAACTTGAAATTTGTTTTTCTGTGCATTTTTCCAAACAAGGAGCTTGAGCCATTGGGTGTGGGTGGGGGTGGGTCTAAGGAAGTCTCTGTGCAGGGACAGACCCATAGTTCTTTCAGAATAGCTCAACCCTTTGTTTGGGGGCCTTCCCTTTTGGCCAGATGGCAGAGTCTCCCATCTCAGAGGTGGAAGACTGGATGAAGCCCAGACTTTTGGAGCAGGTTGGGTACCCTCTGTGTTTGGGAGACAGAATGAGGTGGGAGGTCCAAGCAGCAAGGGTGCTGCAGGCAGTAATGTACTATGGCGGCTAGGGCTTTTCTTTGGAAATCACAGAATGGGGTTCTTGGCTCCTTTCTCTTCCACATGCTGTGTGATCTGATCCAAGTTACTTAGCCTCTCTGGGCTTTCATCTCCTAGGCTACACAATGGTGAAAATTAATGCATCTGTTGTTTTGAACTAGCCCACATCCATCAACTAATTAATTTTCTTTGAAGAAAGGAGCTGGGGAGGGCAAGACAAAATGAGAACAGGCGTCCTTGAACTCCTGGACTCATTCCCTTCTCTGTCTACCTTCCCTTTTTATTCCCTCCTTTCACAAATATTTGAGTACCCACTTTGAGCATGGGTAGTGAAAGGTGTGGTGGGCGGTGGCAGCCGTGGAAGCAGACATCTGCAGCTGGGTTTTGCTCCAGAATAATTTGCTCCAAGCAGTTCGCGGTCTGGTTGTGATGCTGCTCTCGGTGATGCTGAGTGTCGCCTCTCGCCAGGGCTTGCCTCTCCCAAACCTGCCAGCCAACTAGCTCTTGAAGTTGTAAGTGGTTTGGTATCAATCATCTGGCTCTCAGGAGTGGCAGTGGGTGCTCTGGGAAAGATTGGGGCTTGGCACGTTACCTGCAGTTTGGAGACGTGTTTATGTTTGCTTTTACATATGGACATAGAAACAGACTCCGTTTTTCTTAGACCCTTGCCTTCCCTTAGTCCAGATTGCAGATGACCTAAGCAGGTGAAAACTCAGATCTTGGAGCTGCACCATTTCCAAGGCCGGTGTGTACTCTTAGGAATTGACCCTAAGACTGAATATGCTTGGCCATGAAAACAAATGCTCGTTAACTCTAATGCTGAGATTCTTCTTGAACCTCCTCTAACCCAAGCCCTTCGGAGGGAGGGTGGGGTGGACATTTCCAGTCTGGACTTATCAACCATTAAGGTCCCTCTAGGCCTTCTAGGAGTGGTTCCGTGACCCTTAATCCTTTGTAGGCAGAATTTGGTGTCTCTACATTTTTCTAGGAAGAGTATCCTTGGCTCATATCAGATCTCCAGAGGATTTATGACTCAGAAAGGTTTAAGAACCTTTAACTGGTCAAGCTGCTCCTAAAAAGAGCCAGTTTGCATTTGGCAGCCCGGTACAGAGAAACTAGATTATGACTGATGTAAAAATCTCTGATAATGTATAAAAGCAACTGGAGTGTTGAGTAAAAATTCTTATTTGGATGCAGATTTTTAAATGTCCAAATATATATAAATACCTCCCCCTGCCAACCCCCTTACCTTAGCTTAACCCTTTTATTTCTGAGCGCTGCTCCAGGATTTCCTTCAGCTCCCAGTATGTTGGGTAAATTACCCAAGAATGAAATTGGTTTTGGTTGGAGGTGCGCCTCTTTAGCCTGTGTTCATTTCCTGCAGGAGAACTTTGGGGGCTGTCACTTCACCTCCTGGAGGCTCTGTTACTGCATTGCATGTCTACCCCCTTTTCGAGGTTGCAATTTCAGACTGGGACCATCTGATATTCTCACATGACTGTGTTAAGATATGTAGATGATTAATTATGTCCCAAGAATTTCTATTTCAACTTTGAGAAGAGGTTGGTGAGCACTCATTAATTCATCCATTTAACAAATATTTGTTAAATGCCACTGATATGCCAGCAGTTTTCAGTACAGAGGTTTTGGAGATAGGTAGCACATGCTTACTTGAGCAGGTGCTCACAGGTGTTTCAGGGAGACAGATGGATAAACAAGTTATGACGGCACAGGTAGTAAGGCTGTAATGGAAGCGAAAGTCACATGCCAAAAGCTGTTTGATGATGCTACCTGGGGAGGTGTGAAGGGCTTTCTAAGGCAAGTGACTTTAGATCTGAAGTATAGGGGGAGTTTATCAGGTGGACCAGACAGGAGAGGAGCTCTAGTTATGACTTGGGGTTCAGATACCAGCATGGCCACTTTCTGGTTCTGTGAACTTGTGTTATCAAGGCCTTTTATAAATGTGGGTGCTACCATCCACCCTATGTGGGTTTTGTGAGGGTTAAATGAGATAACTTAGGTAAAGCACCTAACACGCCATAGATGTTCACTGAACAGTAGCCAGGCAGGGGACTGCTCACCATGAGCACAGCAAGTAACTTAGCACCGTGGCCCCAGGCATGTGGGAGATACGCCATGGAGGCCTTATATAGTTTTAAGGTTATATAGATACTGGCAATTAACAGAATTTAACCGTCTCTGCCACTTTCTTCTTTTTCTTTTTTTTTTTTTTGCATGCCTGTTTTCCCTCCCATTAGACTATAAACTTTTTAAGGACAGGAATTTTTACTTTTCAAGCCCTTTATTTGGTATATTATAGGTACTCCATCACAATTTGGTGAATGAATGAATAGGAGAGAGTAAGAAGTATCACTGCAAAAAACTGATGTTGAGAATTGAAAGGCATGTAAAAACTGGTAGCAGGAAACATGCTAGTCTTCTTGGGAAGCTAGAATTGATAGGACTTTTTTTTTTAAGATTTATTTATTTATACATACAAGCTGGGGTACAGGCCAGAAGTGTGGGGTGGCGAGAGGGTTCACCAGACACAGAGTGGGGAGCAGAACAGGCAGATCAGAAATACACTGCTGAGGGGAGCAGTGGGAGAGGCAGGAGAGGTCTGCCGCGCCATGTGGGAATCTCCCCGGCCGGGCATTGAACTCGTGTCACCGCTGCTGACAGCTCCACAGTGCAGCACGTAACCTCTCTGCTACCAGGGAGGCCCTGGAATTGATCTGACTTTGTACCTAATTCCATGGGAAGTGGAGGGGGAATGGTGGGTAAATGCCGGGTTTCTGACTGGGCGATTTAGTAGTTGGTAGTGCCATTTTTTGAGGTAGGTACAGAAGGTCAGAGTCAGAAGAAGAAAGAGAGGAGAGGAGATGGAGATGAAGTTTCATTTATTCATGCTGGCTCTGGGGCCCATATCATGCCCAGATGAAGGCCTTGAGGAAGAATTGGAAGTGATTGTAGCTGTGTGTTCCAGTGCCACAGTTTCTGGACCCCTGTCGTGCAAGTAGAAAGTGTGGTCTCCATCAAGGGTGGTCACACATACTGGATTCCTTTTTTCTGGCTCACTCTTTTGTGCTCGGTTCAGACCATTCAAGCATTAATTATCATGAACAGACTTGGTATAGATTAGCTGAGAATATTCTTCATTGCTCATTAGTGGATCGAAAAATTGGGATGATTACAAAGGTATGTTCACTTTAGAGAACAGAAGTACTCTGTCCTTCTGATTATCTATGCCTCCATATAGGACTTAGTGCTTTCAATATGTTAGGGTTATTTAATGTAACTACTTAACACTGATGTCTTATGAGAGTATACTGATGTCTTATTAGAGTATAAGCTTCTAGTGATCAAGGAGGACATTGGATTTATCATCACATTTCCTTCATGATTTTTCTAGATCATTAATGTGTCAAGCAAATGGTAATTATTAAGTATGATTACTGTTGAATAAATCAGTTGCTGACTGACCTAATGGAAATATCACACACAGACCCACTAGAGAACACAGAAAAATATTCCCAGGCCCAAATAAAAAAAGAATGAAATTAACAAATGTTAATTTGTTAATTAACAAATGTTAATTTCACTGCTGTAAAAAAGAAAGTTTCATCCATTATTGGTGGTAATTGAAGTTGGTGCAGCCCTTGTGGAAAATAGTGTGGCGATTTCTCGAGAAAATAAAAATGGATATTCAGGATCTAGCATTACCTCTATTAGGTATTTATCCAAATAGCATGAAAACGCTACTACAAAAGATCTATCTACACCTATGTATATAGCAGCACTGTTCACAATTGCCAAGTCATGGAACCAACCTAAGTGCCCTTCAATAGATGAATGGATAGGAAGGCTGTGGAGCATACAGTTAATGAAATATTACACAGCTGTGAAGAAAGATGAAGACGTGGCATTTGGGACAAAATGGATGGCTCTCAAGATGATTATGTTGAGTGAAACGAGTCAAAAAGTGAAAGATATCAGATGGTTTCACTCATCTGTGGAATAGAAATACAAAAAAAAAAAAAAAAAAACCCAAACAAACAAAAAGCACTTGTCTGCTAAGAATAGAAGGAATAAAAGTTGAGCTTGCCAAAAAGAAGATAATGATTACCAAAGGGAAAAGGGGAAATTGTGGAGGGAATGGGAGAGGGAGGCAGATGGGGTATACACAGGCAGCTTGGTGGAGGGGAAAAATAAGTATCCCCAGTAACATAGGAAAAATGAGAGACTTTGTTTTGGTAAGGGAAGAAAAAATTCCAAAAGCATAGAATTGGAGCCCAGGAGTCTCGCAGTAACTAGCAGTAGTCTATGAACACTGGTTGAGAATAATCATAACAACGCTTCATATATACTGGGTACTCCATTCTTTGTAACGTGTTGTGTCCTCAACTCCTCCTATCAGCCTTGCAGATTGCCACCATCCCTATATGTGCGTGGCACCAAGGCTTAGAGAAGTGCAGTAATTTGCTCAAGGGCATATAGCTGTTAAGTATGGACTTGAACTCAAGTCTAATTCCAGAATGCCTGTGTGAAACCACAACACATACCTCAGGGACTGGTGTCAGGCCATGTCAGTTAAGAATGTGGTTTTCAGAGGCTTCTATCAGCAGTAGAATCTGGTCGTGTCCTTAGCCAGGAAACTTCCACTGTTAAGATGAGTTAGCACTCAATTCAGCTGTCTGTTAATGGTAATTCTCATATGTAACTTTAGCTGAGAAAGGAGAAATCTCTGTTTGGTGGGAGAAGAGCATGGAGCAGCTGGCTGTGGGTGTATGGGTGCTCCCTCCCTGAGAGAACCTGAGTTTATAAGCACCCTTCTGGGTCCCTCACACCATCAGTCACCCTGAATTTCTCCTGAGAATAAGCCAAGAAAAGCAGGGGTGTGGGGTAATTAGAATTCTTCCGTATTTCTTCCATCTGGTGACAGGAGACATGTTTTCTTTTGCTATGTGTGATCAGAATGATGAGTGAGGTTTTGCTGTGTTCCCCTTTTTGGTGCTGGGCTTCTGAGGGGTGTGTGGCTTTCCTGACAGGAGGGCCTTTACCTTGCAGGGCCTGCCTTTCTGTCTGCAGTGAACTGTTCAGATAAACCAGCAGTGAGCCAGGCTTGATGCTCAGGAAGCCAGGGAGTGGCTCTAGAGGTGCAGGGGAGGGCAAGATAGAGAGAGGGGCATCCTCTCTGGGATTTAGTTGGCAGACAGGGCAGGTCAGGGAAAGATCTCCTTCCATCGGGTCAAGAGTCTCCCCTGAAGGTGCTGCTTCAGCAGAGGGAGTAAGAGCTTCACTGGGGTTTGTGCTGAGGCCAGCAGGGGAGTTATTTCCCTCCTGTCCTGACTAAGATGTGAGGTGAGAGGTTGCGGACCCCAGGCAGAGGCTGTTTACCTCTTTTAACTTTTCCTCTTTTCACTTACCACCATCTTATCTAGAAGCAGCTACTAGTAGTAGGAAGAGAATTAGACCTCCCTGGGCATCAGTTTCTTTCTCCCTTAAATATGGCTTAGTAATGCCACGCTAAGCTGTTGTGAGAACACAGCACAAGATGTCTGGAGACCACTAGTTTCTAGAGTGATCCAACACCCATGGAGGCCCTGACCAGCTCCATCCTGCCTCCCTCACTCCCAATTGGACCTTGGCTTTGACCTTGCCCATTCTGTTGGTTACCCGAAGGAGTATTCTAGATCAGCCAACAGTGAAGTATGGGGAAAGATAAATCAGTCCATCTTTAAAATGTTCACGCCAGCACCCTTGGTCACAGAGCCACAGAGGTAGGAACAAGCATTCTTGAGGGGGCCAGGACTCCCTTGCTCTCCCCCAGGCCTCTCAGCCACTGCTTCTCTGTGGCAGGTGCTGTCCCTCCAGTCTGCAGTGGGGCTGGAGGGCAGGGGTGCACACACAGGTCCCAACATAGGAGGGGAGGGGCCGGCTTGCAGGCTCCAAACTGGGAGCTGACACAGATGAACAGACCAGAAGGCGAGGCCAATGCCTGCAGCCCACACTGTCACCCCAGAGCCAGTGACTAATAGTGGTGGAGGGTGGGGAGAGGAGAGAGCTGAGGGGGGAAGGAGGAGAGCAGGGAAGTGGTAGGGAGCACCTGATCGGGCACAGCTCTGGCCATCTGCCGTGTCCCCTCACACAGGCCCTATTGACTGCAGTTTGGAATTTAGAAGAGGATTCTGGTTGGAGGAGGAGGAGGTGGCTTGCTGTTGAAATGGAGTGTTTAGGAGATTGCTCCCTCCCCCGCTGCTCCTTTCTCGCTAGCTTCCTGACCTCCAAAATGCTCCTTAAATATAACACTCTCAGCGCCTGATGACTCCCCTGCCTGAGTTTGGAGCTTTGATTCCCCAACGTGTGACTGCAGCACTGCTCTGCCCCAGTTTTGCCAGCTCCTAGAGGCATGCAGCTCTGCCCAGTACTGCAGCTTTGCACTGCCTGGGAGAAGGGGCAGAGGGAGCACAGCACCAAATCCTAGAATTTGAGATAAGAGGAGCACCTTGGGAAGCATGGCTGTCTTCAGCTCCAGATACGCTCCAGACTTCCCAAGGTCACAAGGAGGCATGAGCTTCTAGTGGTGGAAAGAAGCCAGGTGGGAGGTGGGAGGCAGAAGTCTGAATTCTCCCCTCTGCTTCCAAGGGTCCCTTGGCTGGGGGCCCTGGGTGTGGGCTATTGAGGTCACCAGCAGTGTGATCTGGTTGAAAGACTTCTCTCTCCATTCTAGTCCCTACTTAGAGATGAGACAGGAGACGCCAATTGTGTTTTTGTTGGACCAGGAAAGGAACACTACCAGGGTGGGTGAGACCTTATGGCTCATAGGAGGCCAGGACTCAAAGCAACTAAAATCAAGAGGGAACTTTTCCAGCCTACATTCCAAACCCAGTGAAGTGAAGGAAACCACTACAGCAAGAGACCTGGAGGCATACAAACCAACCTTAGCTTCAAAGTTTGTGAACAACAAACTTTTGAATATCCATGGGCCTGGAAAAGCGAAGTTTATGAACATTGTGTTAGTTTTCATTGTAAATCCTTCATCACCATGTCTCTTTTCATCAAATCTGTTCAGAAAGACCTCAAGGAAAAGATCAGGATCAAGTGTTTTGTAATTACCTTGTTTATTTTTAAAATTGCTTTTGCTACTTATTGAGTAGATACAAAGATCATTATTTTTTTTAACGATTTATTTATTTATGCATACAAGCTGGGGTACAGGCCAGAGGCATGGGGCCGCGAGAGGGTTCACCAGAGACAGAGCAGGGAGCAGAAGAGGCAGATCGACAGAAATAACACTGCTGAGGGGAGCAGCTGGCGAGGCAGGAGAGGTCTGCAGCACTGTGTGGGAATCTCCCCGGCTGGGTGTCGAATTTGCATCGCCACTGCTGACAGCTCCACAGAGCAGCTCTTAACCACTGCGCCACCAGGGAGGCCCGATACAAAGATTATTTAAGGTATTAAATATGGGTGTAAGGAAAAAGAAACTACACACAGGGATACCTCTTACTTGTCCCGATGACTCCTTTGTCTTCCCGCCCTTCAAAGGCCACCATCTTTCTGAAGGTTGAGTTTGTTATTCCCTTGTTTTTTCATTTGTTTTGATATTGAATACCTCTATCTACTTATCTGCCTTCTAAATATCATACATCTATATCATCTGTCATATATTCACCTATCATAGAGCTGTCTGCCTAATTCATCTGTCATCTATATCTATCATGTCATTTATATTCTTCTATCCGTCATCTTTCTGTCATTTTATGGGTTCTTTAGCTCTGTATGCATGGAATCATACTGCCATCTTCATTCGTTGGCGTTCTCCATCATTGTTAGAGATTCATCTACTTTGTTGCATGTGACAGTAATCTATAAATTTTCTGTATGTTATTACTACATATGAGGGTAGGGACCCCATTCCTCCTTTCTGTTATAGAGAAGCATTTGTTTGGTTCCCAGGTTAGTTTGTTTTTGCAAACCGTGTTGTCACACATGTAGCTGTCTGAAGTTTCTCTGCATGTCTCCTAATGTGAGTTTCTTCAATCAATGAGATAGTACTTACTATAAGGTGTTAGGATGCATTTTTTCCAACATTACTACTTGACACCAAATCTTAGGCAGTGGAAACAATATATACCTCCTCCAGCTCCTTTCCAACCCTACATATTTTTTGACTTTTAAATTTTTGCCAGTCAGATGGGTATAAGAGGTAATCTCATGAAACTTCAGTTTCACTGTCCTGAATCCTAATGAGGTTGAGCACATTTTATATGTTTATTGATTGTCCTCTTCTGAAAGTGTTTATTCAAATCATTTATTTTTCTAATTTTTTCTTTTCTCATTGATTTGTTAAACTCTAAAAAATAAATCCTGTGAACAATTCCTTTTTCAATTAGATATATTGCAAATATCTCCTTCCAGAAAAACCCTGTCTGTTCTTTCTCTTTAGGATCAATTTTGATGATCAAATGTTATTAATTTTTCTGTGGTTGAATTGATCAGTTGTCTCCTTTCTGGACATTGGTGGGATTTTTTTGTGAATTATCTAAGAAATTCTCAGGCAATAGTGTGGGTGAGGATCAGGTTGTAGTTATGATTTGTCAGGGGAGAATCTTTTTCCTCCTTTGTTCACTGTCAAGATTTAAGTCAGGTAGTTTTCCTTTTGGTTCCTTGGAAGCATTTGTGAGTTTCTTTCAAGTTCACTTTTGGAGTCAGGGCATAGCAGCCAGGCCCACTCTTCTCTAGGAAGACCTGCTCTTGCCCATTGTATTCTGGGAGGACCATGAAAAGCAAAGCCTAGTTTCACAAATAATCTCTCTAGAAAATACATTTGTGAGGTTTTCCTTAAAATTTTGGGTTTCTGCCCTCACTAAATTGCAGTCTCTGAATATTTCTTATTTTATCGAGAACTCATCAAGTCTTACAAAAGACATTTTTTCTCTTACTAAATGTTTTATTTTATCCAATAATTTTAGTTGTTTTTAGCAGGAAGACCCATCAGGATACCTTATCTGCCATATTCCTGGAAGCAGATATCTCTAGAATCTAGATTTTTCCAAAAATTCTTGCTCTTCCTAATATAGGATTATCAAGGAGCAGCCACATTGCACAGTCAAGCAAAACAAGGGAATCTAATGGACTTGGCCGGTCATTAATTCATCTGTATACCCACTCTTACTGGAATCTCCAATATGTCAATGCTGACAATTTACCTTTTAGGGGATTTTTTTAAAGCTGTACAAAACAGACCACCCTCTCTGAGAAGATAAAAGAGGGAAAATACATTCAGCGAGGAATGTGTCTTCCTTTTGCTTGATCTTAATCTTTAATTTACCTTAGGGAAAGACATAATCACATGTTTGGATTCTATTTTGAGATTTTCTTATAGACCACAAAAATGGAGCCAGGTTCCAGAGCTCTGTGAGAAGTCCTGATTTCAGAAAGAAAAAGCCAGGAATTCAAGACAGGTGACTCTCCTAACCAGCCAGTCTCTTTTTCTCTTCCCTTTTGCTGTTCCTCACAAACATCATATATCACACACACAAAAGCCAACTAACTCAACATAACAGAAAGAAGAAACTGGCTTGATTTTCTTTTCTACCTGTTGCCTGGATTTGTGTCCTGGGAGAATATGAGCCCTTATACATCATCTTCTGATAGACCTTTTTCTCGAACCAGCATACTTGTAAGAGAATGGGTTTTGGAGCTTGACATTCCTGCATTCAGATCCCAAGCTTGCAACTTGCTGGTTGTGGGCATTGGGCAGATCAAGACAATGCACACTTTCTTTTTAATGGCCAGTCACTGCTTCATATGGTAGATATGAGGATTAAGTGAGATAATGCATGTAAAATGCTTATTAGCATGCCGCCCTTCTAAATAAGCTTTCAATAAATTCTTACTAGTAGTTGTGAAGGAGAGTTGTTTTTTGTTTTTTTAATTTGACATTTATCATCATGTGTTTCTCATATGAAACTTGGAGAACTTTACCAGGCTTTATGTGTTCCCTGTGATCAGAGCAGTGAGCAGGACACAGTAAGAATATTCTTACCTACCTGGAGTGACATTTGTCTAGGGGGTGGGGTGGGCCCTCTGAGTGAATTATCTAGGTCTTCAAGGAGAACTCTGTATTTCTCAAATCTGTGGTCTCTCTTCGGTAACTGCTCAACGTACGGCCTGGGCACAAACTCAAGGAGCTTTAAAAACATAACCACAGGTGAGTCAGAAGTCTGGGAAGCACTTCAGTATTGCCTGGCCCATGGAGTGGGGCAGTGGGAGGGCTGTGGAGGGAGGGAAATTCCACCACCAGGGGAAGCTTTGAAGCCAGGATACCTTACAGAGTGTTTTTGCTGGACCATCTGGACACTGGCGAGAGATTGCAATCATTGTTAGGCTTTAATAAGATCAGGTCACTCAAGCACTTATTTATGGTGCCCCTACTGTATGCAAGTCCTCCTGGCCAGTGGAGAGATGATGCCAAACAAGATAATACAGTCTCTGCCTTCATGGAGCTAAAAAGAGGAAGGCAGATATAAACAAATCATTATAAGTGCAGTAAGTGTTAGGAGGGGAAATGGGTGCTCCATTTTTCTTGAATATCACTTTCAAGGGTCAAGTAGAACATTGTTTGTACATCACCTATGGACTTCTGCAGAGTGCTTTGGGGCACGTTTCAGGGTAAAGGCTTATTCTGGTTCAGTTGAAGTTTGCTATTTTATAATTAATCTCCTCTTTGTTCTCACTCATCCGCATTACTGACCCAGATAGCCAGTAACCTAGGGGAGGACAGAAAGAAATCCCAGGCCAGGGAAGTTTTTAGGGCTAAAATGCATGGGCCCCAGCTTAGAGGACTTTAAGAGGAGCTTCTTACCCCTTTCCCGTGAATTGTATGAGTGAGTTGAACTCTGGAATCTTGTGCCTCCTCAGTGGTTGCCATGCCCAATCTGAATCTTCTTGGAGTCCTGTATGGGCGATAAACCTTTAAATCCTACATCGGGCCTTTGGGCCACCTTAAAAGGATCCCAGCACCCCTCCCTCCCCCATGCCAGGAGGCACCGTTGGGCCACCCAGCGGCTTTGCAGCCTCACCGGTAACACCAGAAGCCCCAGAATTCGTAGTCAGGCAGTTTTCCCTGCAGGGGACAAGAACGGTGTGTTCTGTGTGCCCCGCACTGCTTGGGAGCTCACAACACCGCTTGGGAGCTCACAGCGACTGCCCCGCCTTGCTGGGGTGAGGGTGAGGACTCTATTTAAGGTGGTCTGGTGCAGCTCGCCAGGCATCACCACCTGCCCTTCAGATCTGCCTAGCTTTGGATTCCCTGGGTTTACGAAGGTTGCCCGGTTAAGGCCATCCCCCCTACCCCTAGGTTTTAACCCTTTGATGGATGCCCATGGATGTGCTCCCCTTCAGATATTCATGCCCTCTCCTCTTACTTCTCCTGCACCACATCCCTCACCACTCGCTTCCTGACTTTCTGTCCCATCCTGGGCCAAAACATGTGCTGTGTCTTTAAATGGGCGGAAGTGGCTGGCAGTGCTTTGCTTGGGTACTGCATTGATTAGGAGATTATATGGAGCTGCGGGAGCCGCCGCCTGGGGGAGGAGAGGTGCAGGTTCAGCTAGATTTTTGCTCTCCTCCCATGCTCTCCTTGGGTCTATTCCCCAAGGCTCCTCCGAGCCCATGTGAGGTGAGGGTGGGTGGGTGGCCGGCCAGCCTGCCTGTTGACAGCAACTCCAGGGCTTGTTTCACAGCCTTGCCAGCATTACCCATCCTCATCCAAAACTGGCAGAGGCAGCAACAGCTCCCACAGGCAGCTTCAGCCCCGGGCTGGCTTTGCAGAAGCTGCCCTTTGCCTTCCAGCTTTTGGCTGGGAAAGGGGAAAAAGGAGCAGCAGCAGTTCTTCTGGTTTTCTCGATCTCTCTCTCTGTCTCTGTCTCTCTCCTTTCTCTTTCTGTGTTCAAGTCACATTACATGGGATTCTGTTCTTTTGGGACTTCGTCATCTTTTCAAATATGTCCTGGGACCTCCGGAGCTGTACCGGGGATGCTAAGGACACGGTCAGTGGATTATCGTGACTGTACTAATGAAAGGATTCAAGCTATCCTGGTAAGTAGAGAAAGGATCAGCACCTTCCTTGTCTGTAGTCTCTATTCAGCCCAGCGTCTCTCCGCCAGCCCTCCCCCGCCCCCTCCCAGCACCTCAGCATTCTCACAGGATCTCCATCAGACAGGCCTACCTCCCTGGATAGGTGTCAATGGGTTAAGACAGGGACTAAACTCAACAAAGTTCCGTGACCCTCCTGGCTCACCCTAGCTTCTGCACTGCTGCAGTATTTTCTGCCAGCATCTGCCCGGAGGGGCTGGGTTTTGGGGAAGTTGGGGGGCTGTCGAACTATAGCTGAAAAGTCTCCAACTTTGAAGGGGCTGAGGGGTAATGTATGCCAAGGGAACTTGATGAGAAAAGACCCCTTGTACCAGGTCCTGTGGGTCTTCTTCAGGCCGGTGGTGCAGTGGTGCTCTCCCTGGCCCTCACAGACATCTCGAGGGCCCTTTCCCATCCTGCTACTTAGGGTCCTCTAAGGTGGGCTGTCTGACCTGGTGAGGGCTTCTCTCCCAGGAGAGAGTAATGAGGGGTCACACTCTGACCTCCAGGATTGCCTTTTGTCCAGAAGAATGAACCCTTCCCACCCTATGCCCACACCATATACATCACATAGTTTGTGTGAGTGCGCACATACACACATACACACACACACACCCCTTGGAGCAAACCGCTTTTTCTGGACTTATTGTTGGGGAAGCCACTTCTTGCTTGCGGTATGGGGTAGCTGTATTGTAGCCCCCAAAGTAAATATTTTTACCTTCCATTTTAAAATAAAAGCCCTTACCTCTCCCTCTTCTCCTTTGAATCAGATTCGGGGGTTGGGAGGTGGAGATGGCAGATGGGACATTGACTTTTCATCTGGTGGAAAAACTGGAGATTTTGCTTGGAAAACTTTATACCAGGATGGGTACTCCCTGCAGGGCCTCTGAGCAGCTCAGAGGAACTAGGCTCCTTGGGCTGGGAATGGAACCTTCTCTCCTTGAGGCCGTGGAGGGTGCCAGGTAGTAGGTCATCTGTCTGGTTGGAGGTTGTTTTTTGTAGTGGAGGTAAGTATTGAGCAGTTTGATGCATGAAGTCCTAGCCTGGCTCTAGGTGCTTTTCTAGGACTAGAATGTCTAGTCCAGCCTCTTTCTTTAGGCAAGAGGGTCATTTCACCGGTCTTCCACGCTGTGGAAGAGAGAGGGAGGAGCTTAGTTTTTGCAAGCTTCCCCCTTAAGAACTGGGAGGTGCCAAGAAGCCATGAGCATCAGTGGCCACCTAGCCAGTGGTTGCTTCTCAAGGTTTGGTATCAGTCGCTCTTATGTTTAGCTCTTGTGCTGAGTTTGAGAAAGGGAGGTAGAGGCAGTAGGTAACATCCCTGCCCTTGCTCTCTTAGATCCAGGTGACCTGATACTTAAGGTTGAAAGCCACTGAGGAGCCTGTAGTCACAGGAATTTCAGGCCTGGACAACATCACAGCTGCCCCTTCATTCCTCAGCAGAGCAGAGCTGAGCCCTATCTTGGATGAGGCCTTCAAGGAGAGCCCAGGGGCTGCTGGAAGAGCAGGGATGCTAGGGGGACCAGGCTCATGATCCAAAATCCTTCAGCGTTTCCCCCTACCCCCAACCTACCCCTGCTGTCAGCACAGCCAGCTTGGGACTGGGGGTGATTGGCTGTGTTTAGGATCAAACGACATCACTGACACAGAATGCTTTTCGACTGAGCCTGGGTTGGTCCCTCAGGGACATGCAGAGAGCTTTGCCTTTAAGAATCAGCCTTGAGTATCTCTTGATGCATTTCAACAATTAAGCTGGGAACTGTAACTGGGGTAACCTTGTCCGCTTCAGCCAAAGTAAAATGTTAGAAGGATGGGAAAATTTTATCATCTATGTTTGCCCGGATACTCTTAGATCCTGTGATTCATGATCTCATCAGGTACCGATAAATCAGTCTGCTTGAGCTGAGGGGTCAGACCTTGCAGTTGTGTTGTGGGTGTTTGGGCTTAAAATTCAGCTCTCTTTGGTTCTGTCCTATGTTAGGGTACCATCTACTCCAACCGGGAGATTGGGTAGAAAGATGACAACCTCTTGGATTCTCTCCTTTTTTCTGGATAATTTATGTGGGTGGGATTAATTAATTTAGAAATATTTGAATCCTTTCTGGAAACATTTCTGGAATACCTAGCATGGATTAGTGATATGATAGGATGATGAAGATGATGATGATGTTGATGATGTTGATGATGGGTGGCAACTAACATTTGAGCGCTTACCTGTGTCGACCCCATATTAAACATTAGTTGTATGTGTTATGTTGCCTAGTGCCAGTAGCATTATGATTTAAGATCCCCATTTTACAGAGGAAACTGAGACACAGAGGTTAAGTAACTTGCTCGAGGGCATACAGATAGGACTCCCACTTTGGGTTTACAGATAATTTTCCCCAGTGATTTCCACCTGTTTTTGGTCCTTTCTTATAGTGAACTTTCCTCTGTATTTAACATGGTACCATATATTGGCTTTTTAAAAAATTACTGCTTTACTGTCTAACGTTAATCTGGTTAATTAGGCTTTTAATGTGTGAAAATGTATTAATTTTTTCAATCCTTCCTATCCTCCCTTGAAGCAGTTGGTGTCTCCAGGTGAAAGTGAGGGAAACTGAAGTCCAGAGTGGTGTAAAGGGTTTTGATAAAGCTCATGCAATTTAGTGAAAAGGCCAGGGTGCAAATGCTTGTCACTTGAGCATTATTTCAGTTTTGCAAGGCCCATCGCAGCAGCAAGGTGGCATTTCTGGTAGATCTACTTTCCCAGAGAGCAGGTCAAGGTCTGTAAATCTGTTGCCCTTCATTCTACAAATGTGGAAAGAGTCTTTATTTTCACAGCCCTGTGCCTTGGCCTTATGGAGGTTAGCAATGTAAAGGACATTACCCCTGATTTCTTGGGACTACTCCCTCACAGATAAAATGAAAGCCAACCCCTCCCTCTTCTACAGACACAACCAACCTGCAAAATAAGAGAACACCAAGCATTAGAGAAATACAGAGGAGGTAAACATTCATTTCAGCTGGTGGCAGAGAAGCTTCTTAAATTAATTGGCATTTGAGCAAGGCTTTGAAGGCTGGCCAGTGTTAGGTAAGTAAAGGCTGTGTTTTGTGCAACAGTGTTAGCACACCTCCTGGCGTTACAAGGTTGTCATTGAGGGTACAGCAATCAGGATATGTGTGTCACTGACAAGTGACATGATGGTGAGATACAACCACTGCACCCTTCCCTCTTTTGGGGCAGGGCCTTTAAGCTTTACTGCAAGAGAATTCTGTTTCTGCTTCCTGATTACTTGAAGGTAAGAAGAGAGTTACTTGGTGAAGGAGTAAGGCCAGAGGTTGAGGAGAGTGAAGGTGGCAGACAGATAGGGCTGTGCCAAAGCAGAGCTGTGGGTCACATGTTGTTTGGAAGATAATTCACCAGTCCTTCTGGATGGTTAGTTGTGTGTGTGTGTGTGTGTGTGTGTGTGTGTGTGTGTGTGTATGTGTGTGTTTGTTCTCTAACGCTATTCCTAATTCTCAGGTTCTTCAGAACTTCAAATACCATGAAGGCCTCCCATTTCATGGGGCTGCTCCCCGTGCAGATTGTTTTGGCCCCATAGCACTTGGCAGACTGTAGTGACATCTGTCTTGATTCTCTGTCCTCATGTTCCTGATCTTCACATCTGTTGGGGGTTGGTGACTCAGTCTCCATAGAGCCCGGAGGCTGTGACAGACCTTCAGGAAAGTCAGTGTGCTGGAAGAAATGGATTCTGTGAGAAAAAAAAAAAAAAAAGAGTAAAGAGAGTATTGTTCTTGACTCTAGAGAGCAAGGGGAAACATTTCTGTGGCCAGGTCTCAGATGAGAGGATGCGGCGTTTTTCTTTGTGTCTGAGCAGGTGAGGGAGTGATCATGCTACCTTTGCACTGTTTCATCAAAGGGGAGAGCTAGGTAGGAGAATCTACTCACTAGAGCGTTTGCCGCCCTCGCAGTTCATGGCAGCGAGTGGTCGGCCATATTTGATTAGCTAGCAAAGGTCATCTGTCCGGTGTACTTTCTCTCTTCAGATCTGTCAAGGAATGGAGCGCTGTTCCTTTTGCAGCTCTAGTGTAGACCCACAAAAGAAGAAATGGGATAGGTGTCTTTTGAGGTTCTTTCTGCAAAATGCTTTCTCTAGTGGAGGAGGAAGCCCTGGATACGGCCTCTGTACACCTCCTTCAGAGCCAGGCTTCCCAGCTATTTTCATGTTTGCCAGAAGGTGAACTGCAGTGAAAGTTGGAGTCTCTCAGTGACTTGGGATTTTAGAGAGCCAGCTCCTGAATTGGAATCTTGTAACCACCTTTTGACCTGCTGTGTGTCCTTGGGAGATGACTTCTGTTTGCCCTGGGGGGTAGCTGTATTGGAAAGTGAAATTAAGTAATAGTGTTGGGCAAATTAGTCCATCTCCTGGCTTTCTTTTTACTCATGATTTAGCCAAGGGCCACAGTCAACAGAGTGGTAGTTTGTGATGTGGACTGTTGACACACTTTAACCAGCACACAACACTTAGAGTAAACCTTCATTTGAAATATTAAATATTAAGTTCATTTACAGCATCTCCCAGCAAGTACACCCACTTGTGAGTGATGTGAGAATGGCTTTATTACTTGATGGGTAGAAATTTGAGCTTTCCCATGGTCTGGTAAATCCAGGCCACTGAGTGCAAGTCATCTAAGCATTTAAATCCCTTGAGTGAGCAGGACATCTCAGGGCAGTGGCCTGATAGTCTGTCCCTAAAGATTTCTTTAAAGAATAGGCCTTTCCCACCTCTCCCCCACGATCCGACTTTGGGAAACTGCACCTGGCTTAAAAGAATCAGCAATGAACAGTATTTATTTATTTATTTGGTCACCATCATTATTACTTTAAGAAGTACTCTATTAGAATGTCAGCTGCTGGATGGCATAGATTGTGTCAAACAGATCAGATTATGAGTACTTGTGGTTCCTTGCTGCTGGCTAGAAACTGTTCCTTCTGGCCTTTCGAAGGCTTTTTGTCGATGGATTTTTTTGCTGGGAGAGGTGATTAAGAGTTTCTAATGCAAGAACTAGAAAAAGAGTAACACTTCTCATTTGTTGCTAAATTGTCTAGAAGGCTGGACATTGGTTCCTTGAAGGAGTGTTTCAGGTGAAAGGCTGGGATAAGCTAGATTTTGCTAGATATTTTTGTGTTGGCTTATCCTTAGTCCTGTTCCTTGGCTTATGTTTGCAGAAAGAGGTTGAGTTAACTGAATAGATTAGGTCATGCCTTTGTAACCACTACCCTCCCACCTCTGCCCACAAACTTAAGTAGCTTCACTCATTGCAAGTTAGTTTTTGACATTTCAAAGCCCCTCCAAAGTTCTGGAAAACTCTCCAGGGAAGTCATTCTCCATGTGGGTAGTTCAGCCACACAGATTATAAAAACTGTTGGCCCTTCCTCCACAGAAGGGAGGAGAGAGCATGGCTCTGAAATGCTTCTCCTTGGAAGCAAATGCACTGGCATTGTCCTTTGAGTGCATTGGCCAGAACCAGCCATGTGACCTTGCCCATCTGCAGGAATGCTGGGAAATGTAAACTTCTGAATGGCAGGTGGAGAGGAGAACTGGAAAAGTGTTGAGCCCCAGTAGTACTCACCACGCTGCTTTTGTGGAAGGGTGGGCTTGGGCTCACCAGTTCTTCAAGTGGCAGTGTTTTCTTACTGTCTGTAGAAGAAAGGCCTTACCTTGAGACATCATGGAGGACCTTATGTGACCTTATACCAGAGGTCGGTATACAACCAGTAGGCCAGACTCAGCTTGCAGCCAGTTTTTGTACAGTTTGCTGGACAAAACTGTTTCTAAATTTTTTAATTGTTGGAAAATATGAAGGGAAGAGGACTGTTTCTCAACATGTGAAAATGACATGAAATTCATATTCCAGTTTCCATAAATAAAGTTTCATTGGGACATGGCTATGCTCATTTGTTTACATATTGTCTATAGCTGCTTTCCTGTACAGCATGGGAACTGAGAAGGAGAAGGGACCTAGGGCCCACAAAGCAAAGAATATTAATCATCAGGCCCTTAACACAAGTGTGTTGCCCCCCAAGTTTTGCTGCCACCTAGTTTAGGTGAATAGAGATGCTTCTCAGATGCCACAGCGTGATATGTTTTGACTGGATACTGCCTAGCTAACAGTCTTGTTCTAGGCACTGTATTAATGATAATGATGGTATGATGGTATTTAATAATAAAAACTAGCAATTGCATAACAGCTTACTACATAACATGTATATTTGAAATTTCCCCCATATACTAGCACCTAGCACTTTTGGACGCTGTGTACTATTTCACAAATCAGGGAAATGAGTTACAAAGCGTTGTGATTGACTCAAGTTCACACAGCCTCAAAGTGTTGAAGCTGGCATACTCAATGCTATTAGTCATTACAATTACAAAAGAAATTAGAAGACAAGGCTTTGCCCCATGAAGAGGGAAGACTAATATCCATGAAAAGGTAAAGTAATATTCTAAGTTAGTTTATGAAGACATTTAATGATAAGAATTTATGAAGATATTTAATGATAGGAATTATAACTGCCAAAACATGCAAGAATACACACACACACACACACACACAGACAGGCAGGCAGGTAAGTAATAGACATAGTAAATCAAGAAGGACTGAATGGAGGAAGTGGGATGGAGCTTGTTCCTTGAAAACTGGAGGCCACTGAGAGTTCAAGAGACAGGGCCTCCCCGGTGGCGCAGCGGCTAAGCGCTGCGCTGTGGAGCTGTCGGCAGCGGTGACGCGAGCAGCGGTGACGCGAGTTCGACGCCCGGCCGGGGAGAATCCCACATGGCGCGGCAGACCTCTCCTGCCTCGCCTGCTGCCCCCCTCAGCAGTGTATTTCTGGTCTGCCTGTTCTGCTCCCCGCTCTGGCTCTGGTGAACCCTCTCGCCGCCCCATGCCTCTGGCCTGTACCCCAGCTTGTATGTATAAATAAAAAAAAAAAAAAAGAGACATTAGTGGATCTCTCAGGCAGGGAAGATGCACATTCTGGACTTCAGAAACCAGAACGAGGGCCTGCTGGAAGGAAGAGGGAGCTAAGCAGCCTGGTCAAAACAGAGGGATGAAGACTCCGGGATAAAAGCGCCCAAATAGGGCTCCCCTACAGTCAGTCTCCTAAGTGAGGCCTGAGGGCCTGCTGCACCCAGCTCTCAGGTTTGGGATGACCCAAGAATACCGAGATGCACTGTGGGCAAGATGTGGAGGGGCCAGCACTGGAATAAATGCATCGTTTGGGAGCACATGTGAAGAGCTTTAGACACTATAGTAACAATGCTTCTCTGAACTTTCCATTTTCTATCTCATGTAACCTTCAACCCTACAAGAAAGGTGGTATTTATCCCATTTTATAGGCAGGGAAACTGAGTCTTGAAGAAGAATGGGCCCAAGACCATATCATATGTGGCAGAACTAGAGTAAAACTGCAGATTTAGCTCTAAAGCATGTGCGCATCATAACTTGTACTAAAGAGTGTATTCTGTAAGTGTATACCTTAGAGAAGAATAAACATTGCCTGTTCATCATCCTGCTAAACTTTAGAACATTATCTAAACCTTTTAAAGTTGTGCAGTGTGTGTGTTGTAAGATTTGTAAAAGTATTCATAAGCCCCAGAGGATGCAGATCTTGGGGACTGAGCTTTTAACTGGATTTGTGAATCTGAACTTGGGGCCCCCAAGGAGATAGGTTGTGCCTCTTTGTCCTGACTCATGGCAAAGACTTGACTTTGGGTCATGGCTAATCAATGACCCAAAGCTCCCTTCCTGTAGTTCTTTGGGGGACCCCTCGGGGCAGATGCAGAAGTTCCATTGCTCTCCAGTAGTATGACTGTAGGCAGGTCTCCTGAGGCCTTGGTTTTCTCCTCTATAAAATGGAGCTAATGACACCTGCCTTGTAAGGACTGAGAGGAGAAGATGAGATGATTCCTATTAATGCACTTAGAGGGAGGCCTGGCACTTGAAACCACCTGATGTTAGTTGCTCTCAAAACCTTTAGTTTTATGGTTGGCATTGACTGGGATCCATGATTATTTCTCAAGCCCTAAATGTGTGTAAAGAACTCTGATCATTTTCTTTGCCGGAGTACTAGTCTTAGGTCACTCTGGGTCAGTTTTTCCCATCCTTTCAAGTCAACAGCCTCCCAGATCTCATTGCTAGAACTCTCTGTCATCCCTCCCACGTGGATATGGTCACTTGGTCACCTAACTGGAGGTTGGAACTTGTTCTACTACCAGCTGGGTGCATGACCTTCCACAATGCCCTCATCTCTAAGATGCTGGGTATGATTAGAGCAACAGATTTGATCTCTTCTGGATCTCTGTAGACTTCAGGGTAAGGATCTCTGAGTACAGACCCTTTGATATGCTCTGAAGCCCTACTGGATTCTGTCCTGTCTATAATTCATTCATTTGTTCACTCTTTGAATTTTGAGCACCCTCTGGGCTAGGTAGTAGGAACCCAAAGATGAGTAGGAACTGCTCCTGGCCCCAGAGGCTGCCTAGCATAGTGGGGGAACCAGAACCTGGCTGCCCCATCCCCCATTATGTTGGGCATCACCCAACCTGCATATTATAGGAAAATTCCACAGAGGGACTCAGATGCCTCTCCTGCTTTAGTGCAAATAGATTTATCTTTCAGTTCAGATCTTTTTTTGGACCCTTTTTTTCTGAGACTGCGAGTCTCATTGTTTCATAAGAGCCTCCCTGAGGCGACCTCAACTTTTTAACCCGAGTGTGGATGGTCACATTCTGTATCTAGTGACATTATGACATGATATGCAAAACTCATTTGTTCTCCAGAGGCTTCAGTTGACAAACCTCAGGATGCAAATTTGAGGACCGTGGGGTTTTGGAAGGTGATGTGTTCTACTGGTTGCACATTGTTTTCCTCAGCCATCTTTTTGGTCTAAAAATAGACCTTTTAAACTTATTTATTTTGTATCTATCAACTTTGGCCTGTTACCATTTTTTTTCCTACTCTGATTTCCTGAACCAAGAGTTTCTACTTCATGTTCTTGCCTCCTTTGATATAAACAAGCAAAGTAAATTTGTACTCTTGCAAGGCCCATTAGTAATCGGAGCTAACAACGGCCGTTTAGCTTTGTATCAACTGTTACCTTTAGAGCTGCAATGATGATAGTCTCCCATTTATAGAAATCAGTACTTGAAGCAATGTGCCCAGCTCTGTTAAATGCTGAGTGGGTTATGTGTGCAGCTCTAGAATTGGTTTTTCTTGCTTGCTGCTTTCTTCACTTCTGGCTAAATTCTCCCAGGTATATTTCTAGACATACCTTAGACCACTTTTGAGCTGGTCCTTCAGTGCTACTGTAATTCCTAATTGTCATCACCAGTCGCAAAAAGCCCTTGGCTGTCATTTTCAAGAGGGGGATGGGTCAGCTCCAGAACTGTTTCCCTGTCTGTATTGCCTTTCCTCATGCAGTGGACTAACCTCCTCAAACTCAATCCATGAAAAACAAATTCCAAACAGCTTCTCAGCTAACATCCTGTCCTTGTCACTCACCTTGGGAACTTCTCAGCCTTTTTTCATTTGTTCTCCTCACTCCCCTCATGGTTAGCTCTGTCCTTGTAGCCTCTTTGATCTGTCCCCCGCCCCTTCCCCATAATTACCCACTGTCTTAAGTGAGGACCTTCCCATGTCTTACTTGGCCTATTGTAATAGCTACCAGGCTCTCTCTCTTTTAAATGGCATTATTGAGATATAATTCACAAAGCATATATAAACTAACTCATTTGAAGTTAGTTTTTAGTATATTCACAGAAATATGCAACCATTAGTCAATTTTAGAACATGTTCATTACCTCAAAATGAAGCCCTATCCCTCTGTCGCTAACTGTCATTCCCTATCACCGTCAGCTCTAAGCAGCCAACAATTGCTCTGTCTCTGCAGACTCCTTATTCTGGACATTCGTGACTGACTTGTTTCACTTAGTGTAATGTCCCAGGCTTCATTCAGGGGCTCGTATCTATCAGTGTTTGGTTCCTTTTTTAATGGCTCCATCTCTTTGCGTAACTCTCAGGTGCTTTTTTTCATTTAGTTGTCACATAGGTCAGATTTCCAAGCCTTCTTCAAAAGCTGGATTTGTCTCCTAGTTGCCTGCAAACTGCCGTTGGCATTTTGGCCTGGCACTCAAGGTCTTCCACAGTCTTGCTCCATCCTGACAGGCCACCCATCAGCGACTCCATCCCCCCCACAACCCCTGCTGTCCCTGCATCCTGACACACCTGTCTTCTCTGAGTGTGTCACCTCAGTTTTCACATCACTGCAGCCTTTGGTTACACTGCTCCTTTGTTATTCTTTTCCTGTCTCTGCCTATACAAATCCTATTTTTCCTTCAAAATTTAGCTTTACAGTCATCTTCAAGAAATCATCCTGGATTTACTTCATCTCCACATAGGAATTAATTAGTCCTTTTTCCATCTTCTCAGCACTTTACTTGGATTCCCATAATTTCATCATTTTGAATTAGATTCAGCCTTTTATAGCATATAAAGGCTTCTCTGAGAGTAGAAAGTTATTCTAATTTTTGTTCTCTTTTCTAATACTTTCTGTGAGGCATTGCACATACTTGTTCAAAAAATATTTGCTGGGGGCCCTCCCTGGTGGCGCAGTGGTTAAGCGCTGTGCCGTGGAGCTGTGGGCAGCAGCGACGCGAGTTCAATGCCCGGCCGGGGAGATTCCCACATGGCGCGGCAGACCTCTCCTGCCTCGCCCGCTGCTCCCCTCAGCATTGTATTTCAGTCCATCTGCCTGTTCTGCTCCCCACTCTGTCTCTGGGGAACCCTCTCGCCGCCCCACGCCTCTGGCCTGTACCCCAGCCTGTATGCAAAAATAAATCAATCTTTAAAAAAAAAATTTTTGCTGGATAAGTTCAGTGCACGCTTGCCCTGTATAGTCCTTGAATTTTAAAGTTCTGTCACATATTTCTTATCTTTTAAAAATCAGAAAGGACCGACAGAAGAGAAATAATTCAGTGGTATTACTTTAATCTGTTCAACTATGTTATTGGTTTATTATCTTTTTTTTTTTTTGCAACATGGCTTGTCTGCGGGTTTGACAGAATAATTGGAAAATACAACATCAAAAGAAATAGAAATCATAATATCACCCCTTGGTGACAATCATTGTCATTTTGGTTTATACCCTTTGAGCTGTTTATTTTCTGTCTGTTATATACAACTATGTAGGTATACACTGTATACAGACAGCTACAAAAGATGTACTAGGTAGGTGAAATTTTTAATTTCAAAAATATTTCAGCTATTTACTGTTCCAGAATTCTCTAGCAAGATCTACTATCTATAGAAATAAATACTAATTTCCATGATTTGGGGTGGGGGTAGCATCACAAATGTGCAAGTATTTGCCCAGTCTCCTCACTTGACACATACGTTATTTCTAGTTCTTCAGTAGCAAAAATAATGTCATACCAACCTTGTGCAGATAAAAATTTAGAAAAGGCCTCTCTGGTAGTGCAGGGGTTAAAGTCTCAGCACTATCAAGCTATCACCAGCCACTGCAGCATGAGTTTTCCCCACTCCGCTGGCCAGGGAGCTGACTGACCCACATGGCGCAGCAGACCTCTCCTGTCTTGCCCACTGCTCCCCTCAGCAGTGTATTTTAGTAGATCTGCCTGTTCTGCTCCCCACTCTGTCTCTGGTGAATCCTCACCCCCTGCACCTCTGGCCAACTCCAGTTCTTCTATGAATGAATAAATTAAAATAAATCTTTAAATAATTAAGAAGCCAAATTTTAGGTCAAAACTTTTGTTACAGAATGCCATGTTGCTCTTCAAGGCAACTGTTCCAATTTACACAACCACCAGCAAGTATAAGAATGTTTGTTTACTCCCCGTCCTCGCCTACCTTTGTACTCCCGTTCTTTTTAGTCTTTGCCAATCTGATATTCCACAAGTGGTATCTGAGAGCTGCATTAATTTACATTGCTTTGATCATTGCTGACATGCTTTTAATTTCCTTCTTAAAGATTTGTATTTCTTCTGTGATTTGCCTCATGCCCACTTACCTGTTGAGGAGTTTTTCTTTTTTGTTGCTCACGGCTTTTTAATGTAATAAGAATATCAGCCCATAGTCAACTGTTAAAAGCATATTCCCTGGAATTTTTGTCTTTTCACTTCAACCTGACTTTTGGCCCACACGAGTTTGTTTGTTTGATTGTGAACAAGTCAGTCATTCTTTCCCTTTATGGTCTTTGCCTTTGCTATTTTTCATGGAAAGTTCCTTCCAACCTTAGGAAGACACATACTTACCTTTGCTTTCTTGAGTCCTTCTGTGATTTGGTTTTTTGGACTCAACAAGACTCACGTCCGTTTTCCTAGGCCTGTCACTTCTTATCTGTTACCTACATTTCCCACCATTCCTTCTGAAGTCACCCATGTTATTGTGCCCTAGTTACATATTAATACCATTCCCAGTGGGCTGGATTGGGGAGTCAGTGAGTTTACTAATGTGCTAGATGTCAAGCTACAGCACACTGCTTGGCACATGAACATTCCAGGTATGTTTTGTAGAGTGAATAAGCAAATGAAATGGATAGTGGTGTCCACAGGGAGAGCAGGACACTGAGTATATTATAAGTTGGCAGCAGCTCTTCCACTGTAGAAGGGCCTTGGCCAAGCAGTGGCAGAGGGAGAGCACTTGACAACTCTGGTGTGCCATGGGGAATGTGGGAGAAGGAAAAGCCTCTGAGGGCAGAGCCGTTGGCTCTCACGCACCACGCATAAGGTGCCCTAAGCAAGTGTGAGCCATAAGGAGAATTGCCCAGGCTGCTGCACAGTTTGAGATTTGGGGCAGTTTATCAGAAAATCTCCCTGGGGGAGATGGATTGGTTGCAGAGCTTTGTAGGAAGGCTGGAACCCATATAAGGTGGAAATTTGGAATGAGGTCACTTTATGCAGAGAGAATGATGTAAGTAAGCAGGTTTTTTTTTTTTCCAATTTGAAATAGAAAAAAAAAATTGCTTCTCTTTCCACCTCTTTTACTTGGATCTCACTGTTTCCTCATTCTCAGCTTTTCTTATCCTTCTTGTTTTTAGTGCCATTTAGAAATTGTCATGATAAAACTTGTTAGTACAGTTGAGAAAGTTATTTTTGAAGTGCGGGTAGAAAGACAGCAGGGAGCAGGAAATAAATTCAACTCAGAGAGGCCAGTCATATAGCAGCTTCTCTCCAGCTCACCTCCAGATGGAGGTGAAATTGTGTTTTCAAAGATTTACCTGGCACACAGTAGGCATTCTCCTATTTAAATGGATCAGTGAAATATGCATGGATTGCCAGAACTGCATGATGTCCAGGAAGCTGGTGAGGAACTGACCTAAGAGTCCCAGCTTTCGGTGACCTGGGAAGCTGGGTAGGAGGTGAACTTTCTGTGAGGGGTGCTGAGGAGGGACACCTTGTATGGTGATCATTCAGTGAATATCTCGCTTGGTTTGCTGTAGGATGAGACCCTGCCCACAGTGAGCAACTGTGAAAGTGCAGAGCAACAAGAAACAGAAACCTTTGAAGTGCAGGGAGATGCTAACACACTCTAGACATGGATGCTGAAGAACCAGCATAAAGTTGTCATTGCAGTTGGCTGATGTTAGCCAAAAATTTTCTGGGAAGTCAGGTAATTGGCTAAAACACAGTCCAAAGGTAGAAGAGCAAGAATTAAGCATCAGCCTCCATGTCTTTTATTCCACCTCCCATAAGAATTGACCATTTCTCCTGTTAATGCCACCCTTGGTTTTTGGCTCCAGCGAGTGTCAGCCTGCTCTTGATTTTATAGATCAAGTTGTTTCCAGACACAGCCCCTTCCTATTTTTATGTGTTGTCTCTAGCTGCTTTAATCCTATAGCAACACAGATCAGTATAGTTATGACCAAGACTGTAGGTCTGCAAACTCTGAGATATTTACTGTCTGCTCCTTGACAGAAAGCATTTGGCAGTCTCTGCTTCATATGTGAATAGAGAACTAATTTTGAGGAGTTTTTTTTTTTCCTATGAGAATCACAATTTGCACCAGCCAGACCATTTTCTAAATGCCTAAATGAGTGCCCCTGTTTCTCAGGGCACATATTTGCAAGATGACTTAGTAGAACCAGGCCTCTTGAGGACATTGACTATCTGAGCTGCCTGGGGGACCCAGGCAACTAGTGGCCCCCTGTCGATGGACACTATAAATTTCTAATGTTTATTGACTGCTCCATCTGTGTCAATATTGTAGTGGCACACAGAGGCTCAAGGCAGTTAGGAATGGTGCCCCTAGTTACACAAAGTGACAGGATTTGAACCTGGTCTTTAGGAGAAAAGTCCTTGCCTAAACCCTCACCCTGTCCCCCCAATCCCCCTTCTACTCCTGATGCCCTCCTCTTTAGTGTTATCTGGATCAATCACTCATCCACTTTTGCTCTTCTCCCTGAACTACTGCTTGGGTCTCGCGTGTCCATCCCTCTGCTCATATTCTTTCTGACCCTCATGCTTCCTCCCACAGACATCTTCCTAACCTTGCCCCCCAAGCCCCTCTTTCCTTGCTAACTGTCCTTGGGAAGATGATTTTGGGAAGCATAGGGCATCTTGGCTTCCTCCACATCTCTCCTGGAGTGACAGCTCTCACCCGGGTGCTCTGCCTTCCTCAGAAGAACCGGCAGGAAGAGGGAGCATGGCCCAGGGCCCGGGGGCACCAAAGTGGCAAAAAGGCAGCAGTTGGGCAGGCTGAGCTGGCATTTCTGACCTTTGCAGAGAGAGGGCGTCCTTAAAGGGACAGCGAGCTCTTTTCTTTCCTGGTGGCCAACTGCCCAGTTCAGATGCCAGGGATTTGAAGAGGCCATTGTTCTGGCAACGGGAGATGGGGCCCCAGACTGCCCATTATTCTTTTCCCGTTACCGACCGACCGTGTGTGCCCTTCTCATGGGCAGCCTGTGCGTGTGGAGGGATAGTGAGCTCTCCTCAGTCTCCCGCCCTCCCCTCAGCCTCCGCCCTGTAGGCAGCCTTGTCCCTCAGACTAAAGAATAGCAGAGTCCTCACACGGCCCTAAGTCCCAGCTGCCTTTAGGCTGTGGCTCCAGTGAGGTCCCCATGAGACCCTTACCTGTCCCAGGTTAATGGGGAGGGCCGGATAGGCAGTTTTCCACCAGTGCTTTTTGTAGACCACCCTGGCCAGTCACCTGAGGACCTTGTTAATACCATCGATTCTGAGTTCCAAATCCAGAACATCTGGGGCTCAGGAATCTGAATACCCACAAGCACACAGGGTTTGAGCACCCCTGACTTCATTAATGGTCCCACACTTTCTGGTCACCAGAATCATGTGGGGATACACTGAGTCTCAGTATTTGGATGTGGCCCACAAATGTGAGCCAGGCCACTTCTCTTTAGGGGTTCATAGCAGGTTCCCTGGAGTCAACCCACTGGGTTTGAATCCTGGTCCCACCAGCTACTATCTCTATGACCTTGGGTAAGTTTCTCAACCTCTCTGTGTCTGTTTTCTCACTTGTCAGATTGGCATGCTATGGTGCCTGCTGTATGGGGTGGTGATGAGGTTTAAAGGGATTGATATTTATAAAGTCCTCAACACAACCAGCACATCCATAGCACTATTTAAGGTGTTTTGGTTTGTTTGTTTTTGATATATTGATCACTCAGGTCGGAGGGAGAGCACAATTCGGCATGGTCCCCTGCTAAGCAGGCCTTGGGAGGCCTGCTTCTAGTAAAGGGCCTCTTATGCTCTAGTAAAGGGCCAGCCATCCTTGGGTGCTCCTGAGTGGACTGCTCGGAGAAGGCTGTGCCCTCCCTGTGTCTCGGCCTAGAGAGGAAGCAGGAAAATCCTTTGTGCATCGGGAGCAGCCTCACACAGATACACGGGAGTCGCGGAGCAGGCTACAGAATGCAGGATGCCGCTCAGTGAGCGAGCTCATTTTTATTGATAGAATAATCACAGCATCAGTTGTCAGGGGAAGGAAGATAAAAAGAAAAAGGGTGAAAGTAGAAAAGAATGTATCCTATTATCTAAAGCATCAGGGCATGTGGGTCTGCTCTCCAGGCATTTCTTCTCGGCTTGATGACTCAGTATTATAACGGAGGTCAAGCCTTAAGTTTTCCAGTCAAGGTTTCAATCTGATCAATAAGGCATTCCACTGATCAGCTTCTGGGGTCCCCAGGCGATCCCGGTCATACCTTTTGATGCATACCCTTCCCAAAGTGATCTAGCTTCCTGCTTTAGAGATGAAAGGCACCTAGTGGGGTTGGGCTCCTATAACTGATTGACCGGGCAGTTCTGACCGTGAGTAGGAATGCAGAACTGCAGCTAACTAAATGGTGGCCGACAGGCCGCTTAAGATTAGCAGACCCACAATCCTTGCTGGTTTCTACCTCTAGGCGAGGTGGTGTTGATGTTACAGGGAGACCAGAAGCCACATATATAAGGCAAAGAGAATCAAAGGAAGAGAAAACAAGCTGCAGTCCAGAAATAGCCAGACATAAATACAAGGTATTGTAATTACTATCTACACCCCACCCAGTCCCCTGAGTTAAATGGAACCTTCCACTCAGCCTTCCTGACCTCAAGGAAGGAGAACTGACAGAAGTGTCCAGGGTCTTGGGGTGTTTGTAACAAGACGACGACGTGGGCCGTGTTCGCCTCAGGAGCGCTGTTGTGCCAAAGTGGGCACCATGGTTTAGCAGGCGTCCAAGTTTTTATTATAACTCTCTGGGTTTGCTCAACCATTACTTTTCTGAAAATGATCCTGTCGGACTAAATTTTCCCTTGTTTCATATCCAAGTCAAGGCTGCTTTTTCTTCATGTACTCTCTAATTTCTCCTTGCGTTCATTATTCCAGGAGTTGCATCTATCCAGCTGCTTATGAACAAGGCAAGAGGTTGGAGGAGGTCGGGTAGAGACCTCCAGCAGGGCAGATTGAGCTGTTTCCTTTCTACCTGCCCCCCAGGGTGTTCTGCGGAAATAATGAAAGCCAGGGGAAATGCCATTGGTCAGACAGAATTCTAATGCCATACACCCTGGTGATGTTATTTTATAGATCCCGATACACAGGTTTTGGTGAATCAAATGGGAGGTTATTTAGAAGAAAACAGCCAGTGCTTTAGGGCATGTTTTATGAATATTTTCCATTCTGATTACAAATGTCAGCACACAGGGATCCCAGCAGTGGGCAGAGTTTTCTTAGCATCCACTCACTCCCACTTGAGCATAGTTTACAAGATTTCCAGGAGGCTTCACAGAGACATTTCTGTTCTTGGTGGGGCGTTGATACCTTCAGTGGCTCTGAGGCCCACAAAGATGGGCAGGAGCAGGACCTCGGTGTGTAGAGAGAGAAACTTTGTCAACCTCTCTTGGGAGAAGGATTTGGCTACCTGCTTGTAAGAGGGTGGTCCTCAGGAAAGGAGAGTGTCCCTCACCTCAAGCCAGAGAGATCCAAGACACCTAGGACTACGAATCCCAGAATGCCATCATCACCAAAAGAAGGATGCTGAGGACTGAGGGTGGAGTTAAGCAAGGGTTTTGGGATTTAAAAACCAGACCTGTGAGCTTGGAGGGGGCAATTGCTCGTGGTTGTGGATCGCCAGGTTTTCGAGTGCGCCATTAAGATTTCAGCTCAGCAGAACTGGTAGGATGCTTTCACCAATTTATTCTTTATCTTTTTCCCTTCCCTTTTTGTAAATAAACCCTTTTATTAATTTTATTGTGTGTGTCTGCAGTTGAGTCTTATAAGTCCCTTTTAAGCGCACGGGTGAGAACCCACAGACGGGCACCCCATTTATATTGGGGCTGCCCTGTAACATGCCCATGAGTTAAGAACACTGATTCACTATTTCAGAGGCCAGTGGAAACAATCTATTGATTTCTTTTCCTTCTCTTCAGGGGAAGCTCCAAGGAGATTCCCACTTTGGAAATTGGGCAGAGTGGGAGCAAAAGGCCCTTCCATGTTGGAGATTCATGGGGCCTGCAGATTTACTTCTGTCCCCTGACAATAGAGGGGAGGGCTTGCCAGTTAGAGGCCAGCTGATAGCTTCTTTCTGGAGAAACGAAAGATGACTCCTCTCTTTTGGCTTTCTCTCTTTCTTCCTCTTCTCAAATATTTGATGTCCTGTTTACTGTAGAGCATCTGTCCTTCAGTCTACACATCTCTTGCACAGGGCAGGGTTTCCAGACCCACACTGGCTTCCTTATCTTCTCTGATAGTAGGCCTTGTAGAGTGTGCTGCTCTTTCCAGCTATGCCCCTACCACCATTGTTTGTGGTGGGATTAACCTCCCTCACTTGCATCTGTCAATGAGACCCAGTCTTTCTTTTCTTTTCTTTTCTATTTTCTCTTATTGTGCTGGTCCATGCTGAGCATTGTGATCTTTGACTTCTGCTTACTGGATTCTCACTCCTTTAACTTCGTAGAGGAAAAGTCTTTGCTAAAACGCAAGAGACTCTTCTGCAGTAGACTGCACTGTGGGAAGGGAATCTGATTTTGGTTGGAGGGTGGCGCTGCCAAGATGTCATAGCATCTGTATAGAGTGAGACATTGTCCCCAACCTGCCACTTCGCTGCTTGTCTCCTTTGATTTCTTGGGTTACTCATGGTCCCCTCTGTCCCCCATTAGGTTTCAACCAGAAAAGTCAGATTAGGCCAAAACTCTTTGCTGAGAGAGAGAGAGAAAGACAGAGAGAGAGAGAGAGAGAGAGAGAGAGAGAGAGAGCGCGAGAGAGCGAGCGCCTCCCAGCTATCCTGCCACTCCCAGGCTTTTCAGCTCTATATCTCTGGAAATAGGAAAAAGCAGAGGTAGGAAGAGAAAAGGCAATTAATTCAAGGCAATGATGTGGTCAGAAGACTAGAACGAGAACAGGGCTCCTGGCCTGGGTCACTGACCCCGTCTGCTGTGGTCGGCACTGCTGCCTTTTTCTGCCTCACTGTCTATGGCCACAGAGCTCCTCTTTTTTGCTTCTTAGCACTTGGAGATGTGTGAGATGAGGAATGTTCATGGACCTTTAGAACAGGAAATGACAGGTGGTCTTCTAGCGCACCCCCTCCTTATAACAGATGGGGAAACAGGCCCAGAGAAAGGGTGGGGTCTGTTCAAGGTCATATACCAGTGTCATCTAGGTGCCTACCCCCATGACGTGACGCTGTCTTACACGTGGGTTTGGAGTTGCAGCATGTCAGTCACTCCTTCCTTTGGCTGAATCATCCTCAACCATTATAGATCAGGTTGTCAAAAAAATCATGATGCATTTTTGCTTGAAAAACATAAAAAAAAACACATCATGACTTTCCAACAACCCAATATTGTGTCTGGGTGGGAGGAGGCCTGATTGGGGAACAGTAGCAGAAGCAGCCCAGGAGCTGCCTCTGCGGAGAACAACTCTATGGCTGGGCATGTATGGAGAAAATGGATGCCGGGGAAAGCTGTGCCATCAATAGGCATAAGCGTACAGTGAAGGGGAGACCAAATAGGGTCTGGCAACCTTCCGAAGCAGCTTGGTCACAGCTGCAGTTAGTCAGACTCCAGCCAGCACTTCAGGAGAACAGGCCTCTGCACCATTACGTGGAAGGAGAGATGAGGGGCTTTTCAGTGCCTGTGTCAATCTTTCCAGTCGCCTGCCGCAGAGTCCAGGTTCAGTTAGAGAGGAACTGAGGCAGGATGCTTGCAGAGTGCACGCCGATGCCTTGCTCCCTGCCTGGTTCTCTGCCCTGGCTGGCTCCATGGACCAATCGAACTCCAGAGACCCATGGGCGTGTGGACTGGGGCAGCCTCTCTGCACACACCAGGGACCACCCCAAGGGGGGACAGGGTCATTGCTTTTTATATTTTCTTTAATTAAATGCCCATTTTATTTCTTTTTGAAATGCATTCTATTGCAGTGATGTTGATTTATATCATGGTGTGAGTTGCACTCTTGACATCTGCATCCACTCCATCGTGATCACCACCAGAGTCTGGTTCCCCAGCCCATGCGTCACCAGGCACTCATGGCCATTCCTTGGACTAGGATTGCCTCCTCACTCATCTTGGTCCCCCAACACAGCGTTTGGCCCCTCTCTTCCTCACCAGCTCCCAGTACATGGAGCTTTCATAATGGGAGCTCATTTGGCTGCCAAAGCTGGCTGTTCTCTAGGTTAAAGGAAGAGCGGGCACGAGGTAGAGGGAGCTTGAGGCCATGTGGCCCCAGCCTTGGGCCACTGGGGGTGGGGAACGGAGTCTCAAGATCTGTCTTAAGGACAGACTGTCACCATCTTAACTGGGGCACCAGCAAGAAGGCGTCCCTCTTTAAGATCTTAATCCAGATTAAGAAGAGGCAGTTCCTGCTGCAAGGAGGTGACTTCAGCTGGGGCTTAGTCACTTCTATTATCCAGAAGTGGGCAGAGGAGATAAGCCATAGCATGGTCATCTGCCTGTCGCAGGGCACACACAGGACACTCTAGACGTTCCAGATGGGAACTGACTTCCTGCGCCTGAGATTTGACCACCTTCTTAGACTTTAGCACCATGCCTGGTCACATTCGTATTCAAGCACATTTCTTCATGGTAATCAGTATATGTCTTAGGTTGGAGAGAGACCCTGGAAAAGACTTGGCTACAGAGTTCCCTGGTTTATTGGGAAGTGCTTTGGGGAACAAACTTATAATGGAAGTGAGCAAACCAGGACTGGGCAGAGAGAGAAGGTAAGCTTTGCTCTTGCAAGAGGCATTGGCTAATCCCATGAAAAGTTCTGGCTCTGGGATGGCCCATCAGAGAGCATGCAGAGGGGCAATTTTTGTATCCTTTTGCGAGCTAGCCCTTAGTTGGGCCTGTCTTCAGAGAGAGGGCATACGCTTGGGTGAGGGTGCTCTCTCTGGTGGAGGGCAATTCCCTAAAAGGAGCTGAGGGGTCACCCACCAGTCGCTTTTACTCCAGGCAGCTAAGCAATTAGTGCATTGCTCCAGAAGGGGGCGACAAACCAGGGGAACCCCTATACCAGGACATGCCTCTGTTTGTCTGGGCCACTAGAACTTTGCCCTTGGTCCTATATTTTTTCTTCCTCACAATCCCCCACTTACAGAGCAGGTGTTCTCTCCAAGGTGGCAGGGCAGCTAGAGGAAGCCTGTATCCAGACAGTGATGGAAAGAATATAGCAAAAAAGACTTGCTTTTTTATTTTTTATTTTATTATTATTCCATCCTCCTCCATGTTAGTGCCAGTTAACCCTGGGAAGGCAGGCAAATTAAATACTTGACTTTGCATAATTAAACTATTAGAGTAGACCCACCCCCTGTTTTAAAGATCTCTAGCCCCATTGTATCTAGCCACTCAGGGCCTTCACAACTTCCTTGGTCTCCACATACACTCTTGCTACCACTGGCTTCCCATAGATTGTTTAATTTATGCTCATTTCCCCCATCCCCCTTCGTCTTTTCCTTTCCACATAGGAGGTGTAATGTTCTGCCCACCTGTGGGATCTGTGCTTTCTCTCTGGGACTGAGCACTTTATTTTATTTTTACTTTCTTCACATCGTTGGTCACCTTTGTAAAGTTATTGCTCTCCTTAGGCGTGGCCGTCCCACCATTCCACTGGGGAACCACCACCCCGAGTCTCCCTCCCTGCTCCTATCATTCTGACTCCCCTTGATGCACACCCTAGATTGATGGTCAGCACACAAGCCTTGTCTTTTATTTCTTTTTTTTAAAAGATTCATTTATTTATGCTTACAAGAGCTGGGGTGTAGGCCAGAGGTGTTGGGTGGTGAGAGGATTCAGCAGAGACAGAGTGGGGAGCAGAACAGGCAGATTGACTGAAGTACACTGCTGAGGGGAGCAGCGGGTGAGGCAGGAGAGGTCTGCTGCGCCATGTGGGAAGCTCCCTGGTGGGGATCAAATTCATACTGCAGTGGCTCTGGATAGCTTCATAGTGCTGCGCTTAACCCAGGGAGGCCCGCAAACGTTATCTTTTCCCTGGAACCTTGTTCTTTTCTTGGGTGAGGACCTGAGCTCCTGGACTGCAGCAGATGGGGCTGCTCTGATCCCCAGGGACAGCTGGGAGGCAGGTAGCAAGGCAGAGCAGTTCACCTGTGTGGTGTGGTTCTCCAGACTCCTTGATTTTGGAACTCCCTATGGAATAGGAGACTGTCCCGTTTTCTGGAACTGTGCATTTTAGTGCTTGCCATATTGTGCAGATTTTGGCCACCTGCACCCACTCTAATTCTAATTCTCAAGATCTGGGAAAAGGAAGAATTTTCATCCTCTTTTTGTGTGTAGCAGAATATCACAAAACTTACCTACGTGAGGTTATCTTCTCTTTCACAGAGAGCACTTTTCAAAACCCAGAAAAAAAAAAAAAGTAATTGGGTTGAGTTGAAACCCAAAGATCAGGATAAAGATAATATGAGAAATTTTCACCATTTGTTAGTCTCTAGCTGTTGATGAATGACATCACAGGTGTACTGATTGAACTTGCAGATGTATTCATAATCTCTTTGACTCAATTTTTGATTCTCTGAAATTGAAATAAGATGTAATGAAGCAGAATGTTCTTTGCCTCCCTAAAGGGCCTAAAACAAGGCCTAGCACTAAGATCATGCTAGCTCTGATTATTTTATGGGAAATCATAAAAATAGAGGAAAAATATCTTGGATTTAAAAAATATATATTACTGGAGAACCTATAGATCCCTAGACTATACTTTCAGAAGTAATTTCTATACTGTATAACTGGAGAATTAAGGTTAAAATCATACAGACCAGTGACTCTTAAAATTTTGCTGCAAAATTACAATCACCTGAGGATCTTTTTTAAAAAAATTATTTATATATATTTTACATCATTGTTCATTTTTTTTACAATGAATGATTTCTCCTCTCAGGTGTGTTCCCCATAAAATTCCCACCACCAATTCATCTGTGCATCATCTCCATGGTCTGTTGTGTTCTTCCCTCCCCTGTTTAATCCCTCTCCATCCCCCTCCCCTGCAGAATGTCTCTGATTTATAGTTACCTGTTAATTTTCTTTCTTTCTTTCTTATTATTTTTTCTGATCCCTTATTTGGGTCTCCTATATTCCTCCTATAAGTGAAACCATCCGGTATTTTTCTTTTTCCTTTTGGCTTATTTCACTGAGCATAATCCCTTCCATATCCACCCATGTTGATGCAAATGGCATGAGTTTACCTTTTTGATTGCCAAATAATATTCCATTGTGCATATATACCACATCTTCTTGATCCAGTCATCTATTTTTGGGCACTTGGGTTGTTTCCATACCTTAACACTATAAATAGTGTTGCAATAAACATAGGGGTGCAGGTATCCTTTTGAATTTTTGTGCCCTTTGGGTAGATTCCTAGAAGTGGAATTGCTGGATCATATGATAGCTTCATTTTTAGTAGCTTGAGGAACCTCCACACAGTTTTCCATAGGGTTTGGACCAGTTTGCATTCCCACCAGCCGTGTAGGAGAGTTCCTTTTTCTCCATATCCCACCTGAGAATCTTAAAAAAATGTTGATGCCTGGTTCTCATACCTGACATTCTGATTTAATTGGTATGGGATATGATCTGGGTATTGTGGTCAGTAAAAATTAGGTGAATCTCAAGGGCAACAAAGCTTGGGAACCGTTGGCACAGAACATTCGGTGGACTTAGATTGATATTGGCTGATAATCTAGAATTGATGGTTGGGAGCTTCTAGAAAAGAAAAAGTGACGCTCAGAAGCTAGTTATTCCGTTTACTAGGCTTACAAGAAAACTGAGAGAGAGAGATGGCATGCTTAGTGACATGCGCTCAAAGTTCATTGACTCGCTTGTAGAAGGAGGTTTAACCCAAGCAAGTTCTTTTCCAAGTGGGCTGGGAGGGTGGTCTTTTCATCCCACAGTGCTGCACATGGCTCTCAGAGGCCCACATACCTGCTCATGTGTCATCTAGTGGGCAGACACAGGTTTGGGGGCAGCATTGGCATACCATAGAGTGTACCCCTATGAGAGCTCCTGAATCCTCGGCTCCCTTTCTCCCCATCCTTCTTGGCCATCTCTTGCTCCAGGTTTTAATTACATAGACATCGCTGCTCCTCATGTGAGAAATGCAATATTAATGAGCAGTCTTGGGTTACAGCTGGATCCGAGACGATCAATATACCCACTCAGACACCCAGACCCAGCTTCCCTCCAGTCAAGTATGGCTTGGGGAACTCAGAGGGTAAAATGGTAACCTGTGGACCAGCAGTTCTCTTGCATTAATGGTGCATAAATGCAGCCACTTACAGATATCTTGAGCATTAATTCTGGGAAGAGTTATTGAATATCAGGGTCTCCCCACTACCATCTGACCAAGCTGTACCAACTGTTGTGCATAGCAGGGACTGACATAAAAACACTTTTAACGTCCTCTTCTCATTTTATGGATTCTTTGGACATCAGCAGCTAACAATTAATTTAACGTTTCTGTTCTTCCATACTTGGGGAAAGTGGCTAACACGTCCCGCTTTGCTCCCATGTCCCTCTGTCACTCTTTGCCCGCAGCCATTGATGGAGGCAGCACTGCCACATGACCAAGCCTGGCTCTGGAGCCCAAATGGAGGGAGTTAGATCTTGGTGTTTCTGTCAACAATGTGGTCTGGGGGAATTACTGAATCTTGGGGCTACCTCAGTTTCCTTGTCTGTCGAGTAGGGCTGATAATGAGTATACTATGAAGGGTTACTTATGAAACGTATAAACATGGCATCTCATTGAATGTTCTACATCCTGGCAGCCATTTGACTACTACTGAATCACTTGAGGGCAGAGATGACATTTTACCCATTGGAGCTCATCATTGCTCACCCGTAGAACAGTATATTCGTGAGCGTCCTGTCAGGAGACAGAAACCATACTCACTAAGATGAAAAGAGAAACAAGAAGAAAGGCACAGAGGACTCTAAGGAAAGTAGGAATAGCAGGTGTAAGGGGCAGTGTCTGCCACTAGGATGGAGGCGAAACACCCCATAAAGGGAAGCTGCTCATTGGTCCTCAGGCAGAGGCTGGTGAAATGCTCCCAGTGTCCAGCTCCAGTGTCTCCAGTTGGCAAAGAAGGGTAGACTTGTGGCTGAGAGGCAATCAGTGGATCACTGGCCAATGTAGGAATAGTGGGACTTTCCTTGCTGGATTGTTTTGAGGGCTGAATGCCACATGACGATTGTGAACAGTTACAATTACATGTATTAACTTTTGAAGAAACTTTTAGTAGCACAGTGTGGTGATAACATGGATTTAGAAATATTTGTGTGTCCTTTAGTAAGAACACACTTCTATACTCAGTCTGTTTGATTTAAAAACAAGGTCTCTAAGTAAAATATGTGCCTTGCATATGGTAGCTTCTCAGTAAATGCTGACATCTGACCCTATTCCTAGATGTTCTTGCTTTATTAAAGCACCTGTGATTTGGATGATGATGGTGACATCAGTTCACGTTTGCCGATTATTCCCCATAATTTAATAAATTCATATTTAGTTAAGATGTTTGAAGAACTTACGAACATTCTTTTATTTTCCTTGGATTGGAAACAGGATTCCAAACTACCCTAAGAACTTATCTTTTGTTACCTCTATTTCCCCTTCATGTCAACACATTTATTAAGCAATTGAGGTGAGAAGATGCTGTGGAGACACTGACCTCATTACAGAATGTGATTGAATGGGAATGGGTTGAATGGGATTTGCGGGGTTACCTTAAGTTCTCTTCCCCCCCACTCCCAGTTCCTCTAAGGTACTCCATAAGAAATGCTTTTGACACTGCATAAGATACTTAGAAACCTCTTCTTTTGAAAATAGAAAGAGATGTCAGTTTCCCATATCTCACAGGGAATTGTTTAACTCAGAAAAAGGCACCGACTTTTACTTCGATTTTCTCAATCTACTTACATAAAAGCAGTTTGGAAATTTAGGCACCAAATAGCTCAACTGTTAAAAGATCGAGTCTGAGGGCATAAGTTCTCTCAGTGGAAGTCCGGTTGGCTTGTTATGATCACAGCTTGTGCTCTTAGACTCAGCTGACCTCCTAAGGGTGCTTCTCCACTGTGACTTTCAAGGACACGGGGAACAGTGCAAACCTGTCAACACTGTTAGTTTTAAAAATTAGAAAGAGAGAAGGCCCCTGACCTCCTCAGGGTAGTCCGTGCACTTCTCTCCATAATGCCATGTGGGACTGGAGCAGCCTGAGCTGGGCTTGACATGTGTCCTCCAATGCTGAGTAACCTCCATACAGGAAAGTTGCCAAGCCCTCCACCTGTTAGTTTCCTCATCAGAAAAACAGGGATAATAACATCTCTTAATGTTGCTGGTAGGATTAAATGAGATCATTCATGTCAGGGACTTAGCAGATGGCATTACACAAAGAAAGTACTTTTTGCTTTTATCAAGATAATTTTGGTTCCATGTAGCTCAAATGAGGAGTTTGTAGTCATGAAAGAAAGGCTTTCAGTTTATCACCCGGTAGAAAAAGTCCCGATTCTCTGATTTGCACACTCCATAACTTTTCTTTTTATTTGATGAGGTCCAATTTAGGAGGAACAGGAAAGAACATTTGGTGACTGAGGACATACCATACACGTCTTAAGGAACTAAGATGTTTCTTAGATTTCAGACTCAATTGAAGACATTTGAATGCCTGTCTCACCCCTGAAGATACGTCATTGTGTTTTACAGTAGTAACTCTTGTCTGGAACAAAATCAATAATAATAATTTCTGTTTATTAAATAACACTCTTTGTCACAGTGAAGAGTTTATTACATATAGTTACCTCATTTAATCCTCACACAATTTAGTGTGACTTTGTTATGTTTTTGAATAAAGATTGACTAAGGCTTAGTGAGATCACCTTTTCAAAGGTTATAAAATTCATAGTTGAGAGAATCTGCATTTGATGTCATCTTTGCTTTATCTCGGTGCCTCCCCTTCTAATCCATCACTTTAAATCATGAAGCTACTAACAACATAGGGTGTTGTGGAAGGAAGATAAATCTGTGCTTGTTATAGTGGAAGAAGCAAAGCCCCTGAGAAGTTAGCATAACTTACCCAAAGTTGAGTAGTATGTGATCCAACTAGGGTGCTCGTTGGTGGACCCCACCAACCCCTTTGTTTATTGCCTTCTTGGGGGACAGGACAGTCGGTGCAGAGATGTTTACTGCTTACCTGTGCTGTAACCAGTACGCCTACATGCTGGAGGAACATGAAAGAAAGAACCTACAGCCTTCTTAGGGAGTTGAGACCAACAGAGAGAACAACAGAATGTACAATTAAGTTCTAGATTTTGTACAGCGGTTTATAAGGCAGGGAGATGGAGGAGGTAGTCACCTTCTCTGGGGTGCTTCTCCATACCTTCATTTTATTCCATTTTTGTCAACAGTATAAGGGAGGTCATAGATATTGTTGGGTTTTTTTTTGTAATGAAGAAGCTGGATCTGAGGTGGGGAAGAGGGGCGTTTAGGTAGATGATTTATTCAGAGTCAGAACACAGCAAAATTTAACTTTTGAGTGTAGGTCTGACTCTGAAGTCTAAGATCCTGTCATGGAGTAACGGGAGCAGGTGGGTGGTCCAAAGCCAGAAGCCATTTCAGAAGAGGTGGGACTTGAGCCAGACAAGTGGGTGGGTAGAAGAGGGCAGAGTCTGTGCCCCATAGCATAGCATGGCCAGTGCTACTTTCTTTGAAGCTGAAATTCCTCTGAATAACTGAAGCGGGGGCCAGGCAGTCCAGCACCCCTGTGCTTCCTAGAGACCATGAGACTGCTGTCTCATGGGAAAGACCTTCCATCACGAGTCTGGAGGACTTGGCACTCAGAATGACACTTGCTGCCAACAGATGCCCAGGAAGTATTAGCTCCCAGCATGCGTCTGGGGAGCACTCGGGTGACATGAATGGATGGTAGTTACCATCCACCTGCACACGTCATCCTGCGCAGTTGCAGCAGACCACAGTGCCTGTCCTTCAGGACCACCCCAAAAGCCAGGATGTGTAAGCACCCCTTGGCTACTCAAAAGCGTGACCCCATGGGTGGCCTCACCTGGGAGATGGCTGGAAAAAACCCTCTTGTTCCTTCTCCTCAACCTACTACCTCAGAATCTGTGGTTTAACCAGCTCCTTGGGTAATTCAAGTTCGAGAAGTACTGAGCTAAATATCATCATTGGTTTTTTGTTGTTGCGTGTTTTGGCCCAGGTTTGGGCTTCCCATTCTACTCCCTTCAAAAGAGGAGGGTCATTCTTCAAAGACTCGCAGCCATGCTTGGGGAGCTAGGGGGGGCCATGATCTTGGGGTTCACAGCTCAGCCTGTCCTGCCTTGGGACCTTCACCTTTGCAGGGCTCGGCATTCTTCCCTTTAGAATGGGTCATCATGGGCCCTGTGCAGATGATAGTTGTGGGAATCAAATGAATTCATGGTATTCCAAGTATATCCATTATCGTGGTGATTAGAATGCCCCTCCTCTGACAGGATATTCGTCTGGGGAACTGTTTCAGCGCTAGTCGGGCATTTTAGTGAACAAACTAAATTTGACGGCCCTGCTTTGTCTTGAGTGTAAGTGCTTGACTTGAGTGTTATTTTCCTGGGAGAGTCTGACCTGCTTGAGAAGTGAGTTCCATGGTCTACTACCTTGCTCCTAGGGGAGAGGCTACCCCACAGAGGCCCTCAGCCATTTATTTTCTCTCATAGATCATGGTCTCCTGTGCAGCTTTCCTTGTCTGCTCTTTTCCCAAGGCTCAAGCAGGAGAGCAGCTGTCATCCTTTGAAAGATGCAAGATTCTATTTTGAGCCAGGTGCCTGTGTTTGGATTTAGTGTCACTTCCTCGATACAGGTTGACCTAATCGGCAACACCTGGGAAATAATTGGTGGCAGCAGAGGGAGCAAAATCTCTCAGGAGCATCATCTTGTGTTTTGTCAGATTGGGGGGGGAAGAGGAAATACTGCTCGCCATCCCCGGTGGCTCTGTCTTCCAAGCTGGCATGAATAATTGAGAGCTGGCAAGCTGGCTGCACCAAAGAGTTGCATTATGTAAAGCTGCAGGCGGTAGGGTGTGCGTGTGCATGTGTGCATGTACGTGTGTGTCTGTGTGTCTGTGCGTGTGTGTGTCTGTGCGCAAGGAGGGTGCATGACTGAGTGTGTCTGTGCGCGTGCGTGCAGCGGCTCCAGAACAGCTGTCTGTGAGGGAGTCAGAGGGAGAGAGAGAAAGGGAGCAAGGGCGAGGGAGAGAGGCACTTGTGGCCGGCTGCAGGACCACACTAAATAACAACCGCAGAGGGAGGTGGGGGAAAGGAAAATAAAGGGGAGTCATGCTTAAAATTCCAGAGCAGTCCGAACCAGCAGAGAAAGGAAGCTCCCCCAGCTTCTGAGAACCCTGCCCCCACTCCCTTCCCCTAAGATCCAGGGCTGTGGGATAGTCATGGAGGTGAGTGCCCTCCAGCTTCCTCAGGGCCCCCGCTCCCCGCCCCCGCCCCCCTCTGCCCAATGCATGAATGAATGAGTTCCTCTCTGCACTGCACTCTACTACGTTCCTAATGGCTTCCAGGTTAGTGCTAACCCGTGCTGGCGCTGTGTGTGTGTATGTGTCAGTCTATCTTTGTTTCCTTGGGGGATTTTTTTGAGAGGGTGGCTCTGCCCGGGGGGTCGGATGGGGGCCCTGGGGGCGAGAGTGAGGACCCATCTGTCTGGTGGTGTGCTTTTTCCAGCTGGTGCAGGCTGCTCAGAGCTGCCGAGAACACAAACCTTTCCAGGGAGAGTAAATCCGGAGTCCATGTTTGCTTCTGTTCTGTGTTGGGGGATCTGAAAGCAGCCAGCGTGACATCATGCTGCAGAGATGCCACATTCTTCTCCTTCCCTAGCTACGCCCCCCCCCCCCCAATTCTTCGCAGAAGCCCCCAGCTGGAGCAGAGCTTTGGGATACTGAGGAGTAGGCCTGGGTGGGGTGGACCGAGGGGAACTGGTTTGGGGCTGATAGGGTCCCCTTGGCCAGCAAGACTCTGCAGGGCCCTCTAACTTGGAGAAAAGAGGGTAGATGATTGAAATAGCAGTGCGTCATGAAGAGCTGGCCGGAGCTTCTGGGGGAGGTGTGGACAGACCATGTGCTCCTGTTCTCCATACACCAACTCAGCTCTGGGGTGCCCCTGGTCGGGGACAGGTGACCAGAACAGTGGGTAGCAAGGAAAGGGAGGCAGCCTGGAGAGTTATGGGGCAGATCTCCCTCTCAGATATGGTCAGACAGTGCTTTTCCTCAGGGAGAGAGCCTTGAGATGGATGCATCTGGCTTGAGGCAGAAGAGGATGAGAGGGGAAGTTGATAGCTCCTGTCTCAGGGAAATAAAGGGATTTGTTTATTCTTTGGCTTAGCTGGCATTTGGCTCAGAGACTTGCCATGTGTTTTCAGAAAATAGATACCCAGTGGCTGGGCCTTACTCCCCCACACCTCCTTGCATTGTTAGTTATTTGCCTGATTTAGGCAAGTGGAGGGGTGGGGGAGGACTGGGATCTCTCTGCCTCCCTTGGGGTTCAGCCAAGGCTCAGCCAGGACTGGAAAGGGCCTCTTTACCTTCTCTGATACATGCTAACAGACTGTGCTTCTGTGGACACCCTGTCCTTCTTCTCCCCATCTAGCCTTGTGTGATGGGCACATTCTCAACCTTCGCCTTGTTCAACACTCCACAGGTTAGAGAAGTTCAGGACCAGGTGGAAAGAGCTGAAGGGAAGGAGGAATGTATGTTTGGGGAGCTGCCCAGGGCAGGGCAGTGTCACTGTCAAGACCATGGAAGACAGTACCCCACCGAGAGAGAAGGAAGGAGTGAGAGATTTTATTATCCTCCCTAGAAAGAAAACTCTCCTCCCCTTTTTCCTGGCCCTACAAATTTCTTCTGCAGGCAGGAGCAAGACTGCAGCCCTGCCTTTAAGATAGGGAGTCAAGTCATCAAGGTCCCTCATCTGGGGGACGCTCTCTGCCCTTCTTGCCCCCCTTTTGACATGGGAGAAGCAGACTGGGAAGACAAAAGCAAACAAACAAACAAATGAACAAAAACAACCCTTTCAAGGTCATACGCTATTAGACCATTAGACCAAGGGTTACCAAGCCCTTTCTGTGAGGGACCAGATAGTGTTTCAATTTTGTCGGCCATGCCCTCTCTGTCCGGGTGACTTCACCCCGCCAGGTATGGTGGAAGCAGCCAGAGACTAAGTGTGAAAGAATGCACCTCGCTGCCTTCCCTCTAAAACTTTACTTCTGGGCTCTGAAATGTCTGTTTTATATAATTTCATGTCACGAGATAGTGTTCTTTTTTTCCCCAACCATTTAAAGATGTGAAAATCATTCACAGCTCCTAGGTCATACCCACATGGGTGGCCAGCTGGATTTGGCCTAGATGCTAATTTGCTCACCCCTGAATCAGACAGTCCTGGTCAGCAAGTCCTGATAATCACTGAGACCCACTTAGAAAAGTGTGCCGGGACCAGAATGCCTTCTCTATGCACTTTCTCATACACCTTCCATTCCCGGTTATGGACAAGCCAGGGCCAGATTTGGTTTTCTTAATGAGCTCACAGTATTGTATCTGTAAGTCAGATTGTCCAGGGACTAAGGAACAAATGTTTGGACTTGAAAGAGGAAAACATTTGCTACGGGCTTGACATCTTCAGAAAAGAGAATCTAAGGACTGTGGTTTTGCGTCACTCCTGGGCTTATTCGCATATGGATTCAGAATTGTAGCATAGTCTGAGTTGAGGTGGGAGCTGGGTGAATTCATCGCCACCCTCTGGGACTTGTCTAGTGGGGAGAAGGAGGAACCAGGAGCATTCCTTGTGGAGATATGTGTACATAGGTTACACATGCATGTACTGTCTGGAGGCTGTAGCCAGAGACTCATCAGAGAACAGTGTGACTAATCTCAGATCCCCCTGATTCAGAAGATGACTTCAAAAATATATTTGCGGGCCTCCCTGGTGGCACAGCGGTTGAGCACTGCGCTGTGGAGCTGTTGGCCGCGTGCAATGCGAGTTCCACGCCCGGCCGGGGAGAATCCCACATGGCGTGGCAGACCTCTCCTGCCTCGCCCGCTGCTCCCCTCAGCAGTGTATTTCTGATCTGCCTGTTCTGCTCCCCACTCTGCCTCTGGTGAACCTTCTCGCCGCCCCATGCCTCCGGCCTGTACCCCAGCTTGTATGTATAAATAAATAAATCTTAAAAAAAAAAATATATATATATATATATTTGCACTCTGATTTCCAAAGCACCCAAGGTAATGGTTCTGCTCTATTCTGGGCTCATCAGATCACTGCTTAGCAGCATGGCAACCATTTCTGGAATCCACAATTTAAGGGGGATTGAGATGAGCTGGGATCCATTTAGAACAGCCTCAATCCAAGGGCTGAGGCACCCCTGGCCCTGCTCTGTGATGGATGGCTGGAGGGACCAGCCAGTAGGAGAGCCCTGTTCACAAGCGTGTGGGAAAGGAATCAGATGTGTTCTGTAACTCTGAAGGGGTGCAAACAGGATCAGTGTGAGGAAGCCACAAGAAATTAAAAAAGTTGTTCTGAGTTAAGATGAGTTAGTTCTATATCACTAATTAATAAAAGTCATTCATTAATGATGTCTGTCACTTGAGGTATCATCTGAACAAAGATTTGGTGGAACTGTCATAGGAGAAATAATTTTTGATATCTGCAAATAAGAGTCGTCCTCCCAAAGAAAGGAGGATCTGAGCAAGGGGTTACTGCTAATGAGCTGACCTCAAGTCTGGGCTAGCTGGAATAAAAGAAAATGGTATTAAGTGCTTTATTACAGAGACATTTTTTCCCCTTTAATCGTAAAGAACTTGTGATGGTAGCAGGAAGCAGTGAGAAGGATCACAAGGGGAGTTCTGGAATTTTGTACCCTGAATATATTTTATATTAGGGTGAAGACTCACGTGATTTAGGTATGTGCTTGCAACGGGCGCATTGTCCTGACCATCTTTGTACTAAAATTTCTGTGATTTGAATATCTTCTTCAGCCTGTTTGTTTGCTTTCTAGCGGGCTGAACCAGGAACTTGGCTTTTATAAGAGGTTAGGGGAGGAGCTATATGATGTTTATTTACCTCTTCTCTCCCCACTGCCTCCCTGCACACCCAGAGTCTTGTGACTGGGGGCTTTCTTCTCATGGCTCTGCAGCAACCTCGCGCGCCTGTGATGGCATGACCAGAGGGGCCGCTGGGAATGCCGAACCCACCATTGGCCCAGACAACCTGGGCCTTGTTTCTGGACCCTTGACTTGATTTACCTGAGTCCCTGTGCTGCCCCGGAGTAATTCCAGTGTGTCCTGTGCATGCTCTGGCCATCCTCCTCCTGCACCCACAGAGGGTCAGGGCACTTGAGGGCACCTGGCTGCATTCACAGACCTTCTCCCCTCACAAAAGCTGAAGCTGAAAGAGGAGGCGTGTGTCCCCCCACCCCCATCACACCTGCTCTCCCTGGGAGGGGGCTGAGTCAGCACTGTCCAGTTCCCTTAACAGGTGGTGAGGGGAGGTGGTTTGAGTGATTCCTGGTGGCTTTTGTACCATCATGTTAATTATGTGTCTATCTCCTCCCACCTCAGGGGGAGAGACTATGTCCTTAATGCCAAGAGAGCATTACCTGTCCAGAAGCAAGGTTCTCCTGCTGTTTTTGCTGGGTGGGTGAATCCCACACAAGCTCATTCAGTCCTCTTGCTACTGGTGGGGGGGGGGGCCCTAATGCAAATACAGAAGAGAAGAAAGCAGAAGTTCTATTCAGTCAGACTCCTCCCTGCCTTGTCAGTGGTCGGTGGCCTGCTCTCCCAGTGAACTGGGAATCTCTTTCAAGGAAGGGGCTTCCTCGGGTAGCTTAGCGTCTCTCTGCTTTACAAGTTGTCCAGTTCCTGAATGCTGAGGCTTCAGAAATACTTTCTGTGGAGTTGTACTTAGACCTAACTGAGATTGATAGTGAGTCAAGTCTGAAAGTATTGAGTCACTACTGTGTGTCCAGTATAATGTTGAATAATTAATCTTGGTGTGTCCTCAATGAATCATGACAGGGTTGCTGTCCTCAGGGATTCTTGAGTCACAGAGTTAGCGGCACATAGTAGTTGCTCAGTCGATGATTATTTATTGACATGAAATCCACAAGCTCAGGGCCTCCCCGGTGGCACAGCAGTTAAGTGCTGCACTGTGGAGTTGTCTGCAGCGGTGATGCGAGTTCCACGCCCGCCTGGGGAGATTCCCACATGGCGCGGCAGACCTCTCCTGCCTCTCCCGCTGCTCCCCTCAGCAATGTATTTCTGATCTGCCAGTTCTGCTCCCCACCCTGTCTCTGGTGAAACTTCTTACCACCCCACGCCTCTGGCCTGTGCCCCAGCTTGTATGTATAAATAAATCTTTAAAATAAAAAAATAAATAAATTCAAGAGTATTATCCTATTTGTATTTGCTGGGCTACACAAAAATCTTTAAAAAAAAAAGGAAAGAAATCCATGAGCTCAGCTTAATTTCTAAGACAGGGAAGCATAGAGAAAGCCGTGGGTCATGATCACTGAGAAGCACAAGAAGTAAGGACCAGGGTACTTCAGTGTCCCTTTAGAGCTGTGCAGACATGTTTGTGGCCCCAGTGTCAGTGCCAGGAATTCCTGCATCCCGTGAGGGACTGGATGACACGACCAGGAAGGCCCCTTGAAGCTGCCATCATGGAGATCAGCTCAGCCAGCACTGCCTGCACACCCACAGGGCTGTTCCCCAAATACTGGATGTTTGTCCTGGAGGGACAGGAAAAGGAAACAAATCATACCACAGCAGTAGGTCCCTACATTTAATTTCCGTATCTTCTGCTTCATCTTAAATCTTTATCCCCCCAGCCCTGGGGCAGTAGGGACAAGCTAAAGGTGTGATTAGCAGCAATCTTGCTACCGTGTGCAAGGAAAAGCATTTAGAACCAGGATTCAGTTTCTTTTTTTTCTTTTTTTTAATATAATATTTATTTTTGTTATTCGTATCTTTTACATTATTATGTATTCCCCATAAGTTACCCACCACCTGCTCACCCGTGGAGCCATCACCATAGTCCTCCGTGCTCCCCTCCTCCCCCTTCTTGAGCCCTCCCCCTCCCCTCCTTCCCTGCTGAATGTTGCTTCAGTTTCTTAAGTGGGAATTCAGTTTCTACTTCGGACATTATTTTGCTCTGCGAGCCACTATAGGAAGCTCTTTATTTGGGGGATGCTCTATCTAGTTAGCTAATGTTTTAAAAGATTTTGCCTCACCCTTATAAGGTCGGTTGTGATCGTTCCCAGCATCCATGGGGCACAGGTGCACAGACAGATACAGTGATCTTGCTCAAGGGCACATAACAGCTCAGGACTTAAGGTCATGCGTGCTGATGTCTAGACAAAATAAGCAAGGCAGCGAAGAGTCTGGAAATGAGGTTGTATTTTGGTTTTCATGGATCCAGAAGTCAGAATAAGAACCTGCAGGCTGGTGTGACAGGGAGGCGGGTATGGAACAGGCTCAGAGTCACTGAACTGTGCCTTAAAAGGTGCTCATTCCTTTGTTCATGCCATACAGATCTGCGACCCCTGTGTGTGCCGGTCGTTGTGCCAGATGAAGACACTGGGAAAAGTACCTCCAGGGAGTGTTCACTGTAGGGATAAACTACTCCAGCAACAACAAAACCAGGACGATTTCAGCTGTCCTGATGATGATTACCTGGGATTAGGGAGCCGCCCTCGGTATCATAGATGGAATGCTAGGTAATTTGGGCTTTGATGCCAAGGTCAAAGTTCAGAATTCTGGAGAGGGACCAACATGTGCAGATATCCTGGGACACGTGTGAACTTTGTGTGTCCAGGTCCAAGGAGACTGGGGTCAAGGGAGAGAGAGGTATAAGAATGAGTTGAGAGAGCAGTTCCAGGGTTTGGATTCCAGAAGGAGGCTACAGTGGTCATTGAGTACATCTCCTCGGGGCTATGAAGCACTCCTCCAGAAGGTCAGGAATGGGAAGGAGAGTGGATTTGGTGTGACCCGGGAGCCCCATGGGTAAAAAATACCATGTCTGACTTCCCACAGGTTCGGAAGCACCTCCAGCATTTTCAAGGCTGTCATCATTTGTCATCCTCTTCAAAATGTCCGTAGAGATAATGGCAACTCTGGCTTCTCTCTTAGCTCTGCAGGACCCACACAAACTTACTTTGTTTTTGGAGGAAGGGGGAAAAGTGGGTCAGGCTGTTTGGGCATTTCAGGCATGGAGTCCTGGTTCTATTGCAGGCCTCGGTCTCCATGGAAATGAAAAATAGTGTTTGTCATGCCTGTTCCTGGATTGAATTCCAAACTCTGGGCAGAACAGAAGCTGTGGGAAAGCCAGGGAGTGGGGGAGCGGGATGGAGAGGTGCTCCAGCATTGTGGTGAGAGGGGCCTTTCTCGAGCTGGAGCAGAAAAGTCCTGCAGCTACTGCCCACTGTCCAGCCCTGTCTCCACCATCACCTCTCTGTTCTGAGAACACCAGGAGAAGGGCACCTGAAGTCTGCTTTCCTCCGCTTGTACAAAGACTTCCCATGGACCTTGCCCTCATGTTGATTGGTCAATTAATAAATTCATCACCAACTGAGGTCACCTGTAGGACTTTGCCCTCATCAAATAATTGCTTGCAGGGTTAAGTAGATCCCCAGTGAGACCGAAGCTAGGTATTAAATTAGTTGACTGTAAATGTTTTCAAAGGGCTCTGCCACCTTTTATTCCTCTTATAAGTTACAAAAAAAAATATTTCCATAGATATTTAAACAAGGTAGGAAAGGAGGTGGACAGGGTAAGTGGAGCTTGTTGGCCATAGAAGGTGCTCTGAATTATCACCGCGATATCTACAGAGATGGCCAGTGAGGGACAGTGCAAGGAGAGGGTGGGCCTGGCCGGTGTGGACACTGAGCCAGTGTTTGGTTGAGTGGCAAGTTAAGTGAGTCTGGCCAGTTGTCAGACTTTGTTAGCTGTCCCTGCCAGTGGTCTGAACTGATGACAGTTGGTTTCCAACTGCTTGCTTCCAAATGTCAGACACAACCTGTTCTCAAATACCTTGTATGTTACGCTCAAAGGGTCCATTTGTAAAGCCCCCAGGGAATTTCAGCGACTTATTCAAACAGGAGAAGGGAACAAAATGTTCTCTCAAAAACTTGTTCTTGCAGCAGTTAAGGGAGGTCCATTCTGTGTCGGCCCCCCAGCTGCATTGTATCAGCTGTGCTAGGAGAGAGAGGCATTCTTCCCAGAGCCCGCTCCTTGCTGAAACACATGTGGAACACAGGCCAAAGTAAGGCATGCAGGCCAGGCTGTGACTCTGCTTTAGCCTAAGTTGGGAGGGAAGCTCTACCTTGCAGAAACAGCAGCGGTGGCAAAGCATCTCTCCTCAAAGCTGTCTGGCCCCTTTCTTCACCCGGTAGTCACAGTCTGACACAGCTGGCTTCGTCCCTTTGAGGAGGATTGGACCCAATGTCACATTTGAATCCAAGAGATAGACCCACAAAGGGTGGGTTCTGGGTCTCCCCGGTGGCGCAGCGGTTGAGCACTGCGCTGTGGAGCTTTCGGCAGAGGCGACGCGAGTTCGATGCCCAGCCAGGGAGAATCCCACATGGTGCGGCAGACCTCTCCTGCCTCGCCCGCTGCTCCCCTCAGCAGTGTATTTCTGATCTGCCTGTTCTGCTCCCCGCTCTGTCTCTGGTGAACCCTCTCGCCGCCCCCCGCCTCTGGCCTGTACCTCAGCTTGAACAAAAAAAAAAAAAAAAAGAGTGGGTTCTATATATAGTCCTCTTTCAAACCCCCACCCCATCCAGCACCCTAAAAAAACCTTGTGTGCATGTGCGCACTGAACTGTCCGCTGCTGAGCACCCTGGTCAGGGCAGCCAGGTCGGCATCAACCGCCTCCTCACGCCTCAGTGAGCCGTCTCTGGTTAGGCTTCCATCCTGCCGCGTGGGAGAACAGGCCTGGGGAGTCCCTCCAACTCTCTCTCTGTACCCGTCACATTGGGGACCTGAGACTGTGATTTTATTTTTTCAGGGGTAAAGGAGGCTAAAGCCAGGACCTTATGACAAGACAGCAGGCCTGGGAAGACTTTTTTTTTCTTTTTGTGAGTTGGTGTTTTGATCCCTGAGAAGGAGAGTCCAAAGAGAATTTGTGATTTGGGCCATGTTCCCCTTCTGTACAGCTCTCGGTGGATTTCTCCTTCCGATCTGCCGTGCTCTGCTTTCATGAGGGGACAGACACTGCTATTTAACAAGCAGGAATACAGGGAGGAATTGAAAAACAGTTGGTGGACAGACATATCAATGGAAGTCTTTGCACACAGCCTTTCATGCAAATGTTATATGCAAATACACCTGTGGTCTTCCTGTCTGGGACACTTGCATGTGTGCTATGGGGAAATTCAAAGTGGGACTTGCTAAGGCACGTGGATCCTTGCACTGTTCTTTTAAAGAACTAAGGATTGTTGATGAAAAACCAGCGATCATGGGGATGGGAGGTTTGTAGCTGGATAACAGAATAGCTCTCTGTTAGGAATTAGGGAATTCAAGACTTCAAGCAGGTTTTTAAATCAGATGCTAACTAAAGGCAGGGAGGGGGCCTTGCCCCTCTCTGTTGGTGCAAGGGGTTAAGTCGCAGCACTAAGAAGCTATCAGCAGCCACTGCAGCACGAGTTTGATCCCCAGCCAGGGAGCTTCCCACATGGCACAGCAGACCTCTCCTGTCTCCCCCGCTGCTCCCCTCAGCAGTTTATTTCAGTAGATCTGCCTGTTCTGCTCCCCACTCTGTCTCTGGTGAGCCCTCTCACCCCCTACACCTCTGGCCTACACCCCAACTCTTGTATGTATAAATAAATAAAATAAATCTTTAAAAAAAATAAATGCAGTGAGGGATGAGATGCTGGTAATGTGGCTGTGGGCTGAGACTCCAAGCTGCTGAGAATCACACCCTGCTCTTGTTCATTCCGCATCAGTTCAACTTCAGGTTCTTCTCCATTGGTATCGCCGGTGACAAGCACAGTTTATAAACTGTTCCATCCACTTGGTAGACACCGAACAGCTGATAGACTCAAAGAGTTGTAGGCAGGTGCCTGGCATCTGGCATAGAGAGGCTCTAATTCCTTCAGACTTGGCAGTTTGGTTCTTGGGAGCAGTGGTTCGCAAATTTGGGGGTGCTTTGGAATCAGCTACGATGCTTGTTTAAAATGTAGATTCTTCAGACCCTTTCCTTGGAAATTTTCATTTATTGAGTGGAGTTGACGCTGGGATACTGCACTGTCAGGAAGCACCGCAGGTAGACAGATCTGGTCCCCACGGTGGAAAGTGATGCTTGGGCGCATTCAAAGCCTGTCCTCATAACCGTTGAAGACAGAATGCAAGGGTATTTATTTCACATTTTACAGCAAGGAACTAAAACCATCTTAATAACCATTGCAGTTCAGTACACTGAACATTCATTTTGTATCAGGCCCTGTGCAAAACATTTGAATTATGTTGTTTCACTTAACACAACAGGGATAGGTATTAGTATCTCATTTTTTCTGATGGGAAATATGAAGCTTAAGAGCTGATCACACAAGTGGCAGAGCTGGGCTTCAAACTCGGGCCTACTGACCACACAGACAGGCAATTAATCGTGACCATGTATGGCCCAAGTAGGCCCTCAGCACATAAATGTTTCATTTGAAACAGCCTTTCTAAATTTCTAATTAAACGCTCTTTCTATTAGGTTGGCGGGCCCTGGGATGTGTCAGGCAGTCTGTAAAGAAACTGCCAGGGCTCTGGCACTGTGACATCCGTCCATTTGCTCATCCAGGCTGGGTCAGGACTGGATGTAGGGGAAACACTGACCTGTCCAGAGTGTCCAGGGGTGGGGAGCAGGGATGGGGTCTGATTGGGAATGAGCCAGGGTGGGGTGGGAATATGGCCAAGAAGCTGCTACCCTCCAAGCAGGTGGGCACGCAGAGTGACACGCCCACGTTTTGCAATCTCTGGAGCAGAAATGGTTGCTTTTTTCTGGCAAACAAGTTACCTTGAATGTGGAACATGGAGCACCAAATAACTATTCTGCTCTGCTCAGGGTTCTCAAAAGTCTCTGGCTGACTGATCAGGGGCCTGGCATGCTGACAAGGTCCATCTGTGCCTGCAGGTCCGCAGCAGGTATGGGCTCGGAGAAGAAAGCCAAGCAAAGTGGGGGTTGAGGTGCCCTGGTGGGGGATGCTGCAAAAAGAGTCACTGCACAGGCCTGAAGAACCTTTATCCTCTTTCCTCGGGTCTTTCTTTTCCAAGGACTTCAGCTTGATCACCATAGGAAATAGGATCAAACTATAACATGAGGTATAGTGGTCAGACTTGAGTAAGTTCTGTTTGTTATTGGATGGCCAGCAGAGGAGTGAAATAGTGAAAGACCTTTTGTTAGGAGTCTTAAAAACAGATGGGATGAGATGGAAAGGGAGCAAATGACATGTGGGCCCCCCTGTACTGAGTTAAAAGGCTGGTGGGACCCCCTTTGCTTAGGGGAAGCTGATGGTTACAGGAATCTCTTAAGCATATTATGCTTCAAGAACATTTCTTGGAATGTTCTTTGTTTTGGGGCTGGGGAACATAACCTTACCTCCTACTATCATGCGCTCCCTAACCGTATACACTTCGCCTGGCTAACTCTTAATTCATTTCCTCAGAACCCAGCTCAAGTGCCATAGCCTCAGAAAGACCTATCTTGATCTCTCAAGTCTGGTTTTGATTCCTTTCCTCTCTTTGCTTTCTTTACTGCTCACCTTTAGATGCTAAGCTCTTCCTCCTGTAAGCACTTCTCACTCATTAATAGGAACTGGAAAGCCTAGTGTTATGCCAGGTACTCACTAAATCTTGTAGAAGAAGACCCAGATTGGAAGTCACGTCACCTTGGCCAGACATCTAGCCTCCTGTTTCTTGGGTTTCTTATATGAAGTCAAGAATTGGATATCTTGACCCCAAACTCTGGAATGGGGTCTTAATTAGTCCAATAGCCCCTTCCCTTTCTATAGGAAAGCTAAGGTCTTTTTTAGCCTTAAAATCCCAGCCTTTTGAAACACAACACAATACTGTTAACTAGTAAAAGTGGCAGGATCAGATTAGTCACACATCATAGAGTTTGAGAGATAAATGATGTTAGAGGACTTGGTTGTATTTTCTCAGCTGGACATCCTAATCTATAGGATAATGGGGGTGACTTTTCAAGTGTTTGAAGAACCTAGCAGGTCTAATCATGACTTTGCTGAGTAGCATTTCTCTAAGCATCACCTCTTGTATTGTGAAGATCAGAATGGAATGGAAATGGCATGGGCTAAGGGGGATACTTGGGCCAAGTTTTTTAATGTAAATGTGAATGTTGGTTGGATGATTGAAGGGGGGAAATGGCATTTCAGAGAGAGAGAACATGCATGAATGCATGGCTGCATCAGGTGTGCAGAATGCGAGAGCGTGCTGCGAGGGTCTGTGCATTGACCTCTGGGTAGGTGCACTGAGAGGAGTAGCCAGAGGCAGAGTTTCAGAGAGATCTGGGGTGAGTAAGATCACTGAGGAAACTATATCAGATTTTATTCTAAGGGATAGGCAACCATTAGAGAGCTTTACCAGAGGAGAAGATGGTCAAGAATGGCAAATTCATTTTCCAGAAAGTTCACTTTGACAGCAAAATAAAGAAAGGGTGAGAACTGGAGGCAGGTAGTGGATTCCTTCTTTCTTATTTGTCTGTTCTGTTATCTAGTCAGGCTGTTGGGTGCTTGGCTCTGAGAACAAGCTCTAATCAACAGATCAGCCTGTTTTCAGATTCCCTTGTGCTGCTTTTCTGCCCTTATGACTTGGACGATTACTTAGTTTGTCAATAATTCAATTTTATCACCTGAAAAATAGGACTAATAATACTCAGGAATACTTCAGAGCTTGGCTGGGAAGATTAGATGAGATAATGCGTCATAAGTGCTTGGGATGGCGCCAGGAACACAAGCCTTCACAAACTCTTAGCTATTTTCATTAATGACAGGCTGGAGGTGTACATTTTGGAGCTGTCTTGATACCAGAGGTCATTCAAACCACAGGTCTGAAAACCTTAGCTGGAATGAGATTCAAGTCAGCGGATCCCCTATCTCGTCTGAGCGCCACTCTGGGCAGGGTGGGAGGTACAAAGGCTTGAAACTCCAGGACTGCGTCAGTCTTAACCTCATCACCAGGCAGGGTATGTTCAATACTTTAGTCAATTCCGTGGCTGAGATGCAGAAGAGCTCTGGAAAAGGTGGTGGTTGAGATGGGTCTTGAAGGATGAACCAGACTCCGGTAGGTTGTTATGGAGGGAAAGGATTCTTTACACATGTTTGTGTGAATGGTACAGAACTCTAGAGACAGGAGAATCATAATGAAGAAAATAGGGAAAGTGACCTCTGTGGTGGCACAGTGGGTTACCTGCAGCACCATGAAGCTATCCAGAGCCACTGTAGCACGAGTTCGATTCCCAGCCAGGGGGCTTCCCACATGGCACAGCAGACCTCTCCAGCCTCTCCCATTGCTCCCCGCAGCAGTATACTTCAGTTGATCTGCCTGTTCTGCTCCCCACTCTGTCTCTGGTGAATCCTCTCACCACCCCGTACCTCTGACCTACACCCCAGTTTGTATGCATAAATAAATAAATCTTTTTAAAAAAAAGAAAATGGGAAAGGATATAGGACTGGAATCTGGGAACTCTTTAAGAGCGTATTAGGAGCAAGAGTGTGTTGAAATATAGATTACATCAGATGATTCTGAAGATTTTAGACTTTAATATGGATACTGGTTGAGGCTTCTATTTAGACAGATTTGATGGCAAGTGAATGAGAATGGGAGAGGAGGAAGAGGTGGGAGAGGCCACTTAGACGACTAAGGGAAGAGTGTAAGCAAGTAGCACTGAGAACCCGGGCCCTTGGGATGGAAAGGAAGGAGGGGTTAAGGAGCTTTAGGAAATAGAATTGTCATTTTTGTGGGATGCGATGGTAGAGGTGGGGTTGCAGTCAGGCTAGGATTTGAGTATGGGCAGTGGAGGGAGGAAGATGGCAGGCTCTGCTTTCTTTCTGAGTTGTTTGGGAGACTCCATTTGGAGGAGACCTCATGTTGTGTGGAGGGCTGGGCTGGAGCTAATGAGTATTATCAGAACCAAGACAGGGAGATGAGTCTGCTGCTTCGAGGTATACTTAAAGTCATAGAAAGCAGGAGAGAACTTGGGCAGGGAAGGACTCACTCCCCTTTGGGGAATGGTTAAATTTCCAGGTGGAGTAGCAAGTGGCCAAAGCAGGAAGAATGGAAGAGAGGGGTAGGAGAGAATTTTCCAAAAACACAGGTGATCCCCAGCCTTAAAAGCACCGAGGGGAGGAGTGAAAAAAATGATAGTATAAGTCATTTATTGCCTGATGAAACGAAAGCAGAATCCTAGAGTCCAAGGGTGGCCCGTCACGGATGTGTTATGGTGGGTCCCTAGGGGATGAGGGGACCTCTTGGGCATTGAACTAGACATTCACGGGCTTCGGGAGAGTTGGAGTGAATTTCCTTCCGTTTAGACTTAAATTCTAAACTTAAACTTTAAACCCTTGCACGGACTAGATACCAGAGTCAGGATAAGGATGGTGGGATGCGGTGAGAACTTGAAGACTCTTTTACCAAATCACAGCTATTGTTAGTAAACACAACTATTCTTATAGGATGGAGCAATATGCTGAGTCTTCCTTGTCGTCTCTGATCACACATGTCTTCCACGTCTCTGGTCTTTTTCCTTCTCGGCATCAGATTTCTTTCACAAATAGAGTACTGCCCTCCTTCCTGCTCTCGCTAGTTTGGGCTCCCGGGCTTAATTCCCTGTCTCTGCTGAAGAGCCCCAGGTGGAAAGTTTTGCTGAAAGGGACCTGGTTTTCATTGCAAATGGGTGCAATGGGACATCTGAGGTGGCAGCGCGATCTTCATGCAAATGACACAGGGCAGCGGGGAAAGCTGGGTTCTCAATCCTGGATGTTTCCAGAGTCTGACCCTCCTGCTTTCTGCCTGCTGAGGGGTGAGAGGGAACCTCCATTTTCCTCCCACTCCTCTTGTGCTTTTGTGGCCTTCCAGTCCTTGCTTTCCTTCCCATTGCCCCTGCTTCTTTCTTAACATTTTTTTCTCCTTCCTCCTTTGTTTCAGAGCAAAGGAAACACCTGTTAAACTAAACTGCATTCAGTTTTTCTCTCCTTTTCCTTTTGTTAGCTCTTCTCCTTCTATCCCATTAGGAACACAAGCTAAATAGCAGCATTTATACAGCTGTTAAACCCCTGGTGTAAGTGGATTTGGTACTGTGGGACAGTCAGGTACCTGTTGGAAATTAATTTGGCGGGAAGGGCACATGGAATGTGAGAACTTAAGCTGTGTTCCTCTGTACCTGTAACTGCAGTCAGGGGCAGTAAGAACCAAGATAACTCACAGGGAAGTAATTTGGTGTATGCTGAGTGACAAGTCAGAAGACTTCTGTGACCCAAGAACACTGAACTTCGTTCTCTGTGCCTTTCATTGGCCTTTATATTAAAAATAGAAATTATGTCTGGAAAAAATAAAAACATGGGTTATGGTACATGTCATTACTACCTCAGTGGAGTGAAATAATATGGATGTGAATGCTTTAAAAAGTAGGATTATTGTTTATTTTTAGGGGATAAATGTCTCTGAAAAAAATGTAGACATTGGATTTGCAGCTTCTATAAAATGAGCTGATAGTATTAGATGACCTCTAATGAGCCCATCTCGTTCAGCTCTTAAATTCTGTTCTTCTAGACAGTTCTTGCCATATAAAGGGCCCCCAACAATATTTGGAGGGATAGGCGGATCCCCGGTGCGTTGATGACTATGTCTAAATTGCCCTGCTTACCCTAACTTCCCTTCCATTTCACGTTGGCACAACCGCCCTCTCCTGGCCAGCAGCGGCATTACGGTGCCATCAGCTGGGCCCTTTTCTCCAGGTTTCTCCCCAACCCCTGAGCCAGTTCCTTGGGACCCATCTTTGGCCTTCAATCACTGACTGCTTGTCTTTCCTCCTCCTTCCCTCTCTACCCCTCTCCCTCTCTCCATCTGCCCCTGCAGCACTGCCAGTAACTCAAACCGCAGCACGCCCGCCTGCTCCCCCATCCTCCGGAAGCGGTCTCGCTCGCCAACCCCACAGAACCCCGACGGTGACGCCATGGTGGAGAAGGGCTCAGATCACTCCTCGGACAAGTCCCCGTCCACACCCGAGCAGGGCGTGCAGCGCAGCTGCTCCTCACAGTCGGGCCGCAGTGGTGGCAAAAACTCCAAGGTGAGCTGGAGCCTGCCGGGGACTCTGTACTTAGAGCTGGCTGCAGGGAAGCCAGTTATGGGGGGGACTGTGAGGGAAGAATCCCTTCCTCCAGGGACCAGCCCTAGTGTCCCACAAGTAGTCTTTGGGGTTCTTTGGGGTGGGGCAAGCAAGGGCAAGCAGGAGAGATAATTAAATTTTTTCCTAGTTAAGTGTTGACTTCTCGGCTAGCCTCTTGGAGAGCCCCGGGAAAATGGGAAATGATTCCACAATGATTGTGATCTCTCTGTAGGAACTAGGGAGCCTCACAGACCTTGGAAGAGGGATGTTCTGGGGATCCGGAGGGGTCATTCTTTTAGTCCTGCCACTTTTCTCAAATTTGGGGTAGAGGGGAACATTATGTGGGACACCTATAGTGCTGGGAAGAGAGTCCTCAGGGAATGTTCCAGAATGCTGTTTTAGCCTCAGCCACGGCCATCACCTTTACCTTTAGTACTGACCCCCTTGGTCCTCATCTGGCCAAGAGGACAGTGACAGAGCCTCCCCATCCTTCCCAAGTGTGTCTGCACACGTCCCCCCTCAGCCCTTTGGGAAGTAGATGTGTTTGCCTAGATGGTCCTTCTTCAAACTTCCCTTCCCTACTGGACTCATGAGGCTGGGAGGGGCGGGATGGTGGGGGAGCCAGCGTCCCACTTGAATTTGTCTTTTTGATTTCTTGTTCTTCCTCTTCTTCCCCCACCATTTCCCAAATACTTCTTTGCATGCATGGTGTTAGTCTCACAAGCGCCTCTCAAAAGTAAGCCATCATTTGTCTTTGTCTTTGGTCTTCCCTCAGTGTTGACTTGTCTGCAGTGCTCTGCCCCCTTCCCCAACCCCCTGGCCCCGCCCCGCCCCCTGGCCCCTGTCTTGCTTGGTCCCTTTCCCAGGGGGCCGACCCTTGCGCTGCCCCCTGGCAGGCTGGCTTGAAGTCCCGAGGGACCATTCCCACTGCACCAAAGTCTGAGAACAAAGTCCTCTCACCCCCACTCCCCCACCCCCATGTCTCTGCCTGCTCCCCAAACACTTCCTCAGGCTGGAAATCTATTCCCTCTTTACATGGTGCCTTCTAGAAGCAGAGCCCTGCCAGGGATTCCTTTCATTCCTTTGGAGAAAGGGGCCCCAATGGGTCAGCCTGCACCTCCTGATACCCCCTTATCCCTGCTTTAGTGGGTGATTCCTGATTTCCCAGCAAATTGACTGAGGGTTATGAATCCCCATAAGTGAGCTGAGCTCTCTGCTCTAGCGTGGCCGAAGTGGCCGCAGGAGCTCTACCTGGCCTTACCTTGCCTGTCTGCTGAGAGCAGCTGTGCTTGAGCACCCCTTACTGCTTCACCCCCTGCCCAACCCTGGGGACGGGGCACCCGGTGTTCTTAGGATCCTGGATGGTGATCAGAGGGGACGCTTTCTCCCAGAGGGCATGATGTCAGCACCCCACCGAAGGGGGATGTAGACAGTAACCCCTGCTGGGCCCTGCGGAGATGCTGCCCGTTCAGGGAGGCGGTGCGAGTCTGCCCCAGGACTTCAGACGTCTGAGGAGCATTTGCAGAGAGCTGGGAGTGAGCAATAGGTGTTTTAGACCAGCAGGGCTCAGGAAATAATGCCCACGGGGAAGGGGGCGGATGTAGCCCCAAGAAGAGAAAGCTGAGGGATGACTTAATAATAGTCTCAAGCTTCTAAGTGTTTGGAGGAGGAGGAGGGTGAACAGCTGCTCTCTTTCCTGAGGGAAGAACGGGAGGCTCCGGGGCTAATCCTCTAGTCTGTGACCTTCAGGCTAGCGGTACATCTTGGCTCAGATTTTCAGCCACTGTTCCTGGCTGTGAAGGAAGCCCCAGGAGTTCTGTGGCTTTAGGTGGCTTGGCAGGTGCAGGCAGGCCTGGAGCCTGGGGCTTTGAGATAACCCTTGCCAGTCCTCCTGAGTCCCTCACACCTCTGGCTGGGGCAGGGCAGGTGTGGCAGGCAGGCTTTTCAGGCTAGTCCTCTCTGCTCCTGCCCATGGTCTAGTTGTGCTTTTTTATTGGAAAGCAAAGCTCTCAGCTTCCTTAACCTTCTTACCCAGGCCTAGCGAGGCCCTCAGGGAGAGAGCAATACTGAGGTGTGGTCATTCACCACCACTTACAGAGTGCCTGTCTTGTTAGGTGATCGGGTGGGGTGAGTGCCCAGGAATGAGGACTTCTTAATTTCTTAATAGTCTTTGGGAAAGAAGACCAGGGTCCTGCTCCCACGTGCGGTGTACATTTTAGAAGGAAAGATAAGAATCGTACCCAGGTTATCTAGAGCATGAACCCAACTCTTAAGAGCACAGAAGTAGTTAGGGATGTTACATGAATGCAGAGGCAGGGGGAACCAGGCCAACTGGGGAGCAGGTGGAGCTCTGAGTGAGATTTAGAGAGGCAAAAATGAGTCCTACTAAAGAGGCCAAAAGCTGAGTGTGAACAGAGGCTTCATCCTGGCACCATGTCCCACGGAGATGGAAGGGGCGATCGGTCTCTTAGGAGTGCTTGGCTGAGGCAGTGAGTGTCCCGCACAGACTCATACTGTGAATTCCAGGCTCTGGGTGGCCACCGCCCCTCACATTGTCTAAGCTTGATCACACACCTCCGTGGCAGAGGGGTCAGGTAGTCAGATCTATTGTCACTAGTACTGCACGAGGCCTCTTCACTCCCTGTCTGGCACCCACCTAGAGAAGGTGACCTCATATTTTCATCAGCCAGAGAGTGTGTCCCTGGTCAGGCCTCCCACAGTTTTAGTCTCTTCTGGGCCTCCTTTTCCTCATGTGTTCATGTGTAGGTGGTCTTAGGTCTCTGGCTAAAAGGCATCGCACTTATTTCCACTTCCCAGGAGCCCTTGAGTTGGTGCCTCCACCCAACTTCCATGCTGTAGTGATGGCATATGGCCACCAGAGGGAGCCAGTGGGTGGTCCCTGCCCCACCAGCTCCTCAAGTACCAGGGCCTCTGCACAGGCTTCTGGGGCGGTGCCCAGACCCCAGAGGTGTCCTTCCTGCTCAGGCTGGAGTTCCCTGGCTCTAGCTCTGACTGGCCTTTTCCCCTAGGCAGTTTTCAATCTGTGGTTTTCTTTCCAGTATGACAGACTTAAAGTGATGAAAGTAAGAAGTTGCTTTCCCCCTCTAATTCCTACTAATTGTAGAACTCCTGTCATGCCCTCCTCTGTCCCCCAGCCTCCATCTCCCAGACCCCCTGATCCTTTGCACGTGCAGGTGTTTTTAGGCACCTTGGGTCTGCTTCCAGGGACCTTGCCTTCCTTTAGGTGCTTACTCTTCACGCCTCTTCTAGAGGGCAATAGAAGCCTGTTCTACTTGGGTCCCTGCCCCTTTAGCTCTGCCTTCGGAGTGATTTTCCTCCAAAATTGCCTTAACCAAATCCACGTATAACTTGTCAGCAAACCCTGCAGCCCCATCCCTAGTTCTGTTCTTTCCTTGCCGCTGGGCCTCTGCGAGGAGGGGTGTTTGGGCCTAGGAGAGCTTCTGTCCCACTGAGGCCTGCCGTGGCCCCCCTGGCTTCCCTGCCCCCCCTGAGCTGGGCTCTTGCCGTCGGGGAGCTCCTTCAGCACTCACTCCTGGGAATGCAGAGCCATGGCGATCGGATTTGCCTCTGAGATGCCAGTCAGAGCCTGGGCTCATGCCCACAGTGGGTAATTCACAGCCACCGTGGATTAGGTTGGAGGAGAGGGGCCTTTGTCCCCAGAGAGAGCTGGTTAGGGGTAGAGTCCCACACTGAGGGACAAAAGTCTTTGCTCCTGATGGTATATTTCACATCTCTTTTCAGTCCTTGAAGACATATTCTGAGCCCCCATTTACAAAGAGCAGAGATGACACACCAGCCTGTCACTCAGCTAGTTGGAGATGGCGGGAGGGGAGAGTTCCCTGGTCGGGGCTCTTTGTGGTGGGGAAGTGCTTTGCTCCAGATCCAGAAGGGTCGAGCGCTCACGTCCGTACGTGGTACCGATGTTTGCTGGAGGTGGGTAGTGGGGCAGGCACTCTGCAGAGTAATCCTGATGGACTGTGGGTTCCCCCACCCAGCCCACCTTGCTGTTGCTGCCTCATGCACCTGACATGAAGGCCAGGACAAAGGGCTGAGGAGCACGGGGCCGGTGACAGTTTCTCAGCTGTGAAGCAGGTATCCTGGCTTGGGTTTCATGAAATGTGGGCAGACCTGGGGTCAGTTAAGGCTGGCAGCCCCCAGAGTACCCACCCTTGGGCCCTATGACCTCCAAGTAAGAACCCAGTAATGAAGCCATCCCACATGCATATTAAGGTCAGATACAGCCCCCTTGTCCCATCCGCTCGCCTCTACGTGCAGGACGCCTGCACAGACGTGCATACAGACTAGTCAGTTCTGGATACAGAATTCCCACACACAGTCACTCTGTGCTGTTCCTCACAGCAGTGAAATTGCTGGCTTTGAGTATTTGGATTGGGCCCTTTATCTACTAAGACCTCTCAGTTGGAGAAGAGGAGGCTGTGGTGGGATTATGTGACTTCTGTTTGGTAATAGGCTTTGCTACAAAATGACCCAGGATCTTGTAGAGGGACACTGAGAACCTGCCTTGTCATCCATGCCCTCTGTTCCCAGCCATATTCTGGCTAGTAAGATTGGGTATGAGATGAAACAAACCCCCTCCATCCCAGGCTGGCTCCCCTCTTCCCATACCTTTCACCTTGGTGGGAAGGTTGGAGGTCTCTGCACACGTCCAGAGGCAGGAAAAGTGCAGGTGAGCAGACTTTCCTCCCCATCCTACCTTCACATTCACCCTCACCCGCTCTCCATCCTGCCAGACAGCGTATGCCCTCTTCCCTTCTGAGTCAGGCCCCTGACTCCAGTTGTAGGGGTACAGTCCACTAACTTGTCCACTCGCCCTCTGTGGCTGGTTGAAGATGCTGACCTACTGCCCAGTGACTCACCGACTTAATTACACCCTGGACAGTGTTTGAAACAGAAAATACCTGGCCGCCATCTAGACCTGGAGGACCAGCACCTCAAGGGACAAGTATTAGGCAAGAGTGTGAGTGTGTGCACGTGCGCACGCACCCTCACACATGTCTGTCATTCTTCCACGTGGTATATGCCTAAGGAGCTCCCGGTTGTGGAAATCAGAGGCACAGTACAGTCTTAGCTCCCCCGCTGTCTCCCTAAAACATCTTCTGTTGCCATGAAGATGAGCCACCTCTGCCCAGGGCTGGGGATGCAGATCTCTGGAGCTAGGGTGGGTCCGCTGCTGTCGGTGCTGAGTAGGTATCAGGCAGGATCTGTGGCAGATGCGTGTCAGCAGAGCCCCCCACTGCTCCCCTCACACTGTGATCATCAGGCCTCAGACCATTGTTGGGCAGGAGAGATTTATTCATCTCTTTGGTGAGAACACACTTAAAAGGGAAGTTTCTGGGCCATCGCTTATCTTTCCCTCCACCAAAAGTTCCCATCCTACCTTTTACAGAGGGGTGGGCTTGGAATGGGAGGCTGGCTCGTCTCCATGTCCTTTGCTTCTAGTCAGGGCCCATTGGGGTCTGGGTCTTGGATGCCTGCAGAGCACCCCTCACCCCATCAGAAGAACCTTGTGATGGGGCTCCGGCCTGCTGCCTCCAGTGGAGCCGTAGCCGGTGCTGCCGCTGCCTGCCCCCCACCCACTGACTGACCGCGGCGGGGCTTCCAGCATGGGCCGCTCCCTGGGCCTCCTTTCTGGAGCTGTCTTGAGAAAGGAGGACCCCTCTTGAGCAGCAACATGGGGAGCATTAGCTGCATTTGGAGTCCTCCTCCCTGCCCGCCCTCTGCTGTCTGTGTCACTCCCCCCTGGAGCCAAGAACATTCTGGCCATTCCCACCAGTTCTTCCCTGACTAATTTTACCTTCTTTTATTTTGTTCTTGCAGAAAAGCCAGAGTTGGTATAATGTAAGTACCCCTGTTTCTCTTTTCGTTGGGTACCTGGGAAGTGGGTGGGGGTTAGGAAGTGGGGGGGGGGAGAGTGGTGGAGAGGCATTCAGTTCCTTGGTGGGCTTGAGCAAACAGAGCTCAGCGCTTCCCCCTGAGCAGCCCCTCCCGCAGATGCCAGAGGCAGTGCTTTTCCCCTGGAGCAGGACCGGACAGCTTGGTGAGGGAGAGTTTGCTCCAGGGCGACCTGGCGGGGATGGCCCAGTTGTCTTCCCCTGGCCATCTGGAAAAGGTTCCTCCAGCCCTGACTGGGGAACTGAGACAGAGGGAGCATCCCAAGGCCAGACAGAATACCAGGACTAGGACACCCCAAGAACTGAAGTTAAAACCAAGTTTCCTTTCCTTAAACAAGACATCTTTGGGGAAAGGCCATGCTAAGTGTCTCCCATCAGGAAAGGGGTTTTCCCATGTAACGGGAGCTGGCTTCTGCTCCAGGACACACCGTGTCAGCATCGGGGCATGCTGCTTCCACTGCTCTCGGTTCCGGTTCTGTGGTGGAGATATCATGGGGGTGGGGTCACTCATGAGGGTGCTTGATCCAGCTGCCCCATACCTAGACACAGTGGTGTGGAATAAACAGTTCCTGCCAAGGCTACATCCTCCTGGTTGCACGGCCTTTCCCCCGACGAGTCGCTGGCTGGTGTCAGTCAGCTGGGCCCTGGCACTTGGCCTCTGCCCTCTGGGACAGCGGACTGCAGGGACCCGCACTTTGCAGGCCTGGCCCCACCAGCCTTTGCTTTCAAGCCATTTCCCACCCTGACTCTGGATCACGGGGGTGCCATCCGCCTCTTCCTCGAGTACCCGGCTGTCCTTCAGGGCTCTCCTTTAGCAGGAGAGCCGGGCTTGGAGAAGGTGGCTGTTTGTGACAGAGTTGAAGAGGACTCTGGTGAGGGAAGAGTGTGGCGGGGGAGTGGGGGGGTGGAGCTTGGGTTTAATGTAGGAACCTGGGGCAGAATCACTTGCAGGTGTGCCTGGTAGGTGGGCGGGGTTCCCACACGGCTCATGATTCCCCAGAGTCAAGCCCCGTCCAGGTGGCCCTGTGGGTCCCCCCACCTGCCGTCCATGGGCCTGCCTGTCCCGACAGGCACTGTGGATTGATGGCACTGCCCACCTAGGCCTGCCCAGCACAAATATGGCAGAGGTTGGGGGTCTTTGCTGGTGGGAGGGGAGTTGTGTGGGAAAGAAGCAGTTTCCTCCCCAGTCTTGCCCTCAGGCCCACCGTGGGCTTCACCTCTCTCCACCCCGCTTCCCATGCTGCTGCCTCAAGCTCACGTGGAATGAGAACAAAGCTTTTCTCTGTGGGAGGTGCCCTTGCCAGGCTATGCGGGCACACATCCTTGGCTAGGAAGGCCTGCTCTGGAGCCATTTGTAAAAGGAGTGCCCCAGAGGGGGGCAGGAAGCACGTGCCCACAGACCTAGCAGGTAGTTGACGCACACACCCCTTCATCCCTGTTGATGATCTCTGTGTCCCTTCCCTCCCTGCCCCCAGATTTTTGTTTCCTTTTCCTCACTTTTCTTTTCCCTGAATCTCCCCTTTACTCTCTGACTCTGCCCTCCGCCTCACTGTTTTTCCTCTCCTGTCCCTGAATTTCCCTGGTGGACCGTCTCTGTCTCTGATTCGAACAGGTTTTACTTTCTCTCATCCTGGCCTTTCTCGCATCCTTTCGTTCCCATTTCTTCTCCCTCACTTGGCACTCAGCAAGGTGACAGGCTCGAAGCAGACGCTGCACCTTGGCTTAGGGTGCGGTGCTCCTGTGGCCAGCTGGGGGCCCAGAAGCCTGGAGTTTAGGCACCCAGAAGTGGGAGACAGTGGAGGAGCAGGCGCTGCTTCCTGACTGAGCCCACCTGCAGCAGGGAGCTCTGTGGACTCTGGACATCTTGTAACACACATCCGGGCCTTTCCTGAAGCTCACCCTCTGTTAATCCTGGGTTGTGTCCTCCCCGCCTCTGCCCCTCACCCTGAATGAATCACAGAAGCATTAATGACTGGGCACCTGGCACAAATCACAGATTCACGAAGGCCAAGTGCACAAAGGGCATCTTTGCTGGGCATGGCTTATGATGCCCCGAACCCCCTTTCCTGGACTCCTGCTCTCACAGGCCGTTCTCTGGGCAGCTCCGTGCTACCAGACACTGGGAGCCAGCCACGTGTCTTCCTGCTGCCTCCCGATGCTGGGTCTCCAGGGAGATGGCTCCCGGTGTCCCTCCATGGCCTGGGAGGTTTTTCAAGGGCTCCTTGCCTGTTCCTGTTGCTTTGACCTGGTTTTTGGTTTTCTTTATGTTGACTCCATCCTCCTGCCTTGGGTCTGGTTTACTGTCTTGGTTGGGTGTCGACCTCCCAGAAGGATACTCTCTTCAGCTCTGCCGACAGTGCCCTCTCCTGACACTGCTGCCTGGGGTTCCATCCTTGCTCTCGAAGTCTTTCAAGTGGGTGAAGCCCCGGAGACATTGAGGATTCCCAGCCCAGGGGACAGAAACATCTAACAGGTTCAGGGAAGTCCAGTCAGTGAGTCTCGTGGGTCTGTTCTGAGTGGAGGCTCACCCAGCACCTCTCTACTCACCCCACAGCCGCCTCACCGGCCTCTCTCCTGTAGAAGAAACAGCATTTTACTTCTGCTCTAGCCAGGGAGGTGACGACAGGCTACTTCGATCTAAAGCCTGGGTCCCGGGGAAGGTTGGGTAGGGGAGAATGGCCGAGCTAAGGGGTCCATGGAAAGACTGAGATGTGGGAGCTTCTTTCTCTAGCCAGGACTATTCAGATCAAAGTGGGTTTAAAGGCTGTGTCATTGACAGGTACTGCAAGTCACTCCCAGGCCTGTTTGTATCCTCTTGCCCTCACTTGACTATGCCGGGCCCCCAGCTTGGGAGGCGCAGTCCCAGTAGACCTGAGATGGAGGCATAAGCAGACTCCGGGGCCTTGGCTTCACCAAGGGCTGCTTTGGGGTTGCTTTTAGCACAGTCTGCTCCCTAGAGATGACCCCTGGTCTGAGGTAGTAGGTTTGCATTGGGATGAAGTCTCTCTGGTGCCTCAGGTGGGCCACGACACTGTCTCCATCTGCCTTCCCCTTTCCTGAGGGGCAGTATCACCATAGAAACGCAGGGAAGGAGCATTTCTGAGGTCAGAGGGCAGGAGCTCTGACCCTGGCAACTGCCAGAGGCTTCGCACCCAAGTCAGCCAATGCTGGTTAAGGACGCTGGCCTAGTCCTGTGACGTTAACAAGCCAGGCTGACTGGCGTAAGATTGAGAGCAAGGTAGCAAAGCTTTGTGGGAAAGGAATCCAGGATTTAAGGGGCCAGTGAGGAAAGTAGCAGTGTCAACAATCCGGGCAGCCTGTATTGCTTTCCTGGGGCTCTGTGTCCATCTCCCCTCTTGTAGTTACCCATTATCTCGAGGACTTCCAGAGATCGCTCCCTGAACAACCATGCTTAACTGTCTCAAGAGTAGTCCCTTCTCTGCAGAAAAAAAAATCCCATCCACACTCCTTTTTCCACCTTTCTATATTATGCCCACCCCCTCTTTGCTCAGTTGTCCCCCCACCTTCACCCCCACCCCAATCCCAATGTCCACAGTGTCCATAGCTCCCAGCTAGCTCCTCCCTACTCAGATTTGGTTGGAGGGCCAGGGTGTCCTTTGAGGGTCTTAATTGTTTTCAGCCTAGGTGAAGCCAATACTCCAGCAAAATCCATCTGTTTTTCTCCTGGGTTCTTCCAACACCCCCCACCCCCACCCACACTCCCCACCCCGAAACCCCATTGTGTGGTGGGGGCTGGAGTACCACTTGGTCCTAGCTCCCATTGTTTGCCTTAGAGTTAATGGTTAGCTCAGGGCCAATTCCCTCTCCTCGGGCTGGAAGCTGCCTGCTTGCCCTGCCCTGCCCTGCCCTGCCCTGCCTAGTCCAGCCTCCGGAGACAAAGGCTGAGCACAGAGACTCATCTCCCAGGGGTTATCTCTGTGTTTCCTGTCTCCACCCCACCCCACAACAGCTCAAACAGCTCACAACAATGCTCAAGTGTCTCTAGGGAGTTGCTGTAACCATCAGCCCACCTGGTCTGAATATGGGCCAGGAGAGCATCCTGCGGAAAATGGAAGGGTTGCTGCGTTCTCTGCTCCCCCGCTGAGGGTAGCGCTGACAGTGCCCAGGCGTAGAGAGACCCAGACATGTGTGTGGAGGGAAGAGTGTTGGCCAGGACATGGGTACCTCAGAAGCCATGGCTCTAGATGTGGAGACTTGTTGGCGGGGGGGGTTTGTACACGTAAGTGCTGCTTGGGAAGGAACAGTTCGAGAGGCATGTTAAGAAATGCATACTCTTGGTGATGAGGTTTTGAGAAGCTGATACTTCCGCGTGCTGTAGATGATGCTGGAGGTGTAGATCGTTCCTGGAAAGTAGTCGGAGCAATTACTGCCCTGGGACACATGGTGAGTGGAGGCGGTGGCTGGATCTGGGGTGTGTTCACTGAGGGCTTTACCCAGCGCTGCTTAACCTTGGGGGTTCAAGTCCTTGTGATCACACTCTTGTGTTGAGAAGTCAAGAATCCACATTTTCATGCATTCACTACCTCATGCTTAAGTGCACTGGAGTTGGAGTGCTTTGCATCAAGTCGCTGAAACTCCTAGAACAAAGGCACCATTTGTCACCCTGGGCAGACTTGTGACCCTTCTGGCAAGGTGGACATTGCTGGGGGTGGGGTGGGGGCGGGATGAGAGATCTCATTTGTTCCGAGGGCCCAACTTTTTCTGTGACTCTAAATCTTCCCAGCCCCAGTGCTATCTGTCTGGAGCCCTTCTGGCCCTGAGACCTCTTCCACGACCTCCCCCAGATCCCAGCTTCCCTGCATTTTCCCATCTCCTTTTCACCTGGGGCAGGATCTGCTGCGCTTATATTAAGAATATAAGTGACTCGGGGCCTCCCCGGTGGCGCAGCGGTTAAGCGCTGCGCTGTGGAGTTGTTGGCAGCGGCGACGCGAGTTCGACGCCCGGCCGGGGAGAATCCCATATGGCGCGGCAGACCTCTCCTGCCTCGCCCGCTGCTCCCCTCAGCAGTGTGTTTCTGATCTGCCTGTTCTGCTAACCGCTCTGTCTCTGGTGAACTCTCTCGCCACCCCACGCTTCTGGCCTGTACCCCAACTTGTATGTATAAATTAAAAAAAAAAAATCTTTAAAAAAAAAAAAGAATATAAGTGACTCCAAGCAGCTTCCCAGGAACCCTCTTGGTGTTGCTCTACCTGATGCTAGTGCTGGAGGCAGGAAAGAGGGGAAACAGACCCCAGAGCTGTGGACCTGCCCATCTCCAGGACCTGACTACCTCCAGCCTGTCTGCCCAACTTTTCCCCACCAACACAACTGAGAGACTATTTAAACCTCAAGATCTTGTGCTGCTGCTTCTTGGGGGGTGGGGGGAAATGGAGGGTGGGTGGGTCTGTGAGAGGGGAGTGTGTCTCCACGAAGCCCCAGGCTGTTTGGGTGTCAAATTTCAGATTTCATCATAACTGCAGTGCCCCTGCCACCTCCTCCCCGCTCCCCCACTGGGAGCTCTGGCCAACTCCTTTCCTTTGCAGGAAACATCTGCCGGGGAGGCCAGGGGTTACTGGAGGTCGTTGGCCTGTACCGTCACCCCGATCCTGTAACTTGAAGCATGTGTAGGGCTCCGGCCTTGTCCACCCGCCCACCCGCCTCCCTCCCTCCCTCCCACTGCAGGCAACTAACAAAGAGAGTTGTTGCTGGTCAGCCAAGAGGAGCATGGTCTGGGGAGAGGGGTGTGTGAGCAGTGGGGGTGAGAGCAGGCCCTGTTTCCCCAGCCAGGGGTGGCCCTTTCGCCTGGGCGCGGGCTATTGGGCGCGGGCTATGAGTCATCGCCACAGCTCCCGCCCAGAGTGTTTGCACATTGAACCGGCAGCCTAATGGAACTGGCCAGACAGAGCCGGGGAGCTGGACGCGTGTCCTCTCCTAGGAATTTCAGACCCCAAATGAGCTTGTCTGCTGAGTGTGAGTAGCCAGTGGGATTGACCGAGTGGGGCTGTGGGGTCATCGCGCAACTTGCCCATCTCCAGGGCCTGGCATTCAGGGCCTTCCGCTGCACACCTGTGTCTTCTGGCCTCAGCTGGCCTCCTGGAGTGACCCTCCCCCTGGACTCAGGAGGAGGGGCTTCTCCACGTCTCCCCTGGGTCATCCTCAGCTGGAAGACCAGTCACTGTGGGAGCCAAGTAGAACAAAGCAGGAGCCAGCCAGAGGCTGGACAGCCTGTGCCAAGAACCGTGCTGACCACACCCTTCCACTCGTGAAGTCTTCGAACGGAACAGAACTTTGGGAAAGAAAAGGAGGCCAGGCAGACTCGCACAGACCCGCCGAGAAGCCCGTGGTTGCTCATCTGTGTGCGGGCCCGGCCCGAGCAGCTGTGGGGAGAGGAGGGAATCGGAGCTTGAGGAGCCAGGCTCCCTTGGAAAGTGGGGAGCAATGGAATCTTTGACAGAATCTGGGGTCCTCTGGGCCCTCGTCCTGGAACAGGACAGTCAGCCGTTGCTGTGGTACCTGAAGCAGCTTATGGATGTACCTGCTGGTGCAGAGCTCTGTTACTGGTGTGAATCTGAGGAAATCCCAGCCGTGAGTGTGTGATCTCTCTCGGGCCTGTGGGACAAGTTCTATGCACCTTTTGTCGTTCCCCGCGTGGCCCTGTACCTGAGGGCCCGGCTTTCACCATCCTTGAGCCAAAGTGCTTTGGCTGTTTCGAAGTAGGTGAGCCAGGCCTCACTGTCGGAGGAGATTGCTTTAAGAGTGTGGGAGTGGGAGGGAGAGTCCTGGGCTGTCAAGGGTAGGTGTGGCGGGAAGGCTGGCCTGCCATCCACATTGGCAGCCTGGTAGAATAGGCATTTATTTACAGGCATGGGTTAAGGAGCCCCTGTGCCCAAAACAGTCCTTGTCCAACAGGGTCACTTCAGAGTTCAGAGTTGGATTTGCATCCATCTCGCCCCGGCCACAGCCTTATCCAAGGAGAGGAGAGACCCCCTTGATTTTCCTCTGTTCTGGACATTATGGCCACACTCCCTGCACATCTACCTCTGTAGGTGCTGAATTCCCGCGGGACGTGAGAAGCGGCAAGGTTAAGGGATGGTGTGGAAAGAGCCTTAGAATAGGACTTCCAGCTGCAGATAATTGGAAGCCGGATGTCCACTTTCATCTGAAGGGGATTTGGGGCCCGTTGGAGGGCTGGTGCTCGAGCTGAAACTGGAACTTTATAAAGACTTACTGGGGTCCAGGAAGGCTAATGGGGTCCCAAAGTTTGTGAACATCTTCTTGCTATCTTCTCAAACATCTCTTGTGCTCTGCTGGGGCATCCCAGTTGCTCCCCTCTTGACACAAGGACCCTGAGGTCACACAGAGGGCCTCTCAGACCTGGAGCCCTCAGGTGCTCTGCCTTGTCTGGAGTTCGTCTCTACCACTTACCAGGTAACCAGTGTAGTAACCATGGGCTGGCAGCAGTTGCTTCACCTCTCTGTGCCTCAGTTTCCTTGTATGTGAAGTGAGATACTTGACCCCGGGGATAGGTAAAGTGAGGTGCGTGAAGGGTGTGTGAGCGCATGGAGCTAGTGAGGACTCCTTCCGCTTGGGCTTCACTGTAGCCCCACACGGTCAGTTAGATGAGATCAGGGACTCACAGATGACCAGGTGGCCAAGCCAGGGTGTTGAGTGTGTTCTGAGAGGCCAGAGGGCCACTTAGGTGGGAGATCTGTTCAAAATGAACATGTGGGTCAGGGGAATGTGGTTCTGAGGTCTTTTCTAGCCACAGAAGTCATGGGATGGGCTGGCTTCCAGGTATTTACTGCCAGTGACCCTGATACTTGGTTCAGACATGTAGCAGGTGACTGGTGAATTTGAGATCCCACAATATAGCATTACTGGGGGGAGATATAGCTGGCTGCCCACTATTGCAAGGACAACTCATAAATAGGTCAAAACAAAAGCTAAAATTTCAAGTGAGCTATAGAGTATTTGAAAGCATTCCTCCCTCTCTCCTCCTCCTTCTCTGTCTCTCTCCCTGTCTTTCTCTCTCTCTTTCATTCTCTCCTCTTCTGGAAAACTGCCTCCACTAAAGTGATGTCATTTTTTCTCCCCCAACTTCCCAAGATACTCCTATTCTCTCTTGCACCAAAGCCACCGGCCACCTGGCTCAGGTAGTCTGGGAAAGCTGCCAGTGTGGTCAGCCCCAGCCTGGGCTTCCACATGGCTTCGCAGAAAGCCAAAAATGTACAGGCCAAAGCGCATTTCATCATCGCCACAGCTGTTTGCCAGCCAATTCCCACAGAAGTGGGAGAGAGTGTAAACGGCAAGCACCCAAGTGTCCCCACTGCCAGAACCATGGGCCTGCCTGCCTCCTGACAGTAACAGGCTGACAGACCACCTGGCTAGAGGCAGGCGTGTTCTGCGGTGGTCCAGGTCCGTGGCTTGTGCACTCGTCTGTATGTGTCCTCCTCAGGCCTCCCATGAATTTGGAAGGTTGTCAGCTCAGAAAGAGCGGGAGGCCTGTCTGTTTGACTGGCTCTGGGGTTCCAGGCAGTTTTGGGGTGTGAGTTCACCTTGAGGTACTCCAAAAGCTGGGTGGGCCCCGGGACATCTGGAGGCACAGGTTGTTGTAGGCGGTGAGCACAGGACCAGGGGCTGACTAGACATCCACTGCTGACCAGCTGGAGGACCTCGGGCAGGGACTTCTTTCTGGCCTTAATTTCCTCATCTGTAATGTAAGGGTTGGAGCCCAGTATCTTGTGATGAGTGGGGAGAGATGGAAGTCAAGAGCCTCTAGACGCCAGATGCACTTTTAAATTCACTTTTCTTATTCTAGCACCAGTTTTGGCTTTCTTTTTCTGGGTCTGCATCAAAGTGTGATTTTTTTTTTCCCAGTGTGATTGAAATGTAATTAACATATAACATTGTGTTAGTTTTAGGTTTTAATTGACATTTTTTTTTTAATCTCAAATTTCACACACAGCCTTGTCAGTCATAATAGCAACTTCTGAGGGGTGCAGCTGGGGGACAGAGGAGCCCCCTCGGGCTCTGCTTCACTGTTAAGGTGGTGCTGTCTGCTGGCTGAAGGCACAGCAGCAGTGCTGACATGATGTGTCCCAAGAAACTCCCTGCAAGTGGCCTGCCTTCCTGTCCCTTCTTGGGATGTAATGTGGGGTCTGCTTAGCATCTTTTCATCACGGACACTAGAGCCAAAGCCGTTTGCAGCATCAAATTCTCCCGTTTTTGTTTTTCCATGTTAGGCCCACTTTGCCTGAGCTCCTAGGGTCTGTGGGATAACAGCACCACAGAACCGGGGAGCATCTGCTAACCTGACCCATTGTCTTGCAGGTATTAAGCCCCACTTACAAGCAGAGAAATGAAGACTTCCGAAAGCTCTTTAAGCAACTTCCAGACACGGAGCGCCTCATTGTTGGTGAGCTGGGCGCCTGGGGGTGAGGGGCAGGTAGGAAGGGCGAATCTTGGGGACAGCGCTCTAACTGCTTCCCCCAAGTAAGAGTCAACCCAACGCGGAACCTCTAACTGGGAGCCGGGAGAGAGGCTGCTCGGGGTGCTGTGGTTTGGGGCCCAGGGCTGAGAACATAGCCTGCAAAGAATCTTACTACCACGCCGCTCTATAGATGACCCAGCAGTAAAGGGATTGGGTGATTGTGGATGGAGAAGGGGCTTTCGTTGAATTTCACTGAACTCTACCTCTGGCTTCCTTGCCCCGCTCTGCCATCTCACCCATTCTTCTGCTCTAGGCAGTAGCGTATTTCACATCCTGCATGGTCCCAATTATGAGACGCTAGGGACTCCCTTTGGCCACTCCTTCAAGTGTCTCATATGCCTAGTCTGTGGTAGGCAGCTGGGCTCTGCCAGTGCTGGTGGATGGGGGGCACGCCTAAGTTGTGGTTTGCTGAAAGTGCTTTCTGTCCCTGAGCTTCTTTGTCCCCCATCCTACTACAGATTATTCATGTGCACTCCAAAGGGACATTCTTCTTCAGGGCCGACTCTACCTCTCTGAAAATTGGATCTGCTTCTACAGCAACATCTTCCGCTGGGAAACTCTGGTAAAGACCTGGGGCTTGCTGCTCCCCTGGGCTGTCCCCTTGGCTGTGGCTGAGCAGGCTTGCCCACTTTCTTCCTTTGGTTGGCACCATGCTTTCCCCAAGCCTTTGCACAATTAACAAAAAGCACAGGTCTGCATCTTGTGGGATAGATCTCCCTGCTCCATCTTCCCTTGCCATGATGAATGCATTTGCTTTCAGCAAATGCAGGTAAATGTTTGTCGGGAATCACTGCAGAAGGTGGCAAAGTAGAGTAAAAAGTTGTTGGCATTGGTACTCAGATCTGGCTCATACACTTTCTGGGTTCTGCAGCTGATAGCTGTGTGATTTTAGAATAGTCTTTTCTATCCCTTGCCCTCTCTTTCCTCATCTTATAAAAGAGAGAATAAACTAGATGATTTCACGGTCCCCTTCAGTGCAGTGGTCCAAGTCTGTTAAATGACAAATATTGATGGGCCTCTGCACATTTATCAGACTATAGAAATGAGAAAGAAAGCTCTGGATCAGAAAGGAAGATAGCCTTGGGCTTTGGATGAGACTCAGTCTCTGTCTCACTGTGTGGACTCTAAATAAGTGACTAAGCCAGATGATGTCTAAGGCAGTCCCTTCCAGGTTTAGAGATACAGAGAGTGATCAGATTTCCCCTGTCTGAACTGGTGCCATGTAGACATTGTGCCTTAACTCCATTAATGCCTCCTCTTGCTTGTCATCCATTCTCTGTCCTTGTGGGGATGTCAGCTGACCGTCCGTTTGAAAGACATTTGCTCCATGACTAAGGAGAAAACAGCTCGCCTCATTCCCAATGCCATCCAAGTTTGCACCGACTCAGAAAAGGTAAGGGGAGTCTCATCTTGGATTTTTCTACACCTCCTCCTGTCCCCACCCCACCCCTAGTCCCAGTCGCATATTTTTGCTCTTCAGTTGCATTAATATGGAAGCCAATAGGATTGGGGTGAGAGGCGCTAGGGGTGATGCAGACCATAGGATCCCCCTCCATGTGTGGCAGAGTGCTTCAAGTCTGAGTAGTGGTGGATGGAGTGGCAGAAATTGAACTGGAGCCAATCACCTGGCTACTGGCATGTTCCATAACTGTCCCGAACCTCAGTTTTCTCCTGGGTAAAATGGAACAAGCAATACCTGTTTAACCGAGTCTTAAATGACATCACACATTTGAAAACACTCGATTATAACTATAAAGCAGTCTCTATACAAATGTAAGTTGTTCTTATCACCTATCAGCATAGCTGATTATATGTCATTTGCAATGAGGGGGTTTGTAAGCATGTGGAATAGTGCCTAGCGTATACTAATGTTCAAATACGTGCTGAGTAGGTAAATGAGAGAGTCGGTGGATTAGTTGGGTTTGCCTTCTCCTTCCCTGTTGGCTAAGTCACAGCTCACCACTACCCAGTAGGTAGATGAAGGAAGTGTTTGATGGAGGTGAAAGCTTCAAGCCAAGAGAGAAGCACCAAGGCAGGTGTGGGGGAAAGTGAAGGACTCTGTGACAGTGAGGACTTAGAGGTCCCAGAGCTGACGCCCCCAGTGTGTAGCTCCCCGTCGCTGGGTTCCTGTGCTGCAATCATGGATAACCACGAGTCAGGAGTATTTGAAGATGAGATCAGTGACTTTTTTAAAGGAAGAAGCACCATGTCTCCATTATATTGGAAGACTCCATAGACATTTCTTGCCATTTTCTCTTCCAATCTAGCACTTTTTCACTTCATTTGGGGCGCGGGATAGAACGTACATGATGATGTTCCGGCTCTGGCAGAATGCTCTCCTTGAAAAGGTAAGTACTGTCCTTCAGCCTTGGGAGGCGCATCCACCTGGAATGTTCTTTCTTCTCCGATGAGCCCCAGGGAGTGTGCTTTTACTATGGCATGGGCCGGCTGCATAGAAGCCCGGGTTTCCTCATGGTTCTGGAAATCCCCCAGATTTGTGGTGAGCAACGTGTTTACCCACTGTTGTTACTGACCAGAGTCTGAAAGTAACATTTCCTCTTCGCTGCCTGGAATACGGCATTCATTGGCTTCTGATGCTTCAGTCCCACTGTTTGAAAAAGCACCAGGATTTGTTTTAATCAGATATGATAAGACACACACAGGAATGACTGCCATGTGGCAAGAAGTTTTTGCACGTGAATTTCCCTAGAGGCAGAGGGCAGCACCCATGCAGGGCTCTTTATTCAAAGAGCTAAGAACTCAGCTACCAGTTGACTATTCAGCTACCAGTTGACTACTTGAGCGTCTGAAGAACACCGTGAGAGACACAGATGAGATGTCGCGGTCACAGTCCTTAGAGAACCCCCACTTAGCACCCCGAGGTGTTCAGAAATAGCATCCAAGCCAGAAGAAGAGAAATAAGATAAAAACCTATATTTTAACTATCACATCCTTTTTTAAAAATATCTGTCTGTGTCTTCTATGATTTTCTCCAAACTTAATACCATGTTAAGAAAGTTGGTAGATTATTTGGAGTTTGTTCTAATTGAAAGTCTGTAATCCTGGTAGACATGCTGGTAACTGATATGAGCTGAAATCATCTGGCTTTATTAGCCATCAGTAATGATAAAATGATAATGTGATTGGGATCCACTGGCAGCTTTGAATGTCAGTTAACAACTGCTGTCATTTCTTAGTAAGACAGAGGAATCTGCCATGTGGTTCACAAATGCGCTCACAGACTCTGTAAGAGTTTAGAACAGTCTGCTAATTGTGCTTGTCCTCACTGGTAAGACAAGCTGAGCCAGGTGGAATTGGTCAGGGAAGGCTGCATGGAGGAGGCGAGTTGTGAAGGAGAGGAGCCCAGGTTTGGCAGAGAGGCGGATGTGTTCCTTGCAGGGTGAGAGGTAGGTCAGAGGTCGGAGCAAGGAGGCCAGATAAAAAGAAGGAAGTAGCCCACTCTGGCACTGCGAGATCCAGCACAGAGAGCAGCCGCTGGCTGAGAGAGAGCCCTGACTCTGCCATTCTGGGCTGTTCTTCTTAGAGGGCAAGCTGGAACCCTGACTCCCAGCATCAGCTTCTGAAGTTGTAGCCTGAAAGCACTCAGATCCTTTATCAAATCTATTACTGGGAAACATTCTTTCAGTTTGATTTGAAAAACTGAAACTAATAGGTAGAACTGTGGACAAACTGATTCTGCATGAGAGTAAAGGAAACAGTTCTTATTCAAGTGGTCCAGAGAGGGTGGGATGAGATGACCTCTGAGGCCTGAGAACTCAGGCTTCTAACCACTGTCCAACTGTGGAATGGGCCACCTTTTTAGATGAGTCAGCAGGGCCCGCTTCTGTTAGTAGAAGGAGCTTTTTGTGGCATGTGGGAAACTGTCTCGGGGACCTCTGGCACTCCAACTCTGAACCAGAAGCTCTGTGGCCACCTTGGCCCCAGAGTAACGTGGCTTTATGGCACTTCATGCTGGACCTCATCCATAGGCACAAAAGGTTGCGTCCTCAAGGGGCCAGTTGGTCACATTATGCAAATCTGAGTTGAGGCCAACTTTCTGGCTTTGCTAAAAGCCATATTCTTAAGCAGAAGCTTGGTACTTGTTGAGAAACCGGAGAGGAGGGAGGCAGGGGAGGCGGATGAAGTTGCCATGAGGCCCTGCTCTTTGCTTAGCTGAGCTAGGGACAGTGGAATTTGGCTTCTCCTACACTCAAGGGGGACCAATCCTACCTAGTGCCCATGTGTCAAGAGGGGCCCCAAGGGAGGAAGGGTCAGAGTTGCTCTGTTGTCTCCTGTAGCCCCTGTGCCCCAAGGAGCTCTGGCACTTTGTTCACCAGTGCTACGGGAACGAGCTGGGCCTGACCAGTGATGACGAGGACTACGTGCCGCCCGACGACGACTTCAACACAATGGGGTGAGTGAGGTAGAGGTCAGGCTGCCTACAGAGCTTCTCAAAGAGGGTCTAGAATGGCAGCGAAGGGCTCCCTGGGGACTGACATCTAAGTGAGGGAATTGAGGGGGGCAGGGAACCAGGAAGGGACCTTCAGGAACTTCCTCCCAGGCAAGGGAACGTGGCTGAGCCATATGAACAAAGGACAGGTAGAAGGAGGGGAGAAAGGTAGGTCAGCTTCCAGATTTTCACAGCATTTGTCAGAGCTTTTACTCAGAGATGAAAAGCTAGGGGGAAAGCTTTGGATAGATGATTGATAATATCTGACTTAACATTTTAACAGGATCACTCTGGCTCCTGGGTTGAAAAATAGGCTAAAAGGAAGGAAGGGCAGACTGACTGAGAGGCTATTGAATAATGTAGAACATTTATTTTATTTTTTTAAGACTTTATTTATTTATACATACAAGCTGGGGTACAGGTCAGAGGTGTGGGGCGGCGAGAGGGCTCACCAGGGACAGAGCGGGGAGCAGAACAGGCAGATCAGAAATACACTGCTGAGGGGAGCAGCGGGCAAGGCAGGAGAGGTCTGCCGCACCATGTGGGATTCTCCCTGGCCGGGCGTCAAACTCGCATCGCTGCTGCCGACAGCTCCACAGCACAGCGCTCAACCGCTGCGCCACCAGGGAGGCCCTGTAGAACATTTAGATGAGAGGTGATGCTGGTGTGGACCAGAAGGGTAGCAGTAGAAATGGCAATAAGTGGTTGTTTCTGAGTATTTTTTGAAGGTAGAACCAGAAATAATTTTGGAAGATTTGGTTATGGATCAGAAAAGAACCAATGGCTTCTTTAAGTTTTTCTTGAATTTGCCAACTAGAAAGTTATAGTTCCAAACTGTAGGTCAAGTGGGTTTGGGGGCGGAGATCAGGAACTTGGTTTTGGGCAAGTGGAGTTTGAGGTGACATTCACCCAGTGGAGATGTCAAGTACATTTGTGTATATGAGGGTGGAATTTACAAGGGATGCCTGGGTGAGGAACATGAACTTGGGAGTTACTAGTGGATAGTTACAAGATTGATTTCACGTAACAGCAAACTCCGCAAATTACCCATGGGCAAATGCCCAACCAAAGAGGCTTGGCCTGAAATGGGGCAACTGAGGTCTGTCATAAGCTTTCTGGTGCCTTCATATCCACAAAAACGGGTTAGGGAGCTCCCAGAGAACTGGGACAGGAGGACCCTCCCAAAATTCAAAAGGTACCATAGAATCTACCACACGGTGAAGGTGATGACTGCCATTCTCTACCAAAAACGCTAAAGACCCGGGAGCAGCCTCTCCACGTGTCTCCTCTTCACCTGTCTCTCCTCCAAGTGCCCCCTCCCTCCTTTGTTCCACCTCCATTTTTATGCCCACCTTGCTCCTTCCAGCTGTGCCCCATTCAGGATGTCTGGTTCATGACATGCTGGGCGTTATAATCCAAGGTGGCTGCATGTAAGTGGGGGCATGGAAAACAGCACCACTTCAGTGTGCTGTGGCTCCTCCTGCTTTCACAGCCACGCATTCTGTGGCAAGTGAGGGGGAAGGAACACTAGCGGAGTTTTGTTTCCTAGAAGCCAAGGGAAGGAAGTTTGAAGGAGAAGCAAGTATCACTATATCACATGCCATTGCCAGGTTAAGGTGGGAACAAACTCTCCTTGCCTGCCTGTGACTATGCAGGTGCCTCTCTCTTTCTTTCTCCTTTTCCTAATAAGCCTGTCCTTTTAAAATATAAAGAAAAGAAAAGATGAGAACCAAATTTCTGTCAGCATACTTGAGAATGAGAAAGTAGTGGAGGTGTGGTGGTGTGAAAGGCACAAAGGAATAGAAATCAAGGAAAGAGCATTGAATGCGTAATCTGTAGACCTGGGCTTAGCTCCATCGTCTGACATTTGATTGTAGTATCACTTAAACTCTGGGCATATCTATTTGATTATCTCTAAAATGGATGACATGATTTAGTCATCCATGGGTCCAGACAAGGTAGTATGTAATGAGTCGGATATAGATGATACCAATGATGATTTATTCCGTGAGATGCCACAGTGATATCCAGAGGTGTTCCTAGTAATACACCCTCCTTTATTTCATGGATGAAGGTTCATGTCCTGCAGGTGTACATACATAGAAATTAACTAGCCATTATCCAAAGGCTGGGCAGTGCCCCCAGTGGAAACTCATGACCAGAGTCCTGTTCTAGTCACTGTGTGGGAAATAAACTATATCCACATCCATATGTTTGGGTTGGGTTGGTTTGGGGTGGGTTGGAAAATGTAATGATGGAAAAGGCAGTCTTGGCAAATAATGGCCATGTTTCAATAGGGATAAATCTAAGAAGGGTGCCCTAAAAGATGAGTTTGGAGCCACAAGTTTTACATGGGAGAGGTGGGGTAAGGTGGGTAGCAGGTTTCGGGAGAGCAGTGGGGTAGGGAGGTATTTAGATCACATACAAAGCAAAGAAGGAAGAAAGCCCATGGCTTTGGATGGGTAGACAGTTCTCAGCACTGAGAATAGCTGCTGCTCTGGTCCACTAAGGTTGTAAAACATGCTTGTGATGTTTTCTTTCAGCTACTGCGAGGAGATCCCCGTAGAAGAGAATGAAGTGAATGACAGCTCATCCAAAAGCAGTATAGAGACCAAGCCGGATGCCAGTCCACAGCTGCCCAAGAAATCTATCACCAACAGCACCCTCACCTCCACGGGGAGCAGCGAAGCCCCTGTCTCGGTATGGACAGTATACCCTTTGTTATCACCCCAATCCAGTGAACTCTGCAGGGCCCCAACCCGGGGAGCAAGTGGCGGGGAGGTTGATAGCACTGTGGTCAGTCTCTCATGGAGACTTCCTGCCGTGTTCTCATGATGTCACCCCAGTGTCCAGAGCTGGTTCTTGGTGCCTTGGGTACCAGAGTTTGGCTTCTGAGCAGAGAAAAACCATTCCAGGTCCATTGAGTGAGCCTTGATTTTGGTGGGTGACTCCAGAACAGCCCCTCCGGCAGAGAACTAGCCCCCTGGTCTTTCTCTGCCTTGCTCCCATGTGACTGGAAGACTGCAGACCTGTTAGCTTTGTAGTCACGCATCCAGTAAGAGGTCATCGAGTCCCCGGTCTGTATGTTCCAATTTATTTTCCCATGGTGCTAGCCATTGTGAAAGAGATAAAAATGTGTGATAAAGGCCTCTGTCCTCTGGGTCTTGGTTACAGAGGGGACAGCTACTCGATGGAGGAAGCACATCAGGGACTATCCAAGTAGGAGGGTGGGGGGAGTCCTCAGAAAAGGATTCCCAGGAAGGGGGAGCCTTGTATTCCAGGGCCAGAGGGGTCAGACCTTAGGTGAAGACATCATTTGATACCTATGCTCCATTTTCTGTCTCCGAGGTTATCTTTCGAATGTCTATCTTTCGAATGTCCAGGATGGCATTTCTTCCCCATCAAGGCTCATGGGAAAATGCTATGAAGCCTTTTGAGCTTCTTAGGCCCGCACGGTCACAACTCCGCGTCAGCAGCAGCGACACGGAGTGGACTGCCCCTCGTGGGGCTTGATGTGCTAGTTACCAAGAGCCTGAGAAGGGCAGAACCTGAACTGAGCTCTGTCATCTTCCCTGCAGAGCTCGGGGGCACCCCCAGAGCCTGACTCCAGCCCAGCTGGAGCGCCATGTAGTGAATGTGAGGGCCCCCAGTGTCCTTTGGATGGTAGACCAGGGTAGGCTGCCCCAGTGGAGTGAATCCGTCTCGCCTGCAGTTTGATGGACTGCCCCTGGAGGAGGAGGTGCTGGGGGGCGATGGGTCGCTGGAGAAGGAGCTCACCATCGACAATATCATCGGGGAGAAAATTGAGGTCCTTGCACCTGTGGCCTCCCCCTCCCTGGACTTCAATGACAATGAGGACATCCCCACCGAGCTCAGCGATTCTTCGGACACCCATGACGAAGGTGGGCATTCAAAAAATTGGTGGAGGGTGACTATTCCTTTGTCTATTTTGAAGGCTTATGGAGACTGGAGTCAGTCTCTAGCCTTCTGGTGCAAGGGTAGATGGGTAAAGGCTTTTCTAAAGGGATGGTACATGTTTTTTGCATGTACATGTCTTTTTTGGGGGGGGGTCTTCATTTTTATTAGTCTTTTTGTTTTTTTGCATAGAAGAACTGGATTGTAGGTCAGAGGTTCGGGGTTGGGGGTGTGTGTGTGAAAGAGGATTCACCGGAGACAGAGTGGGGAGCAGAACAGCTGGATCTACTGGAATGCACTGCTGAGCGAAGCAGTGGGCAAGGCAGGTCTGCTGGGCCATATGTGGGTTTGCTCCCTGGCTTGGGGTCAAACTCAGGCTCTAGTGGTGATAGTGCTGAGTCTTAACCCCTAGGCCACCAGGGAGACCCCCTGATATTAGACTTTCTTTGCAAGACAGATAATGCTCTGTCCTGCTATCCAGGACCCCCTGTGGGCAGTGGCTTGTCTTGCCATCTCCCTCACTGAGAAACAGGGCCAGGAGATGTTTATCTGCCACGAGGGAAGTGCCAGTCTGCTACTCCCCAGAAATAATGCTAATAGAAACTTGCATTAGTGACTCTGGTGTGGGGTTTCTAGATCAGCCTAGAAGAAAAGGTGTGGCTGGGTCAGACTCTGGAACTGGCCTTTCTCTACATTTCTAAGTCCAGGGCAGCTTTCTTAACTCCTGCAGAGGGTCAGCTTCTAAGGCCGTGTTCAGGAACATGCTGCTTCTCCGCATTCCAGGATAAGAAGCCACATTCTCTGTCTGCATGAAATTGGTGGATGTGGGTAGGGTATGACCACCAAGTGGGTGCAGACAGGGCTTACACTCTACCTGTGGACAATCTCTTTTGTGGGTAACTGTGGTGGTCTTCTCCCTTTCAATTAGCTTCTCTACTCCCTTTAAGATTCAGGGCCAGTGCAAATGACTACACAGATTGGGGATGGCATAATAATGGGGTGCCATTCACATAGACTAAGCAGTGACAATGCCCCCCATTGCATGGTGCTCATGCAGTACCCACTCTGTGTGGGAATGGGCACTGGCCCGTAGGATGCTCCTGAGTTCTTCCTTGGCCTTCTCAGGGTCACAGGGCAAAGAGAGAGTCAGCATCCTTTTGAGCTCACATATCAGTGCCTGCAGATGCTGTAATCAGAGACTGTGGCATACCAGGGACTGGGGATGGAGCCTGAGCGACTTACCCGTGCCCTCAGACACATTTCTCCTGTAGCAGATAGAAATTTCAAGGTTATTGAAATCATGGGAGAAATAGACTGCCTTATGGAAGGAGAGCAGACCTTGTGTAGTTAGAGATCAATGCCCTGCAACTCAACCCAGCCTTGGAAGCTTTTATATAAAGAGATCATTCCAACGTAGTGTCCCTTGAACACAACTATGGCATGGAGTGCAGTGCCTTTTGTTTTCAATTATGGTTAATTTGTCAATGCTCGATAACTGATGGGGAAAGCTTAGGAAGTAGTCATTTACACTTTAGTCTAAAATTGTCTTAATTAGGAAGACTTGAAAATATAAAAGCAAATAGTAGATGCTCCAATTCTGAAGAGGATAGATGAATACATTCCCAACTCAACTTAATAGTATGCATGCCAGCCAAGGAGGGAGACAGCCCACCGGCCCAGCTGCCCCACTCCATGACCTCCGTTGACCTTTGGTTGCCATTCCCACATTTTCCAGTCCCTGGGATCACATGCCCTCAACCTTCCTGTCTTTCCTCACCCTCTTCTGTGCAGGCGAGGTCCAGGCCTTCTACGAGGACTTGAGTGGCCGGCAGTACATGAATGAAGTCTTCAACTTCAGCGTGGACAAGCTCTATGACCTTCTGTTCACTGACTCGCCCTTCCAGCGTGACTTCATGGAACAGCGGCGCTTCTCTGGTCCGTTCTTCTCTAGGGCTGGTGCCACCTGTCTCTTGCCTCTTTCCAAGAACCCCTTTTCCAGGGCACCTGGTGGGCCAGGAGCCTGCTGGCTACTTCTTCTCCTAACATCACAGCTTTATGCTTTGCCCATTGAGACTGGGTGCATTGTGACCAGGTGCTCAGTGCCAGGCCCTGAAGGCTGACTGGCCAGCCAGACCTCACAGGACACAGCATTTATGAAAGAACTGTAGCATCTGCTATGTGCCAAGCACTTGATGTTATCTTATGTTAAACCTGAGATTACATGTTAAATATGTAGTATTGTGATCCTCACAGTAACCATGAGGAAAATGGAACTCAGCTCTATTACTACTTGTCTAAGGTTAGTCAGGGGCCAAACAGGGTTGAAATTTAGGCCTCATGCCTTGCCCCCCACTGCCCACATCTCATCCCCTTGTCCTCTCTGCCACACAGCAGGGACTGCAGCTCTGGCTGGTTGAGCTGCTGAGAGTGCCATACTGCAAAAAAGCACATGGGCATCAGCTCACCCCTCTGCCAGCAGGAGAGGGCCTGATGTGGGCACCGGGAGGTCAGGCCTTAGAGGAGAGCACTTTTCTCAAGGATCCCAGGCCCCTATCACAGTAGCTTCAGTGTTGCCAGCACCCCCGCAGGTGGCCCCAAGACCTCCTGCCCCAGCCCCGGGAACAGTCAGCATTCCGGAGGCCTGTGGGGAATTTCGCCCATGCTACAATGAGCCTTTCTGCTTTGCCTCCCCTCCTCCGAGCCACCTCCCCTGGCCCTCAGACTCCCATTGGCTTCCTTTGGGGGTCAGTCGGCAGTCAGGAGAAGTTCACTTGGAGGGGAAATTCAGACATAGAGAGGGCATACCTCTTTCCCTCCCTCACTGCCTGGCTTCTCTCTACCCTCAGACATCATCTTTCATCCCTGGAAGAAGGAAGAGAACGGAAACCAGAGCCGAGTGATTCTTTACACCATCACCCTCACCAACCCCCTGGCTCCCAAGACTGCTACTGTGAGGGAGACACAGGTGAGTGGAGGCCAGAGGCCGGTTTTGGGGGTGGGGGTAGAAACCTGTGTTCTCGCGTGAAGGATCAAGGATAGAGGTTGGGAAGAAGTTTCTGGGTGCAAATGTCATCTCTGAAACAGTAGTCTCTCACCTGCAGCGTCCCAGTCCCTGTTCTGGGTCCCCGTTCAGAAGTGGGCTTTGGGGGGAGGTGCTGTTCCCATCTTGCTCCTCTGCAGTTTGTTCCACCAGCCTTTGCTCCCGCAGACTATGTACAAGGCGAGCCAGGAGAGTGAGTGTTATGTGATCGACGCTGAGGTCCTCACCCACGACGTGCCCTACCATGACTATTTCTACACCATCAATCGCTACACGCTCACCCGTGTGGCCCGGAACAAGAGTCGGCTCAGGTGGGGGCCCTGAATGGGTTCGGGAAGCTTCCCGGTACCTTACGTCAGAACATTCATTTGCTTGTGCAGGGCAGGGATGAGGTTGCCTAAATGGGCCTGCTTACTCATTCATTGTTCCACCTTCTTTCCTAAGCTTCTGGGACCCTGTGCCCTACCTCCCTATCCTGACACGTCATTATTCTCTCCATCACGTGTTCCTTTGCCATACTGTGGGTCTCTAGTAAAACTTTCGTAGCTACTGCTGTTTACTAATAGTCTGTAGTTTACAAGGCGCTTTATCTCCATTACCTGGAATCTGGAGAAGGATCCAAGGAAGTGAGTCAGCCTCATTTTTCACAAAAGAAAACTGAGGCTCATGAGTTTGGTGACTTTGCCAAGAGTCATATCCCTGAGAACTAACACCCAGTTCTTAGAAGTACAGATGTGTGCTCTTGCATGATGCTACATCTCTTGCTTACCTTCCGTGAGTCGTGAAGCCCCAGAGAGAAGGAATCCCTTCCATTCACCACTTTGTCCCCAGTGCTGAATGATTGGAATGCTGTTTGTGGGTGGCGTCCTACCCTACACACCGACATGTGCATGAGGAAGGGAGAAATTCAGACCCTGGCATTTGGAGAGCTTATAGTCTAATTGAGAAGTCAGGGCACAGAAGCTGAAAGCATATTGTGTATCTGCACCTTAGGTCAAGTTCTTCTGGTTGTGTGGAGCTGAAATTCATGTGTAGTTCAAATCTGAATTGAACCGGGAATTGATTGACGTAGGAGTCTGGATTGCTTGGGAACCAGGATGTTCTGACTGTACACACCTCATATAGGCCCTGTATCTTTCCCATCCTTGGCTTAAAAAGTAATAATTTTCTTTGTTTCTTTGTGGCTCTATGAACATCTCCTACTCCTTCTCCCTCTTCCTTCCTTCCTTTCCCTCCCTTCTCTGGGTACCCTCCTCTTCCTTCTGTCCTTCCCCTTCCAGTGTCTAGATTTTCACGGCTAGCTTCCTTGCAGGACTGACTGGATATCCTTTCTGTCTGGTCCACACAGAGGTAGCTGGTTGACCTCAGATACATTTTTACAGAGAGGTGTGTGACCTCTGCCCTCGCTACCCAGTAGATGGTGCTGGGCAGGGGAGTGAGGGGGGCCCCAGGAGAGGCATGACTCTCCTCTGGCCATGGTGGAGGTGGGCAGGACAGGCAGCCTAAACATGGGGAACATGAACCTGAGGAAAGGTGGTGAATTGCACAGTGGCTGTGTGGAGGGGGAGCTGTAAGGCAGGGGCAGTAGAGACACTCGGGATGATGAAGAGAATACTGGAAAAGAGCAAGAGGCGGCAAGTTCTTGAGTCTCATGGAGAGCACAGGAACCAGGTCAGCACAGAGGGTGCTGTTAAAGGTGGAGATGATGGCTCAGACATAAATCCTCTGGAGAAGTAGAGAAGGACTCTAGGACTGGCTACCTGCCTGGCTGCTCAGCCCATCGGGAGTGCACCGAGGGAGGCAGCATGGCATCGTGGAGGAGCTCTGGGCTTGGAGTCAAGCTCTTGTTAGCTTTTGGTCTGCTTCAGAATCGTAAAGCTCAGTTTCCTTATCTGTAAAATGAGGATAAATTCACTAGCCTCATCTACCTCAAAGGGTGACCAGGGAGAGCAGATGATGTGATGAGTGTGAGGAGACTTTCTGACTCTGTAAGAGCTACAGAGATGTGAGACTGGTTTGACCTTCAACCTGAACCTTCCTTTAACTAGCCAAGGAGGGTCTGCCCTGGAAGTAGCTGATCTTGTTTTTGGCTTGCTCCACAGGGTCTCCACAGAGCTGCGATATCGGAAACAGCCCTGGGGGTTGGTGAAGTCTTTCATCGAGAAGAACTTCTGGAGTGGGCTGGAGGACTACTTCCGCCATCTAGGTAAGCGCTGCCATCACCGTCGCTGCTGTGGGGTGGGCAGCAGAAGCTGGGTGGATGGTACAGCAGTCACCATGCAGGGCACGGGAAACATGGACAACAGGGAGAGAGACTGAGGCAGAGAGAGTGAAGCAGTCTCATGGGATCCCGAAGCCTACCCGGGGGTGGACACAAAATTCGGCGTGTATGTGAACACGTGGGTTTTTCAAGACACCATTCATCATTAAGGGATCTATGACCACACCCTCCCCGACATGAACCCCAGAGCTAGTCACTCTGGTGACTAGCTGAGAAGGAAATAGCCTGTGATTACATCCATTAGGAAATGTGACGTGTCCCTAATTGCATGACCCGGGTGCAGGTGTTGGGAACCTCTGTCACCACACACTGTTGACCAACCCCGATGAAGCGGCTGGGCTGGGCTGGGCTGGGTGCCAGCAGTGCTCACTGAGGCCCATCCGTGTCCCTGAGGGACCTGCGTCCTTCCCGCCGTCTTCCCAGAGTACTGTGTGGAAAGTGGTTCCCTTGGAGAAGGCTCAGCTAAGAATAGATAGAGTGGCTTCTGGAAGCCAGTGTGTTGGTCTGGAAGTCTCGGCCTCTGATGTGTGGCCTTTTGTCTCGGACAGAGAGCGAGCTGACCAAAACAGAGAGTTCCTACCTGGCTGAGATGCACAGACAGTCTCCCAAAGAGAAGGCCAGCAAGCCTCCGACGGTGCGGAGGAGGAAGCGTCCGCATGCCCACCTGCGGGTCCCTCACCTGGAAGAGGTGATGAGCCCCGTCACCACACCCACTGATGAAGATGTGGGTCACAGGATTAAGCACGTGGCAGGTGTGTGCCAGGTGGGGTGGGCAGTGTGACTTACGGCTTTGAACTGGGACTGCAGGCCGCAGCTGAGACTCACCCATCTCTAGTCATCTTGCCTCTCGGGTGGTACCGATAGTGTCTAATTGGCACATGACTCACTCAATGAGAGTTTCCACTTTCTCTACCTGTTTTCCTTTGCTCGGATAGTGTATAATTGGCACATGACTCACTAAATGTGAGTTTCCACTTTCTCTACCTGTTTTCCTTTGCTCTTTAAGATCCTCAACTCCTGTTGAACCCTTAGGTGTGTCTGGCTGAACACTTTACCTTTAGGTCTGTCCCTCCATGCCTGCACTCCATGGCTACCTGGGTTATTTCAAGTACACAGTTCCCAAGTTCTTGGGAGATGCCCCAGGGAGAAGCCAAAACTCAGACTCCAGAGGTTACCTCATAACTCTAAGTCAGGGAATTCAAGGCAGCCACCCCTCTCTTGGCCCCACAGGCCCACCGAGGAAGTGTCCACCAGGCAGTGGACTCTCACGATTGGGGCCTTAGAGTACAGCTGAGTCCAGTGTTTTTTCAACTGTGCTCTGCCGTCCCTGGGAGATTTTCAGCACTTAAAGGCAGTAGGAGAGAAGGCAGAGGAAGAGGAGGAGCGCGCCCTGCGTGTCCCACCCCTTGCTTCCCCCAGAGCATTCCCGTGCATGTATTTCGCACAGAGGGTGTTTGACTGACACTTGGTTCTCAGAGAACTTGTGGGACTTGCCCACCAGCTCATAGCCAGTTACGGATCCGGTCAGAGCTGAGTCACTCACTTCCCGTCCACAGCTGCAGACCACTTGGCCCACTCTGTGCATCCTAGCTGCACAGATCTGCTTCCTCCTTTGTTCAGTGACTTGCTTGTTCACCTTGCCTGACCCGGCCCGTGACCTTCCCTTGAGGACCTTGCCTTCCATTCCTGAAGTAGCTTTTGTCAGGATGGGGTGCCAGCACCACGGACAGTTCTCCAACACTCCCTGAAGTTCTGCGCGTGACCACCATTGTCGCGTCAGCACTTGGTGGACGCGTGGGCCATACTGATGAAGACCTCTTTACTCTCCCCATAGGTTCCACGCAGACACGGCATATCCCCGAGGACACCCCCAATGGTTTCCACCTGCAGAGTGTATCCAAGCTGCTGCTGGTTATCAGCTGTGTGTAAGGAGTTCCAGATTTTCGCCATCCCGCCCTCACGCCTTCCCCTCCCGCCTGCCACCTCCTACCCTCCAGGTCTCTCCAGGCCTGTGAACGTCTTTACCACTGCCTGGTTTTTTGTTCTCGTTTTCTCCTTGTCTCTAGTCATCTCTCTCTGGATCGGTCGCTCTGGCTGTCATTTCTTGCCTTTCTGCTTCATTTTTTCTCATTTTACTCAGAATTTACTACATGCTAGGCCTTCAGCTCTCAGAAGAGAGTGCTGCTTGAAGCCCCTGTGCCCTTCAGGAACTCAGTGGGTAAGACGGGCAGGAAATTCAGACCGACTACAGCACTGGATACATGCACCCAGAGGGGTGCTGCAGCACCTTCGTGAGCCTGCTCTCCTTTGTGGGAGATGCTCTGGTGTCTGCTCCCAGGGCCCATGTTTTGCAGGTGGCCAGATAAAACCGATGCTGTGCTATAGTCATGGAGAAGCATATGCTGATTATACTACAAGTAATTCAGAGTCAGTGCCATAACTTTGTAAAAAAAAAAAAATAGGCTTGATAACATGCACAGGAAAACACTAGGTTGTAGAGAAAGGAAATTGAAAGAAATGCAGGGGTGAGGTGGGAGAGCACAGCTCTCTGAAGCACCTAGTCAGCTCAGGATGTTTGTGAACCTTTTGGAGCAGGGAGCTGGCCTGCTAACTACAGACAGCTCTTCTTGGTTCAGCCCTTCCTGGATGGGGGTGTACTGTGAGCGGGAGAGGCCCGGGGGTGGGACAGTGGAGTTGTTTAGATGCTGACTCTGTGACTAGGTGGGTCTTCCTCCTGTGACTCCACCTCCCCACTCCCGGTCCCCAGGTCTTCATTAGAGCAAAAGTTGGGGCACAGCCTCACTTTTACCCTCAGGAAACACCAAAGAAAGCCCTGAAGTGACAAGGTAGACTTGCATTAAAAAAGAAAAAAAATCAGTATGACCACAATGAGGTGACTGAAGTAGAGGAGAAAGCACTAGAGACAGGCAGTGATGTGATGGAGAGGACTGTCGACTCAGGTGAGGAGGAGCTGAGAGGCCCTGGGGGGAAGGACTGTCAGCCACCTAGTGCTGGAGGTGCTGGTGGGAGTGTCCAGGTGGCTGTGTCATTGACAGAAATCTGGAACTTGGGGAAAGGTCACCAGAGGAGATGCCGTCAGTTCCAGGTGTGTGTGAGTTGCCTTAGGTGACCCAGGTGGAGGTGACAGATGGGTGTTGGTGGGTGTGGACCTGAGCGAAGGAGAAAAGTGTGGGCTGCTATTGCTGATTTCATTATGGGTCGTGTTAAAGCCGTGGGTGTAGACAAGATCATCTGAGGTGAGTGCACAGTGTGAGGAGGAGCAGGGGATTGGGGGGAGCCCCGGCGACCCGTCGAAGGAGAGGACCTGTGAAGGATGCGAGGGCAGCTCTTGCTGACCTCTTGAATGCGTGCCTCTGGCGTAAGAAGCCGAGATATTTTTACAAAATTAGATATTAAGACAACTGTAAAACTGATAAAACTCACATGTGACGCCATCAACTCATAATGGGATTTGAACCTTTGCCCTGTTCAAACTAGCTCTCTAACACTGGGTTTGGCAGATAGAAAACTCTAAGCTCGGCTCTCTTCTGTGCTGAAGCTTTTTAAGTTTTGACGAAGCAGAGGAGCCTGCGCCCCAGTCAGTCATCGCGCATGGTGCTCACTCCCTGCGGGGCTTCGTTGGTTTGGTGTAAGCAGACTTGCATTCAGCACTGCCTAGGGCTGGCTGGGGGTCTGCCCAGAGCGTGCCCCTGGGGCATATGGTGCAGGGCAGGTTCCCCACCCTGTCTGGCATGGTAATTGGGCTCGGACCACACCAACAGCATGCAGGGGTGTCCCTTGACCTTCACTGGACACGGGATGGTGAACACAAACTCAAATGCAGGTGCTAAGATTGCGTCCGGCACACGCTGAGGCTGTGGGGGGTGCTGGTCATCGCATGTGCTGATGCAGTGAAATGCAGCAGATGGGAGAGATGCTTGTGAGCCCTGGGAGCACAGCCGAGTAGCCCCAGAGAATGGCAGCTGCCGGTTTGAGGAATACTCCCCGCCACCCCGGAAACATGTGGGAGACGCGGCATCAGACACAGGCGCCCGCAGCCTGAGAGTTGAAGGCACAGGATAGGTTTCCCTTCTTTGTTGGTCTTTCCATCTCTGTGTTTTACCTTCCCATTTTCATCTCTTTTCCTGTGTGTGTCTCTACCTTCCTCCTTTATGGTAGCCGCTGCTGGAGGGCCCCCCACGTGCCCAGGGCTTTCACCCACATACACTTCTTCATGAGCCCCTAACCCAAGCCAGGTACATACCGTCCTCTTGAGGAAGTTGGATGTCAGCAAAGCTGGGAAACTTAGTCAAAGGTCAAGAAACTCCTCAGTGCTAAGCCAAAATTTGTTCTCCATTCTCCATGTCTCTGTACCCTCCTTTTCCCCGAGTCCTCAACTCTCCGTCCCATGAGCTTCTGCTTTTTTTTTTTAAGATTTATTTATTTATACATACAAGCTGGGGTACAGGCCAGAGGTGTGGGGTGGTGAGAGGCAGAGTGGGGAGCTGAACAGGCGCAGATGGACAGAAACACACTTGAGGGGAGCAGCGGGCGAGGCGGGAGAGGTGTGCCGCGCCATGTGGGAAGCTCCCAGGCTGGGCGTCAAACCCGCATTGCCGCTGCCAACAGCTGCAGAGCGCAGCAATTAACCGCTGCGCCACCAGGGAGGCCCGAGCTTCTGCTTTTAAGTGATCTTCAGGCAGTCCTGACACTGAGCATGTCCCCAGCCTCTGGGGACCCTGAACCCCCCCTCTGACCCTGGGTTCTCCTTACCTCCTCCCTGCCTCTGACCAGTTCTGGCTGATCCCTGGGAAACCTCCATCAGTCCTTGGGAGCCCTGCCGGCCCATGGCAGCTGCAGCTCAGCTAATGGCTGGAAAGCGCCTGGACAGAGCTGGGAATGCACTAGAACTCCCCCTGCAGCTGCAGTTGTACCCTTGAGTTGTGTCTGAAGGTTGGGTTGCTAGAAGGAACTTATCACCCTTGAAACACAAAGCATGTTTTCAGTTGTTTCCTCCTGCTCCTTCCTGCTGGTTCTCCTGTCCCTGGGTCTTTATTCCTAGCATCTCTTTCTCCCTGGCTCCATTACAGGCAGCTTCCCCATCCCCTGTTCCAGTCTGTTTCTAACCTCTGCCTCCTCCCCATTTTTTTCCCTTGCTCCCATTAGGATCTGTTTCAGGTACTGGCTCTATGATTGTTCCTTTACCCCCTCATCTCTCTTCCTCTCCATCTTAACCTCTCTTACCCCAGGCACCCAGATTCTGGGTGACTTGTGTGTGTATCTCCTTTCCACCGGCCTCACCCCCCATGCCTCCCCACAGCTCTCCTGCTATGGCCTCTTTCTCTGACATCTTTCTCTCCCGCTCACTGATTCGCACACCCAATGCTTCTGCTGACCCAGAGGCCGAACAGAGCAGCCTCTGGGCTGGGGGGGTTCCCTGGCTCTTACGGGGAGCATGCTCTCTCAGACGGCATCTCATTGCTATTGCTTTCTCCCTCTGTCTCCTTCTAGTCTGGTGCTGCTGGTCATCCTTAACATGATGCTCTTCTACAAACTCTGGATGCTGGAATACACCACCCAGACCCTCACTGCCTGGCAGGGTCTGAGGCTCCAAGAAAGGTAACCCTGGCCTCTTCCCCTTGCCACCTCCCCGCCCAGCACCATGCCCTGGCTCCTGCCTCCCCATCTCCTTGCAACTGCCCTGCTGCCCGTGGCTGTGGGATAACCCTTTGGGGCAAACTCTGGAAACTCTCCCTGAGAGGGGGCACAGGGAAACGGGGGACAGTGAGCTGTGGACAAAGCACTCTGATGTGACTCTCTGTCCCTTGGGGTCTGGGAGCACAGGACAGTCCACTGAGCATAACTCCGCTGCCGGGGCACCCCTTCTTCTACCCCACAGGTTACCCCAGTCTCAGACAGAATGGGCCCAGCTCTTAGAGTCCCAACAAAAGTACCATGACACCGAGCTCCAAAAATGGAGGGAAATTATCAAGTCCTCGGTGATGCTGCTTGACCAGGTGAGTCCCCACCTTCCCTCGCCCTGCTCTTCCGGGTCGGCCTCTTTCCCGGGGCCCTGAGCAAGGTCACAGCCCGTCACCACCTGCCGCGCCTCAGCCTCCGCTCCGGCTCCTGCTTGGCCATCTGTTCGCGTTTTAAAGCCGTCCTTGAATGTGCTGTTGAAAGCAGAGGGGTAGTCCCCAAAATAATAACAATGAAATAACACACTGGGCCTGCAGCGGGAAAGCTGTAGGTGAGATGGAAGGAGAACTGTTTTTCTTGGTAACCCGTAGCCATCTGAGGGACATTTAAAGAGAGAATTTCCCTTTTCATAGAAATCTTCCTTCCCTGAGGGGACATCTTTCTAATTCTTTTTGCTGTATATCCCCTGCTACCCTGCCCTCAAAACATGCTCTCCAGTGCACAGCCCCCTGCCCCTCTCCTCAGAGGTGGCCCTGAGACTCTGGAAGGGGGGCTGCACTCTACTTTTCATACCATCTTGCTGGTATAGTTGCCCATGTTCCTTCTAAAAGCCAGATGTATCTATTTAAGAAAATCACCCTGGGGTAGAATCACCATTAGCTCAGTTTTATTAGGGAAAGGAGTTTCTTCCTTCCCCCAGAAGAATCGAACATCTTAGACTAGCTCCCATGTGGTTATCGAGACAGCAGGAATCTGTCTTTTCTATGCAAGAGGATTAAGAAGATCATAGTCCATGGACTTGTTCTCTTATCTTCAAATTTATTTTCCTAAAGAGGTATCTCTCTGATGCTTTGTAGTCAACCAGACCGAAGTTGCAGTCCTAACCCTGCCACTAACTAGTCCCATCACCTTGGACAAGAGATTTAATGGTAGTGAGCTTCCACGTCTTCTTTTCTAAAACAGGAATCGTAGTCTTTGCTTCAAGAAAGTGCTGTCAGAATTTGATGGTATATGGGAGGCACTGATTAATATTAGCTTTTATTGTCCTTCCTAGTTTGACCTTAACTCTAAATTAAGGAGAGAGACTTTTTTTGTTTCTTTGTTTTGCTTGTAAGGGTGTAGGCCAGAAGTGCAGGGGGCGAGAGGATTCACAAGAGACAAGAGTGGGGAGCAGAACAGGGGGATTTACTGAAATACACTGTTAAGGGGAGCAGCAGGCGAGGCAGGAGAGGTCTGCTGTGGCATATGTGGGTCAGCTCCCTGGCGAGGAGCAAAATCAGGCCATAGGGGTGTTAGGTAGTGCTGAGACTTACCCCTAGGCCACCAGGGAGGCCCCTAAGGAGAGACACTTTTAATGCAGCTCTTGGGAGCCAGTTGACCATGTCTAGAGAATCATGTGTAGCCTTATTACCATGTGTAAGAAGTGCAGTTTTTACCCCAAAGAGGGTAAATGGCACAGCGAGGGGTCCCATCAGGTCAAGAAGGCCTGCTAGAACTGAAGATCTGCTCAGGGGGAGGGGCAGTTGGGTGGAGGAAGGAGAGTACAATTGACTTCAGATGTGGAGGCCCAGGAGCTAGAAGAAGGGTTAGAGGAACAGTGAGAGTCACAGACTGAATTAGGACGAGACGTTACAGGAATTAGATTTTTGAGCCATGAATTAAAAACATAACTACTTCAGGCTGGGCCTGTCCCGCAAGGAAAGGGCTACTTTGAAGAACTGAGAAGCAGTGAATATGTTCAGGGGATGAAGTGAGATAAGCACTTGGGGATGAAGGGCGCGTCGTTGGACTGGATGAGCCAGTTCTCTTCCAACTCTAGATTCTATTTCAGGGTGAGCTTCCGTAAGTTGCCGCTTGGGGGCTGTAAGATTTATAATGTGGTAAATTCTACAGGCATTGAGATAGGTGTTTTATTTCATTCTCTTAAAAGAAGAGTAATAGAACCATCCTCCCTGTAGAGCAAATTCTATAGAAGAACCAGAGAGAAGAAAGGCGTAGGGTAGGCAGAGAGACCAGTTGTCTCCAAATCCATGACTGTTGTCCCATGCAACGTCAACTCTGTTGTGACAGAGCACCTTACTTGGCAGCAACACCTCTGTGTTGTGGTAGGATGTCCCCTTTAGGGTTCTACCCCTGGAGCCCCCTTGTTGTGACTCCATTGCCTGCCTTGACTGTGTTGATGTGTCCATTTCTTAAAGGTGGGTATGGAATCCAATTAAGGTTATTTCGGTGATACGAGGTACAACTAGGAGCCTCCTCAGTCCTCTGTGGGCGCCCAGGGTGTACTGCGGAAGGGATCAGAGACAGTGCCAGTGCCGGCACCCACGAAGCAGAGCCGCTGGAGATGCAAAGAAACCTGAGCCCCAGGGAGTGGTATATGCGAGGCCAGGACTAGGAGAGGTTCTGGAGAGCACGCGAAGCTTGGGTTTGTCTTGGACCTTAGTAAATGGGTGAGAATGGAATAGACAAGAGAGAAGGTTCCCAGGCTCGAAGACGAATGTGGCATAATAGGTACGACAGGGCCACAGCGCCTTCAGGCTCACGGGGAAACCACACTGAATGAGCAGGCGACAAATGGCCATCTGGTAGCCCCTTAGTGCGGCGGGGTGCTTGGCGAGAATTCTTCATTCAGTGATACAAGGCCACAGTTCTTTGGGACACAGCAGACCTTCCCCTGGGAGTTCCGCTGTTAGATCCACCATCCCCTTTCTGCCTAGGACTGTGCCCCTTGAGAAACAATTGCCCTTGTTTTTGGTTCCTGGCTCCCTGTAGCTTCCTGGCATGATCAGGGCGCCCTTGGTGGGCATGGCGGGCGCTGCAGGTTGAAGCTCGCTGAGGCAGCAAACCTGTCTTCCAGATGAAGGACTCACTCATCAACCTTCAGAACGGCATCAGGTCCCGTGACTACTCATCAGAAAGCGAAGAGAAGAGGAATCGCTATCACTGACCAGGCAGGAACAGAGGTGGCTGCAAGAGGCCTGTGCAATACATGTACATAGACCATATAAATATATATAAATATATATATACAGAATATAAATATATATATATTATATACAGATTTTAAACAGAGATAATGCCTACGTACCAGGGAGAAGGAGTGGGACTGCCCCCGACCGGTGGAGGGGCCGAGGAGGGCAGGGACACCTCCTAACATCGACCTCCCCGACCCTCCTCCTCCCCCTCCTGTCATCCCCGCCCTTTCCCTCGCTGGCCATTCTTGGCTCTGAGAAGGGAAATGTTGTTGAGCCAAAGTTATGCCTGTGAAGACCCTGGGTCTTGAAAAGAAGTCTCAAGGGGGCATTGCTTCAGGTGCTTCACTCCCTAATCCCCTTCTGATTTGTTTCCCCAATGAAAGAGAATCTCTTCTTCCCGACTCCATGCTTCCAGGTGTTCTCTTGTGAACAAGGAAGCATCAAGGGCAGGAGCCCAATCTAAACTCCACCAGACAGGCCACCCCCTTCCCATGGACCGTACACCAAGAGTCAGATGGAGAGGCCGGTGGGAAAGCTCAGAGGCTGCATTCGTGAGTGTGGGTTTTGAAGCTGCAGGCTCCGGAGGTCTTGTGTATGGAAGGGCCTTCTCCATCACCCCCTTCTTCTCACCTACATAGGGTCTGGACCCAATAAGGGCTGGGAATTTCCTACTCGCCCTCCCCCTTCTCTCTGGTCTTCTCCCAGGCTGGATCTGGGCGAAGTGTCACTTTTTAGTGCCTAAAATCCTATTTTTTCTCTGTGCCCTAAGAGCACATTGTTTATTAGCCAGGGTGGAGCATTTTTGAGCTGGTTAAACCTCTTTTCATGAATATAAGCAAGTCAGCTCTGGGGGCTCTGAATCCTTCACTTTGAGCTGCCAGCTTGATTTCCAGGTTGAATCAGGGTGTCCTAGGAAATCTAGGGTTTGAGAGAGTGAATGCCCAGGCAGTGTGTGGACTGCAGGGTCTAAGCACAGAGTGCCATGTGGACAGGGAGCACCAGGATCACTCGGGAGCACTCAGTTGGCTTCCCGTCACTTACTCTCAGTGAAGGGCCAGCTTTAGCCAAGGGAGGCCACTGTCTGAGACTCTATGCACTTGGAGGAAGTCTCAAGCCCACAGAGGGAATGGATTTGGCAAAGGTACGTGTGTTGGGGCAGGAGGAAGCCAGGTGGGGTTCTCTGCTGCCCCATGGTGCTATCCCATGCACCCAGTTCTCAGACTTACAATGGGGATTCTAGCAGAGGGACCAAGCCTCTCTAGTGTCTGACCCCAGAGCTAGGAGATCACTCAGGCGCAGAAAGAGGCCCTGGGGCTAGCAAGTGAGTCATCCAGGGCCTTTGGAGGTTAGCTCTGGAGAGCGCATGCATTTATCTCACCTCTTGGGGCCCTTCTGGGCACATCCACCATCCTTTATACACCAACTCTGTTCTTCACAGAATGGCCCAGGAATCCTTGCTGGAGCATTCCAAAGGCCTCCCCAAGCACAGCACCTGGAGATTCTCCATCAGGAAAGCCTTTTGGCAAGGAGAGCTCTTCCAGATCACTTGGTCTTGTTGGGGGGCTCTCGATAGAAGGTGCAGAAGGAAAGGAAAGTCTTTTCACTGACCTACTCCAAAAGAACAAACTGTATTCTCTTGAAATCTCTTCTCTTGCACATCTCACTTGACAGTGAGAAGTTTTTGCCTTTTTAGTTGAAGGATCCAGCCTTGTAGTTCCCCAAAGGCAGAAAAAGAGGACAAAAAGCTGCTGCCCAGGCCATTGCCCAGGGAATAGAATAAGAAGGCTCTGTTGAGCCACCTAAAATTAACATCCCTCCCTTAGGAAAGGAGAAGTGAGGAGCTGGAGTCGAGTGTCAACCTGGTGATGGTACTTCCGCCTGCAGGCCAATCTGCCACTACTCACTGTGGTTCTGGTGTGAGTGTCAGGACGCACAAGCCGAGAGGAGAGGGTGCTGCTAGAAACTTCCCTGATAGAGGAGTAGCCTGAGGCCAAAATGATTCCCCAATGCCTATGAAAGCCAATATAGTAACATCTAATGCATTCCATAGACAGCTATTTATATATTTAAATTATTCAGTTACTAAAGGTCCCATCTCTTGGGGGTGGCTTTTTTTTTTTCCCTTCTTTTGCTTGGAGCAGTGATTTATAACACACAGCTACACAGAGTTGTTCTGCTTCTGCTTTTATTCTCAGGCCCCTTCACGTGGGAACAGGTAACAGGGAGGGGAAGATACTCCTATGTCTGAGGTCCCTCTCATGCTTTCAGGTGATTGGAACCAAGGAGACAGTGGGTGCACCTCAGGCTGCCTGAGCCTAAGAATTAGGTATCCCTTTTGGACATTCTCTGTTCAAATATTTTTTTTACTTTCAAACCAAGAGAAAACCCAACAAAGCTATTCAATCCCAAACAAAGTTTTTTTCTCCTTCTTCAGTAATCTGTCAGAGACGGGAACTCAGCCTTGCAGGGAAACCTAGGAGAGAAATCCATAAATAGGATCGTAACTCAGGGTCAGCTTCCTCTCCTGGAGCTGTCTGCAAGGGGGCATCAGAACCACCACCTCTTAGGCTAGCTCTTTCCACCAGGGTTTTTTGTTTCATTTTGTTCACCTAAGAACTCTAGTCATGTAGGTTTTTTTTTTTTTTTTCTGTGAGGATTCATGTGGTAAAATATCGGAGAGTTTGTACTCCACTTGAAATAATTTGCAAAGTTTCTAACCAGGTAAAGAACAGCTTATAGGGTCTAGACTTCCACTTACTGTGGAGGAGTTGAGGTTGGCCTTCGACAGGTCAGTAATGTCTGCAGCTCTCAGTTGTCCATTGGGGCAGGGAGTGGGGGTGAGGATGAGGAAGGGAGCAGTGGGGGAGAGATCAGACTTGCTCTATTGCTCAGTATTAACCTAGGAAGGCATTTCTTCCTTCTGTTGGCTCATCTTGGTTTGGGAAGAGATCTTCCTTTGGACCTTTTCTAAACTAAGAGGATAATGGCAAGAAAGGTACCATCTTGAATTGAACCATCTTTCATCCTTGGCTAAGAAGACTTTCATCTGTCCATCCTTCTTTCTTGCTAGAGGAAACAGTGGAGAGAAGTCATCTCTGGTTCTAGTGTGTCTTTTTTGGCTCAGTTGATACCTCGGGGTTGGGATTAAGTGCTTAGCTGACATCCTTGATTTGCCTTAGATCAGGGATTCCAAGGAGAGGGGAGAACCAAGAAACCTCCAGAGGAATGCTTTGATAGATGTGCATTTTCTCCAACTCCCTATGCCCCACCCAAACTCGGACCATGTCTAATACATTCATAGGCAACATCTCTAGGCTGAAATTCTAGAGGCAGTACTAGAGGAACAATCTTTTTAGGCCATCTGTGGACTCAGGATACTTTCTGTGCCATATCTACTGCTTCTTTAGCTCTGCAGGGCAGCCAACGACAGCCCCTCCTCTGTCGGACGCCCCCAGGAGAAATAGCACTCTCCTCTTTCCTTGGGCGGCAGGGGGGTGGTCTCCCTGCCCGCATCCCTCACTCCACTTGCCCATCCCCATAGAAACCCGAGCACTTCTCTTCGTAATTCTCTCTCCCCCTAACCCCCATCTCTAGGCTGTGGGACAATCACCCCATTCACCACTTGACATCCTTGGTCCTCATCCCTCCAGCAGGCTGACCCCGCTCCTCTCCACTCTATTTTCTTCCAGAAGATGTGTTTTGGGTCCGGGCGGAGCGTTTTTCTGGAAGGCCATCTTTTAATGCCCCTGCTTTTCTGTGGAGCAGGAATTTGCACACGGTGTAGAGAGTCCCCCTTCCCGCCTCTCTGCCCAGCCTTGTTACCTCACTCCTGCTCCGGCCACAGCTGTGATGGGCCCAGCCAGCTCCCTGTCTTGGTGTTCTGTGTGACCGCTCAGGGGTCTTGGGCATTGTTTTCTATTGTGACTTGAGGTCCTCAGCAGGCCTGGGAGCCCGGATTTGGAGCCCTGGCCACTGGGGAGAAGCACCTGGCCTGCCAAGAGGAGCTGATGCCAGACGATCTACCCAACATGTGAAGGCGGAAAGAACATTGTCATCTCTGCCCTTTGGTCTCCCTTGCTTCTCTCAGCACAATGAGACACTTCAGAAGCAAAATGGTGGCCTCTGCTCCAGGCAAGACAGCTGGCTCTGTCTGGAATGTTGACCCTGGGCTTGGGTGCCATGTGCTGAGATCTCATCGTCGAAGCAACCATTTTTGCCAACAATAGTGTGTGGCTCCCCACATTTCCCCATCCCGCACTCTAGGGCCAGACCACTCTCTGCATGGACCAGACCATCTTCCCAAACCCATGGTGCTTCCCCCCTTCCCCACTCAACCTAGATCCCAAGGTGGGGAGGGATGGGCCAGAGGCCATAGTGGCTCCTGGACAATCCTGACACGGGGTGGAGTCGGGTGAGGTGTAAAGAGGAGCCCCAAACCTGCACTGGGCCATCAATGGGAAGGAGCACAGGTTGACTGCAGTCGAGTTGTCTGGCCATCTGTGTTGGGAACTGTAACTGTCCTCTGCCTGGCGCTGTGCGCAAGGCCTGGAAACTTACTGCTAGTCCCTAGAAACATACAAGGCTTCCCAGCCAAATCTTTAATGTAAGTAGGTAGAGCCATGGAAGTACAGTATGAATTAAAGAAAAAGTATTGAACTACAAATAACAAATGGTGTGTGTGTTTATTGCTTGAATCATCAGTGCTCACCCCAAATGTTTCTGGTCTTCCCAGATGTGATCAGGACAAGACCCGAAGGCATGTGTACTGCGCTCCCCCATGTACACACAACTGACCTCCCTGGGGGGAGGGAGAGGGCGGCAGGCTGGTGAAGTGGAGGAGATGGAATCAGACCTGAGTGCAAAGGTTAGCATCACTGTTTACCTCTACCAGCTGTGTGATCGTGGGCCCATTCACTCCTCGCCTCGTTTTTTAGAGATAATATTTTAAAAAAACAAAGGATATGTGAGTATGGTGGTTATTATACTAAGATACATTTTTATCTCATTAGTAATATTACTATAGGAGAGTATGATGGACTGTGAATCCTGATGACAATTCCTTGAACTTTTCCTTTTCTTAAAAAAAAATCTATTTATGCATAGAAGAATTGGGGTGTAGGCCAGAGGTGCAGGGAGTGAGAGGATCCACCAGAGTAGAGCAGGGAGCAGATCTACTGAAATACACTGCTGAGGGGAGCTATGGGCAAGACAAGAGAGGTCTGCTGTGCCATGTGGGTTAGCTCCCTGACCAGGGATCGAACTCGGGCCACAGTGGTAATAGCACTGAGACTTATCCCCTGTGCCATCAGGGAAACCTTGAACTTTTCCGTTTTGACTCCCTGGGCTCTGCAGGAAGATAGGCATTGGCAGAGACATCTTTGTGATATTGTCTTCTGTTACCTAAACTGGTAGAGCCGAAAGCTGGTGGGGCCCCTCCCTCCCTTGGGTACTCCTGAAGCTGGCCCCTCACCCCTGGTAGAAAGCTTGTTGGGTGTCAGGGAGGTGAGAGCCACAAGTGCTTCTCATATACCTTCATAAGTAGGGAAGGGGAGAAAGAGGCTGGGCCACACATTTTTCACATTTAATTCTAGGCTATTAAATGTTTTTTCCATTCTCTGGGGATAGAGTCAATGAGTGAGTTCAAGAACTGGTAGAGGTTGGAGAGGTAGGTAGAAGCCACAGTCTATGCAGCAGCCAAACCGAGTAAGCAAAGCCAAACTAGAGCAAGGATGTTTAGAGACACTTTATTAACATCAACAGGGAGTTTCCTGTAAAACACTACAGACAGGCAATAGGTTGTCGAGAACTTGGGTGGTCAGGAACATCTCTAGAGTTCAGAAAAGGATCGGCTGTGGGAAATCAAGAAAAAGTCATTTGAAGGTGACTGTGGGAAAGCGTTCCATCAGTGGCAAGACCAAGAGTTTGCTAGTTGAGTTTGATGCTGTTTGACAAACCGACACTTGCCCTTCAGCAGCCTCCCGACCCCATCACACACGCTGCCGGAAGATGCAGTTCTTGCCAATTAGTGACTCAGGGAGAAAAGAGTATCACTTGCTTTGAGACTAGCTGACCCATTAGAGAGGCTAAGCCTCATCTACAACCCGGACTATGCATGCTCATGTACTGGGCCCGACTCAACTCAAGAGGAAGGCATGAGGGCCTAAACTTGAACTCCCACAGATTTCGAGAGATCAAGAAAGGCTGAGATGATGGTATTTTTCAGGCCTAGGAACACAGGGCACACTTTGGGGGGCAAGGGGGTTCTAGATTAGTGCTCCACAGAGTGGGCCCTGAAATGTAAAATGAGTGGATGATCAGAGTGATGGACACACTAGATGGGTTTGCAGTGACTCAGTGACATCCTCGATTAGGGAGTTTTAATTTACAAAAGGTGAGAGGAAGGCTTTGATTTTGTTTTTCCTTTTCCATGTTCGCCTGGGGAGAGGAAACCAACGTGCTGAAATTTGTCTAGTTCTTTCTTCTTGCAAAGATGCAGTTACACGGCGTCTTCCCTTTGGTTTATGTCTGGTAGGTTCACAGATCTCAGATGGGGGTATTTCCCTTTTTGATCCAGATTCTCTTAATCATTAATTGCTGTCCACATTCCTAATGTATTCCTGCTTAGAAAAAATTCCCACTAACATTTCTAATTTGTCATTGAAGGCAAAACTAGGAACTCAGAGAATCAGAAATCTGGGTGTATGGATATTGGCAGGTAGAAAAATTAGAGGATAATGCTTTAAAACAGCCTGAAAATAAAGGTGGGGGTACGGACAGGCACGGATCACGTGTTTCCATGCAAGAGTCAGGGGTGTGATGTAAGGCTGAACTGACAGTAAAGGTCAGAGGGCAAGGTGGTTACAGGGCCAGCTAAGTTGAACAAATAAGCTCATGGCTGTTAAGCAGCAGGACAGGGAAAGTCAGACCCAGCCTGGCTTGGCCATTAGTGACCTGTGTTCTTGAGGACCAGTCACGGGAAATACCCAGCACCAAGACGACAGATGGGGTTCCTCAAGTGAGAATAGCCCTTGAAAACATTTCTAAGCCCTTTAGTAAGAACAGCATGCCAGGTAGAGCTTCCAGAGTAATGCACGTGTAGTCTGGGTTCTTTGTAGGAATCTGGGAGAAACAGGGAGATGGTGTGTATTTGAAGTAGGCTGGTGATCACAGTACCTTGAAGATTTATACTCATGATCAAGTCTCCCAGGAAGGAGTTGAAGCAATTCAGAAGAAATGATGACATAACAAACCAAGTAGGAAGTGGGAAGGGGAAACAAAATGAGATGAGCTCTCAAAGCACACTTCCAGCATCTATTAAGAAGCAAAGTCCTAGAGGAGCTGTCATGAGGTATTAGAGGTGAGAGACGCTGGACATTTTGGAACAAACCAAATGTTTTGTTTTGAATGGAAGTTGAAAAGAGAGCAAAGGAAGCAGCTGTGTCTGAATGGAAAGAGCATGGATTAGGCGTGAGAAGGCCTAGATTCCAGCTCTCACTTACCACCTTGATGATTTTAGGATTTGCTAAAGCTACTGAACCTCAGAGAGCCTCAGTTTCTTCATTTGTAACATGCTAATGAGTAATAGCAATCTCACAGGGCTAGAAATGGTACTTGAAATGAAACATTGCTATGGAAATCATACAGCTCTAATGAAAATACGAAGAATGGAAGAGTTGAGAAATTAGGGAAAAAATAGAGAAGATTATTTGTAAGGATAAATAAGAAAAATGGTAACTACCATTCAATTTTGTTAAAAAAAAATCAAATCTGAGTTGGGCTTCTTCAGGCAAAAAAAAGACGTTCATGCATTACAAGCTAGATGCATGGTTTAATGGAACCAAGAGGACGGTGGAGTGGTGGTAAGTAGCTTGCTTCTAGAGCAAGCTCTGCTGTCATCCTGCCACATGGCTGGGAAGACCCAAGTAATCCGTAATTCAGGCTCATCTTCCTAGCTACAAAGAGAGATGACCTCTGTCCTGTCTTTTATTTCAGTGGGGTTAGATTAACAATGAGAAGGGCCTTGAATTGACGCAAAGTCTTTTTTTTTCAATAAAGTTGGATCTTGAATATGCAGACCAGGACTTGTTTCAAGTATTTCTCCAGGGTGAAAGATGAAGAAATGAGTTTGTCTGGTGAGGCCCAAAGCCAATGGAGCAAGATCCCCACAGATTCCCCCAGATCTGACCAATATCCCACTCATTGAATCTCAGTCACTTTCATCATCTTGTGTCCCAGAAAGCAACCTTCCTTTCTCTCATCACTGGCACTGAAGGACATCACACCTTGACCAGTCAATCAATAAGAAACATGAGATAATGGACTAAACTTTTTCCAGTGTTCCTCTGCCCTCTCAGCATATGGGGGGAATCAGACATTATTAGATTCAAAGGCGAATTATTTGGAAGCCACCTGGCCCACCCCTTCTCATCACATCACCATTTGCTCATCATACATCTCAGGCTAAAAACCAGTCTCTTAGTTTAAATATTATTCCCAAATGCATCTCCTGGAGAGTTCACCATCTCAGATTCACAGATCTTTTTACTATGGAAATTCTGCAAGTGACTTGAGAGAGTCAGGCAATCCAATGCAGTCTGTGCTTTTGAAAGAGACATTACCTTATTAGCCAAGCTCAATTTCAGAGTCTTTGCAAAAAGTTATCCCCTGTCTCAGGACGCATAAGCTGGGCAACACCAAGGTTTATTATCTCTTCAGTTTATCTTCCAAAGTCTCTTCTTACTCAGGTGAGCCCTGTCTGAGTATCAGTTGCCTCCTGTCAAGTGAGGAATAATACTGATCCACAGAAATTTTGAGGAAGAACTTAGAAATTTTAGTTTGTCCCATGTCCACAGGATAACTAAGCCTCCCAGCTGTCTTGGGGGCCACCTGCGAGGGCATAGATAGTTTACACTGATAGGATCAGGAACATACTGTTTGACTTCTAAGTGCCATTTAAATTGCTATCAGTCCTTCCCAAGTTTTCTTTCCTTGGATTTTCGAAGGACCAAGACTAATCAGGTCTTAGAGCCCTCTCAGGATTTAGCCTTGGAGTACTCGTCCATAGTTAGTGACTTTCGGTCACTGGAGAACCTAGGGGGCATGCTTTGCTATGATGCTCTCGCCACGTGGGCCAAGAACTTGGAATAACTGGTGTCCTGGAATTCCAGCTCATGGCACTTTTGCTTTACCCTGAACTAACCACTTCTGCTTCCTTTGCTAAGACATCCGTTCACTTGCAGCAACAGACAATGAGCCGTTTCCAGCCAGTTGTGGGCAGAGGGATGCGCCGCCCCCAGCGCTGTTCACGGTCACACTGGAGCATGGGGCAGAAGTCCAGTTGGCCTGGGAGCTGCTTGCATGAAAACTAAGGGTGAGGTTGAGTCCATGTAGAAATGTTGGCTCCTCAGTTATGGCAAAGTCTCATGGTGTGGAGAAGTCTGGTGGAGTTAGGAAGTCAGAGGTGAAAACTCAGAGCTGAGTGGATTTTGATGAATGAATAGAAGGATGACAGATGAAGGAAAGCGATGTGGCCCCTGGGGCACCCTCCTCACGCTGCTGACATCATTCAACCTGGGGTATCCAGTCCCTCAGTGGTCAGGCCACCTACTAATGATAAAACAACTCTCTGAGAATGTCCACTGCAACCCAACCCAACACTGACCAAACCCATGATCCTCAAAAAAGGGGGGTATTGGGTAAATTACTCTGCCTTTGTCATTACAGGTAAGGAGTTCAAACTGCCCCAATACTCACACCAAAGCAATTCACCTTCCGAAGGGCGTGGCATCACATAGAGCTTAGTGACTTGGGCAGCTTAAAGAAGTGCCCTGCAGGTGAGGTGCTGGGTAGAGTAGACGCTGAGCTAAAGGGCCAGATTTCAAGTCCCTTCAGTTGTAGGCGAAAGGTCCCTGCAGAACCTGCCCTCCTTATCCACCTTCCCTCACCTTCACTGTACTTCACCTTAAATCACGCCCTTCTATTCCTCCACTGGCACCGCAGAGTTCTCTTTATTCTCTGATGGGATGGCTAGGTAGTCAGACCTGTAGGAGGGGAGGTGGGGAAGAGAATCAGTGCTTTTGAATCCAGAGGAAAGGAGCAAGGATGTCTGCAGAATAGCTCTGCACATCCTGGCTGTGCTTCTCAAGAGAAAATAGAATAACCCCTTCGGTGGGTTAGGGTAATGGGGTGCTTTGCCTCCACATTTGTATGTGCCCACTCCTACCAGCAGAGCACAGGTTTTCTCATTTATCAGCATTGTTCTCAGGACTCGATACTGGTGTATTAAAATGTTGGTTGAACTGATGGGTGTGAAATTACACTTTGTAGTTGCTTTGATTTTCAGTTCTCTGATTATCTTCTCATAAAATTATAGACAGCTTGGATTTCGACTTCTATCTTTTGTTCATTTGCTTTGCCAGTTTTTCTTCTGGGATATTTCTCTTTCTCATTGAGTTTTCTTTGATCTGTTTGCCTCTAAACTTTGCCTGTGGATTCTTTATATTTTTTTGAATTTTTGTGTAGAAGAACTGGGGTGTAGGCCAGAAGTATAGGGGATGAGAGGATCCACCAGAGACAGAGGGGGGAGCTGAAAAGATGGATGTACTGAAATACACTGCTGAGGGGAGCAGCGGTTGAGACAGGACAGGTCTGCTGCTCTGTACATGGGTTAGCTCTCTGCTGGGGATCAAACTCAGGCTAGTTTGTAGATGTATAGATGTGTTAGCGCTGAGACTTGACCCCTAGGCCACAAGCGAGGCCTGCTTATGGATTCTTCTAAAGAGCAAATGATTTTTACATATAATACAAGGAGAATGATCATCTTTAATAATCGTTGACGTTTGCCTTTTGTATTTTAAGAAATCCTCTCTACTTGAAAGTAATATTCTCTTATATTCCTTAATAGAATTCTTGAGTTTTACATTTTACCTTATCTTTAAATCCACTCACAATTTATTTTTATTTAGTGTGAGATGTGAGGCACCTTATTTTTCTGTACAGATAAGGAGTCGTCTCAGTACCACTTATTGGACAGTTCGTTCTTCCCTCAGTCATTGTAATGTCATCTCTGTGATGTAAGTCTGTTTTTTATAGGCATGAACTTATGTGGAGGCTTTCTGTTTTGTTCCTTTTGTCCATGTTGTATGGACTCTTTAATAGCTCTCTAAGAACTCTTCATATCTGATAGGAAAAGTTCTACCAGCCACCTCCTCCAAATGTTCTTTCTCCTCCACTGTTCTTTCTTTGGAATTGATAAACCGTGACCTATGAGCTAAGAAAAGTTGTTGTTTAAAGCATCACAAGCAAAGAAAGGAAACCAAAGGACAGTCTTCAAAGACCCTCAGTAGGCTGCAAGCCTGAAATATTTACTATCCAGTTGTCCCTTGGTTTAGATCAGTTTTGGTCCTTTTTCCCTTCTATGTGACTAAAGATCAGCTTATCAAGCGCCTTGAAAAATCCAAGACTAGTTTGATCAAAATTTCATTGAATTTGCAGATAAATTTGGGAGAGAATTGCCATGTTTGTGAGTTTTTTCTTAAATTTATTTAAGTCTTAAATCTTTCAGTAAAGTTTTGTGATTGTAGTTTTAATTTACTTTTAATTCCTAGGTGTCTTAAGAAAATTCTGTTGTAAAAGCACTAGGTAGTAATGATAAATTTCCATTTATAAAGATCAGAGATTTTCCAGCATCTGATTTATAGCTCCCCCACCTCCCCCCACCCCGGCTTTATTTTTTTTTTTTTTAATATCATCTAGTTTCAAAATCATGTAAGAGCTCGAGACACAATCTGACAATGCATGTGGCATTATCAAGTGGTTCTTTTGTAATTTTATTTTTAAATATCCTGCACATTTTTATCAAATTTATTCCCAGGCACTGGAAAGTATTCGTTGCTATTGTAATTAATTTTTTGTTTCAACATTTTAACATTTGCATGTTTTTCTTAATTTTTGTGGCAGAAATTTCAAAATGTTGGTGATTTTGACATTTTGATATTTTTATTGTATCAACAATCTTGTGAAATGTTCCTATCAGTGCTAACAGTTTGCCTCTAGATTTCCCTGGATTTTTATATGTAAGTAATAGTATTGGGTATGATAATCTTAATTTAGTTTCTTTCCAATTCTTACCTTTTCTTTGTATGTACTTAATACATTACCTAGGTTCTCTAATACAGTATGGAATAGATTCAGAGAGAGTGGTATCCTTGACATATTTCTAATATGACAGTCAATTGTTCTGCAACACAGATATTTGCTGTAGGTTTTCTTTAGTAACTGCCATTTGTCAGTTTAAAGATGGTTAATGTTTAGGTTTAAATTTTTATGTATTTATCCTATCAGGACATACTGTGCTTCCTTCTATATAATTTTCTTACATTTATCTTTGTCAGATATTCTCATCTTTTGGTGAATCAGTCTGTTATGTTTTAAATTTTATTGATTCTATTTTTCATTTCCAGACTTTTTTCCTTTGATTTTTATTCAAATCTGTTGGTTCTTTTTTCTTAGCAATTTACTCTGTTGTAATGTTTTTGTTTGTTCTTTTATTGCTTTAAGCCTTTTAAACTATGTTCCACATTCTATCAGGTTCTTTTTGTATCTGTAGTCCTGTCATGTGCTACTTCTCTGACTTATGGTGGGTTGTCTCCTGCTGTGTCTTAGCTTTGGGTTGGCTTGTTACATCGGATTCCGCAGTGCTTTATCTGGGGAGTTGGTTATCCTGAGCTGAAGGCGGTCCCATCAGGTTGGTTTTTCATTTGCTTCTCTGTGGTTATCACTGGCTGGGGACTCATTTTGTTTGATTGAATTTCCAAGCTTAGAGGTTCCTGGATTATGTGGGAAGGATAAATTTAAATCCCAAACATTGCAAGTGTAGGCTTATGGTTACTAATTTTTTTTTTTTAAGATTTATCTATGCAGGGGCCTCCCTGGTGGTGCAGCGGTTGAGCGCTGCTCTGTGGAGCTGTCGGCAGCCTGCGATGCGAGTTTCACACCCAGCCGGGGAGAATCCCACATGGCACGGCAGACCTCTCCTGCCTCACCTGCTGCTCCCCTCAGCAGTGTATTTCCATGCATCTGTCTGTGCTGCTCCCCGCTCTGTCTCTGGTGAACCCTTTCGCTGCCCCACGCCTCTGGCCTGTACCCCAGCTTATATAAATAAATCTTTAAAAAAAAAAGATTTATGCATACAAGAGCTGGGGTGTAGGCCAGAGGTGTGAGGAAGGTGAAAGGATTCACCAAAGACAAGAGTGGGGACCACAGCAGGCAGACCTACTGAAATACACTGCTGAGGGGAGCTGCAGGTGAGACAGGAGAGGTCTGCTGTGCCATGTGGGAAGCTCCCTGGCCAGGGATCGAACTCGTGCTGCAGTGGCTGCAGATAGCTTCATAGTGCTGAGACTTAACCCCTTGTGCCACCAGGGAGGTCCTGGTTACTAATTTATAAGGCTCTTTTGTGTTTCTACTTGAGTCAGACCAAATGGGCATTTCCTTGACGTTTCCCTGGGCTGGGGGGCTGATTATTGTCTGCGCTCCCCCTGTGTGTGGTTTGTAGCCCGCTAAGGATTCCTGCTCTGCTGGGACCTCCATTTAACTCTGCTTCATGAGCAGGTCCCACTATTGGCACTTTCTGTCCAAACATGATTACTTCCTGTTCAAGTGTGGACACTTCCTGTCAAATATCATTACTTCCTGTCCAAGTGTGGTTACTACCAGTCCAAGCACTATAACCCAAGCACGTGGGCCACCAGGAATGTCCTCTTCCCCTAGCATCGAGTTCCTATCTTCCTATCTGGTCAGCTCGGTTTTTTGTGCACAGTGATGCTTGCTTTATTTTTTAAGACATTTCTAAGTGGTCATAATAGCCTAGGGCTTTTAAGTTAGGTTAGCACCTCAGCTGTGTTGCTAGCCTCATAAGTCTGTGAGGGTTCTTTTCTCTCTTTCCTCTCCCCCAAGCCAACGTGGTCTCTTAGACCCTTGGACCCCATCATTTCTCACTGGTGCTCACTAGTGAGTGACTCGAATGGACCTTGGTGAGAATGGCCAAGGGATAGCCTGGGCATTAGAAGCTCAGAGCCCCCACTCTGGGTATTCAACCCCAAGCTCCAGAAGAAAGAACTTGTTGGTTAACTAATAAAGGGCTGTCCCCGTGTGACCGGATAAGCCCCACCGCCTGCAGTGAACAGCTGGGTGTGATGGGACGTGGCTGTTACGAAGAGAGAGTCCTAGGTTCCCATCCCATGTGACCAGCATAGCCTCAGCTGGCCACTTACCCTCTTTGAATCTGCTTCAGTGTCTATAAAATGGTCATAATCATGCTAATTTTGTGGGGTTGTGGTGGTGGCTGATGGGCTTAACATTGGTGGCTAAGAGTACAGGCCAAGAGTTAGCAGCATGAATTCAAACCTTGCTTTGCCTTTTATAATGGACTTGGGCATACACTCCAAGGCTTGGTTTTCTCATGTATACAGTGGGTATACTAATGCTGCCTAGCTCAAAAGTTGTTGTGAATAAAGTGGAATTTTATATACATTACTTTCTAGCACCTCACCTGTAGGTGCTGTCATTATTTCGGCATCTTTGGACTTACGCATTTTCTTGGGCCGCTTCTTCAGCCTTTGAGACCTTCCTGTAGCAATAGATCATCTCAATGAGCAGCCACAAGGTCAGGAAGACAAGAAGGATGTACATCATGATTTCTGAGACCACAGAAGTGAAGTCCTCTCCAGCTGCAAGGGGGAGAATGAAGGTCAAAATGTGCTTGTGCAATAAACCCAGAGCTGCCATTGGGGTCAGATATATATGAGGTCTACTTTGAAGTAGAGCTTAAATAAGCACCGAGTCTAAAACTCAAGAGGGTGTCGAAGGAATGAATATCATCTGACTCTCCTCTCTGTCAGCCCCTTAATTCATTGTCATCAGATGCTTGGAGAGAGGAATGAGAGCATCTGTGTGGAAGAGGCAGTAGAGCAGTGGAAGGAATCCTGGGAGAGAGAGCGCGACAGCATGCCCGTGTGTGCTGGATCTAGTTTTGCTGATTACTTGTAGGCGACTAGTCATTTCCCTTATTTGAGACTCAGTTTTTTGACTTGTTAAAGGAGGATAACAATGCACACATTACATTACCTGATGTAGTCAAGAATATCCTGTGAGATGTAAAAGTCTATGCAGACTTAAGGAACATTTCTTATCTCAGCTGCCTGTGTCTCTGAGTTCAGGCTCGTGGGGGGCAGAAGCCCTAAGGAGCAAGCAAGAAAACGTGGACAGGGTCCCTGGTGTGGCCCCACTGGTGAAATGGGCATGCTGTCTGCTAGTCTGCATTAGCAATAGGACCTTTCCAGATCACCCTTCTTCCAGGCCATCCCAAATCCAAACAGAAATGAATATTGGAGGATTCTATCCTTAGAAATCTACTTTTGAAACACGCATCTGGTCCTGCCATTTCCCTGTTTATGGGTGTCTCATGCTGCCCTGGGAATAAAACCTCAATTCTAGTAACATGTAAGCGGGCCAGTCACAGTCCAGCCTTTCTCACCTCATTTCCGTCCCCTTAGCCAGCAAGAACTTCTCATGCACACCGTGTTCTTTTAGAGTCCGGACGTTCCCTCTTCCTCTTCTCTCTCCCAAAATTGTGTCTCACATCCTACTTCTACCTACTTCTCCCAGCATTCCTCCTGCTTTTCAGTCTCCCCTCATTCTTCTAGAATCCACCATAGTCCCCTCCTTGGCAAAACTTTCCTCAGCTTCTCAGGCAGGCCATTCATAGCCTTGTCTGTACTTTTTTCACTCACCCATAGTAACCCTTCTCAGCTTCCATACTGTGCTGTGTTTCTCTCCTCTACTGCCTGTGCTTATTGCAAACATATCTTCTGCATTATCAGCCTATTGTCTAATCCTGGAATATTTGAAGTACTCAGTAAGTACTGAGTAAGTATGAATGAATGAATATAAATAAATATTGATCTTTGTTCCACAGCCAACAATAATGACAATTACAACATGATACATGGCAAATAGCCTGATATATATTCCTTTCTAATGGGAGGACGATTGCCACCTCCTCTCTCCTTGCAGCTCCCAGAGACAAATTAGATTTGTGGCCCTGGGTTATTTATGAGGGCCAGTCATCCTCAGGCCTGGCTCATTAAAAGCTCAGTCTAGCCAGCCGTGACCTTCCTTCAACTCAGAGAAGTCCGAGGACTATGTGTCGTAACCTAGACCCCCATATTGGTTGACAAGGTCACTCTATGGGCGGAGCCTTCAAAGAAGTGTTCCCAAAGTCTGGATGCGATATTTCTTCTTGCAAATAAATTTAAGTATAATTTCAGGAGAACAGTCACTAAGTTTCTCCACCATGCCTGCATTCATTGGCCTTACTCATTAGCTCCTGGAAGCGAGATATCCTTGAAACAATGAAGTTTCCTTGCCCC
>PVIJ01001465.1:187400-198527 GCA_004024925.1 Scalopus aquaticus | reverse complement strand
CCTGAAACCATAAAATGTATAGAAGAAAATATAGGCAAAACTCTACATGACATACATCTCAGCAAAATCTTGAAAGACACATCCCTCAAAGCGAAGGAAGTGAAAGACAATATAAACAAATGGGATTATATCAAAATAAAAAGCTTCTGTACAGCAAAAGAGACATTAACCAAAACTAACAGACACCCTACCAACTGGGCAAAGATCTTTGCACACAATACATCTGATAAAGGACTGATAACAAAAATTTACAAGGAACTCACACAACTCAACAACAAAAAAAAGCCAATAACCCAATCAAAAAATGGGCAGAAGAGCTCAAAAGGCACTTCACCAAAGAAGAAAAGCAAATGGCCAACAGATACATGAAAAATGCTCAACATCCCTTTTTTGCAATTTCATCTGCATGCAAGCCAGATCCTCCTCAGATACTGCAGCCTAAACAGCATAATGACAAATTGGATGCAAGAGCAGCTACAAGATTCCAACTTCAACTATTAAGGAAAACATTATAGCAACTTGCAAATCTAAAACAATGCCGCTCTTCTCAGCAAATTTTCTTTGTTTTGGGAAATGTATTTACTTTTTATTTCAAAAGTGTTGTTTATGTTAATATGTTTACTATTATATTGTTAAAAAATCTAGTAAATAGCTATTTTTTATGTTCCTCAGTTTTAATTTTGAATGCTGTAAATAGTGATAACTATAATTCACCACAAAATCTCTTTGGGTTTGTGAATTTTACCTGTGTAAAAGAGTTCTGAGACCAAATGGTTTGCTAGTCCCTAATGGATGGTGTTCTGTAGTTTTAAGATTGTGGGCCTGCAATAGTGGGAAGACTGGCTGTGGTCCAGGGTTGGATGGGAGCCTTCGACATGCTCGTAAGAGCTGATGAAGGCCAGAAGCTAGGCAGAGGCCTTGGGACTAGTCAGTGGTGTGAAGTAAGTTCCTAGTGAAAATCTGGGTCACCATGTCATGTTCTGTTTTGTTTGCAGAGCTGAAGTCTACGGGCCCAGAGCCCTGGAGTAGATGTGTCTCCTCTGAAGGGAACAGCCAGTTCCAGTGCCAGTTATTTGAGGAGGAGATGGCTGTCCTGACAAGAAACAAGTGGAGTAGGTAAGTGGGAGGAGACCCATCCCAGCCATCTGGATAGAGACTTGTCAATCAAGCACTTGCTGAATGTTCTGCTTGGCAGTTGCTTGACCCTGCTCACCACAGGGTCACAGAAGGGACACCAGGGTGAGGCTGGCTCTCCAGGCATCAAAGAGCAAGGTGTACCCTGAATGTTAGTGGATCTTGTGTCACCTTACTCACTGTGTTCCTTCTTTTGGGGATCAAAAGTCTTTAGCGGAACAAATGTTGTCAAACAGTCCAGTTTGACTTGTGTTTATGTGGGAAGAAACGTGACCCTTTCCTAGACCACTGTGGGCTGGGAGCAATGCTTAAAGGGAAATCTCAAGTAGGAGAATTTGTCAATCACGGCAATGGATTCTCCATCCGATGACAGCTAGATGTCATTCACAAAAAGGCAGAAATTTCGCTATAGGAGTTGATAGACCTGAGATATATTTTGGAAGAAAGAATGAAGGGAACATGTGGACTGCAGCTGTTTTGGTGATGTAGGGTAAATGAGAAGTATCAGGTTTTTCCGCTCTCCCCTCAATGATGGACCTCTGCAGGCCTACGCGCATGCTTGATGATGGCACCTGCGGTCCAGCACGTGTGCCTCGTGGTGGCGTGCGCGTGCGTGAGTGGGCGCACCTGGGCCTGGAGAGACGCTATATAAGGGCGGCGACACAGAAGCGAGGAGCTCGAGCACGAGGCAGCAGTGGCAGCGGCAGAGAAACAAGCTCGAGAGCAGAGGACCGTGTGGCAGAAAGTGGCAGAGAGCAGCGGAGTACGGGAAAGGCGGCATGAAAACAGCTAATAAAAAGAGTCTGCTTGAACCGATGACGAACCTACCCGGTCTGGGATGGTTGCAGAACAGGTGACTTCAAAACTTCTACGTGGAGTTTGGGTTGCCTGCTAGACATCCCGGGAGGAGAGGCCCAGGATCTCTGGAGTGGGAGCATAAGCTTCAGAATCACCAGCCTACACAGGTTCTCAGGCTCTGGAGTAATTCAGAAGTCATCTCTCAGGATCGCAAAAAGGAAAATGCTGGCCAAGACCAATGGAGTCAGAATCTCCAGGGTGAATCTCACCCATATCAGAGTTTATGAAGGCCCGAAGACATTGAGAACTCCCAGGCAAAGGAGAGTGTGCTTAAAATACATCCCCAAACCCAAAAGCATCTTGCTCATGAGCAGAAGTCTGCACTTTGAGTCAGTAAAGAATGTGCTTAATTAAACTCTAATGAGCTCTTGGGCACTAGCACACCCAGCACATGGAACTTATGAATCACCCATCCTCAGGCAGCACATGAGTCCTTTGCTAATGTTTGAAGACTTAAATGTAGCCACTTAAGCTCCCCATCAGTCAGGCCCAGGAAGCTGCACCCGGGCCTGGCCATAAACCAGAGGAAGAGCTGGAGGGGAAGAGCCACAGCAGAACAGATGAGGACCCCCAGGTCTCCCTAGATGCAGCTGTAGAAAGTGGCACTTTCTCCAAGAAGTCAATTCTTTTCCCTGCAGCCCTAGACTGAATGAATTTAACATTTCTGAAACCTGTCCAAGGAACAGACTGTACTATGGGAGGCAACAGACTATCTTTTCTAGCAAAAGCATGAAAAAGGTAGGTGAAACGGTTTTTATTTTTGTACCAAGCTTCACTGTGTCATTTAGAAGGAGCTAGCTCTCCAGACTAGAGGCTCAAACCTCTTCTTTCCAATGCAATTATTTTGTTCCCTGTATGGAGTTTGTGTTTTGAACCACATTGCCTCCTTGAGTGCATTAATTGAGTAACAACTTGTTTATCCGTGTACCAATGCATCTGAAACAAGTAAATGTGTAAGCTTGAGGTCAGCCTTGCCTAACACGCAGTGGGTACTCAATAAATGCTTATTGCAGTGAATTCAGCCCCATGTTACCATACTACTAAGCAGATAAATTTCCCACCAATAGCAAAGAAAATGTATCTATGGTTACAGCCTTATTATTGTTACGTATTTTTGGAAGTAATTTAAGGGTTTATTTATAGCATCATTGAGCACTAGAGCACTATATTTAGTGCCAGGAAGCACTATATATACTCTGGACCCCCCAAATTGAGCATTGGCAAGATATAAAGTCCTTCTGATGGAGACTTGCAGAAACGCTCAGCAAGTCTTCTCAGTTAGACCTGAGGAGAGAAAGGAGAGCTCATTCGATTGCCTGCTCAGAATGGGTGATGAAGATGCCTCAGTTGGGCTCTGGACCAGAGATGGAATAAGACTGGGCAACGGACATATTTGGGAGCCCACAGTTATATTTGGCTATGGGCAAGTCAGGCTAACCTATTAGCTGAGTAATTCCCCAAGTGTGGCCCATGGACAACACGCGTCAGAATCACCTGGGGAACTGGTTAAAACACTGATTCATAGGCAGCATCGCAGACCTGAAAGAATATCTAAGAGAAGCTGCAGGTTTCACTTTAGACAAGCTCCTGGGTGATTCAGACATATCTTCCCCTTGAGAGCTCTGGCAAGGACGGCACTGCAGGCATCGGCGGGAGGACTGGTTTGTGAATGAAGGTGGCTGGTCAGCCCTCAGTAAACAGCTGAATCCCCCAGCAGCTCCTCTCCCATAAGATGCCCTTCCTTGGTGTTGACCACATGCCCTCACACCCAGTCTATTCCAACCTCCCAAGGCCCAGGGAGGAGGAGGCAGAGGGAGGCCTCCAAATCTCAACAATTTGGCCCTCCTCCCTTCAGAACTTCTTCCCCACAATTTGCCCTCTTCATCCACATCCAGTCAAATGAACTGCATGAAAACATTTTGCTCTGTCTGTCCCCCTCTTGCCAAGGAGTACCTTACCCCCATGCCACATGGTGACATCTTGTCTCTGAGACACCAGTGGCCTAGATAGACAGCCACTACCCACACTTAGAGAGGGTCCAGAGAGAGAAAAACAGGAGGGGATTTTGCAAAGAAGTATGTCCTGGACAGGATGAGTGCTGAGGCACCCCTTAAACACATCTTCAAAACCCCAAGCTCCCTCCCATCCCTGGCTCTGGAGGACAGATGGACACTGCTCCAGCACCTGGCCCCTTAGATCCTGCCATAAAAGGCCTGTGAGCCCAGCGCACCTGCAGCCTCCAAGGAAGCCCCAGGGACAGCGTGTGACCTTCTGGCTGAACTCTCCTAACTTGACCTACATTCCTCTTGGGGATGCTGCTGAGGTTCCAAGGAGAGACAGAATTAGCAGGAAGTATGTGTTAAGGCAACTGCAAACACCACTGACCCAAAGGGCAGCCTGGGCTAAGGCAGCTCTCATCTCCTAAATCAGGGGTGTTTACAGTGCCAGTTTCTAAACTGAAGAGGTCTTCCTCATTCCCAGAACCCAGGAGTCTCTCCTCACTCCACCAGCCCCCTCTAGTTGATGCCACTCAGTTCCCACTCATAAGTTCACAGCCTGACCCTTCTCTAACAAGTCTGGCCAGGCACCAAGCGGGAGGCAGCTTCTCTGTGAGCTCCCCCTGTGTGTCCCCTTCCTCTGCTTTAGCCAGAAAAAGGAGGAGTCAAGAAGGTCAGACTGCCCTCTGCCTCCAGCGGGTGCTGCGTCCCACCAAGATACACATCTCAAGTTGCCTAACAGACCGGCGCCCAGCCTTGGTGGGACTTGCCATGTGACTGGAGGCAGGGCATGTTGAAGGCAGGTGCTCTGTCACCAAAGCCAGGAGCTGGACTCCCTTGCTGGCCCCTCCACCCCCAAATAGTAACAGTCCTTGCCCGCCCTCCTCAGCATCCTGATTTGCATGTAGAATACAAATCCATCCCAAATTCCCCCAGGCTGTTGTGAGCCATAATAGAGGTGAAAGGACTATGGTGATGGTTCACGGGTGAACTGGTAGTAGGAATTTTTAAGGGAAATACACAATGATGTAAAAGATATAAATAAAATATATATGTGTATATGTATCTATATATATATACACACACATATATACAAACCATAATAGAGGTAAAAAAAAAAGGCTTAGAAGACTATAAAGGAGGTTAGGTTTTTAAATGTTTTTGTCATTTTTTAAAAAGATTTATTTATTTATGCATCTAAGAACTGGGGTAGGCAAGAGGTAAGGGGGGGCAGGTGAGAGGACTCACCAGAGACAGATGAGGAACAGAACAGTCAGATCTACTGAAATACACTGCTGAGGGGAGCAGCAGGTGACAGATGAGGTCTGCACCATGGCCAGTGATTGAACTGGCGCTGCAGTGGCTGGTGGTAGCTTGATAGTGCTGAGAGTTAACCCTGTGCCACCAGGGAGGCCCTGTTGCTGTCATTTTTTGATGCTTAAGGTTTAAGGGTTTCTTTTCCTGTATAAAAGTCATATACATATGTAATATATACATATATAGATACATATCCATATCTATGACTGTATTTATAGCAAAAATTGTGGTAAATGCAGAAAAGATAAGGAAAAATTATACACACTCTAACCACCTGAGCAACCCTGGTTATTTGGTTAATTTCCTTTTTTAACCAAAATTTCTTTTGCACAGTTCAGATCAGACTTAAATGTGGCCATCCTCTATTTGAATACTGTTTTGGACTCCTGCTTAAAAAAAAAAAAAAAACAAAAAAAAACAATGTAGCATAACTACATTTCCTCATGTGATCAAAAATTTCTTTAACACAGTATGCAATATGCACACTATGTACATTATTAGGCAGTGAGCATTTTTGAGCCTAAAGTTTTTTATGTACTTTGGATCACCTTTGTAAGATAACTATCCAGAAGTCAGATCATTGGGTTAAAACACATGAATATTTTAAGACTTTTGATGCATGCATTGTTGCTGCTGTCCCTTTTCCTGGAGTTGGAAACTGGAAGTCAAAAATTGAAATCAGTTGCCCTAATTCACACAGCTAACCCACATCAAAGCCAGACCTGTGATCAAGACAGTCCCAGTTCTGCGGCTTGTGCCCAGCAACCCACCCCAGGCAAGAGGGCTGCTGGAAGCGTCTGATCACCTCACTGACCAGGACTAATAGCCCTGGGGGGATCAACTATGGACAAAAGCTGGTGCACCAAAGATCAGCCAAGGACTTAAGACACCTGGGTCAGGGGGATGGGGCCGAGCTGGAGGGGGAGGGTAATGCCAGCTGTCACTCGGAGCAAGTCCCTTTGGCCTCAGCTCTAGCCCTGCAAGATGACAAGCTTGAACTGGCTCTCACAAGCTGCCCTTCTGCCCAGATGTACTACTACCAAAACAAAAATGAAACATTTTGGTTTTATTCTTACATTAAAAAACCAAAGATAATCCATTTGTTCCAGTTCGATGTAACTGCTTGATCTCTTGACCATAAAACTGATCCGGCTGGATGCTAAAGCCAGCGGTTTGGGGTTAATAAGACAGCCAGCTCCAGAAAACATGCCCAAAGCCAGACTTTGCCAACCCAGTGGCAGGACAATGCAGTACTTTGAAGAGCAAGTCAGATAGTCAGAAACACGACTCAGCATTATATCTCGGCACCAGGCTCCACCGTGTCGTTGTCAGCACTGTAAAAAGATCCATCCACTCTGACCCTTGGACAGAGTATCAGCACCAGCAGTCCAGGGCTCCAGGATTCTGACTGGCCCCGGTGTATGCCCGAGTGTGCTGATGGGCAGCTGCCCAGAGCTGCCAGCCCAGGGTCCTCAGGGCGTAGAGAACAGTGCTCTGAATTGTTTTCCCAAGTGACCAGGAACTTGGGACACCATATAGCAGTTGCCCAGAGCCAACAGATATCCCCTGTGTGATGTGATTTATAAGAAAAGTACATAGTTATTCAAATGAGCAAAATATATTTTTCATACATACAATTGTGGTCTTCATCCACAATTCCTGACTCGCAGCTTCCAAAACCCTTGGAATTTCCTGTGTTGAAAGTGATAAAAGTGTCTTTTGTCACGTGAATAGGTAACTTTCGGAACCATCTGAGATGGGGCTGGCTACCTGGAGAACGAATCACGGGATTAGAGGATTGGAACTTCCAAACCCTCCTCCTGGCCTCTAAAGAGGGCTGGAGGTTGAATTCAATGCCCAATGGTCAATGATTGAATCAATTGTGCCAAAGCATGGGGTGAGGAGGGAATTCAAGTGAGTGAGCATTTGGAGGTGGTGAGAGGGTAGCCCCCCAGAGAGGGTACAGGAGCTCCTCACCCTTTCCTACGCCTTGCTTTAAGCATCTCTTCCATTTGCTTCCACTTAGCTCCTGAGAAATAGCCTTTGAAATAAATGGGTGATGTAAAGACTAAAGTTTCCCAGAGTTCTGTGACTCATTCTAGCAAATTAATCAAACTTGAGGAGGGATCCTGGGAAGTTCTATCTCATAGCCAGCCGTCCAGAAACACAGGTAGCAACCTGGGATGAAAACTGGTGTCTGAAGAGAGGGACGCTCTTAAGACACAGACCCCTTTGCTGGTGGAATCTGGAGCCATCTCAGGTTCAAGGAGAGAGGATGTGAACCCTACAACTCAAGAAGACCATACGTATTTTAAGAAGACCATACAAAATGGACATGTTGCTACAATGATTTTTGAAAAATACAGTTTATTACAAAGGTTCCTTACCTTGGCATTCAAAGACCCAATAGATGCTCCAAAAACATCTCCTGAGGCCTCTCAGCAAAAAAGAAAAATACAGTCCAGGAAGGGGAGTCTCCTCTCCGTACCCAGGAGATGCCACACTAATCCCAGCCTGTGAGACTTGTCTCCTGTTCTGCTCATACATCAGTAAACTCTTTCTGATTATTCAAGTCCTATCTCCCAAAGGATTCAGGTTCCTGGTGTGTCTGAGTAACAGTTAAGACCAAAAAAAGAAAAGGTAAATCTCTAAGCAAATAGTTCCTGGGTGTCTTCTTTACTGCTCCACTGTGATAACTGCTTCTTTCCTAGAATTAGTAAAAATTCAGCCCTGCTGAGAGTCACTGCTTCTAAAAAATATCCACCAAGCATGGGCATGAGACCCTTAACTGCAACCATGGCACATGTACTTATGAAATTCAGATTCTTCATCTCTCCCAGACAGAATAATGACTGTAATAAATTAAAGTTGTCTTGTTTTAAACCAACAAATGGTGTGACTGACAACAGAAGTGTAAATATGGCTACATTTAATGGATTATTTTTTCAGCCTTACTCCATTTCAGCTTATTAGACTTATGACTAATAAAAGACTGGCCAGCATTGCTCACTAATCACTCCCCAATTAAATCAGGAGCCAAGGCCCTGCCTCTTGTGCAGACCCCAGTCTCTAAGAATTCTGAGCATCTAATCATGCTCAGGAAATACTCAGTGGTTGCTTGGTACAAAAACAGAAGCACCCAAGGCAACCCAGGATGCAGTTCTTCTACATCCTCTACAGCTATGCAAAGTCCCCACTGAGCACGACAGAACAACATTAGTGGGCAGAGCTTTACACTAACAAGAAGTGTTCACATCCATTCCTCACTCACAGCCTGGGGAGACATAGATGGAAGGTACTGTTGTCCCCATTTTACTGAAGAGGAAACGAGGCTAAAAGGGGTTAAGGGGCTTCTGCAGAATCAATGGTTCCTGTATAGGGAGCAAAGGTTTTTTGTTCTCCCATCCAGTTTCTTTTCTACTGCATTGCCCCTAATGCAGCTGACTCATTCACTCATTCAATTATTCATGTATTCATTCATTTGACAAATACTTATTAAGTATATACTTTATGCACAGCACAGTGTAGGCACTGGGGAACAATGTGAACAAGGCAAACTCCTTTTATCCAGTGTGTAGTTCAGAGGGAGAGATAGTACCATATACCTAAGCATATACAATATAACTAAGCAATTATAGGAATAAGAAAATTTGACATACTTTCAAGTGCTATAAATAAAATAGAATAAAGTAATGGGATAGAGAATAGCAAGGATTATCAGGTAAGGGAGGTAAAGAGGGACCACTTTAGGTAGGATTATCAAGGAAAGCTTCTCTGACATTTTGAAGTTGGGACCCTCAAGAGGACAAGGAGTCAGCCATGTACAAATCTGGGAAGAAGTTACAGCAGGTGCAAAGTCCTGAGGCAGGAGTGGGAATAGGCTATCAAGTCAAAGGAGCAGAAATGTTGGTAAGGCCGGAACATCTTGAGCAATGGAAAGAATAGAAGGACCAGAAGGTGTAGAGTCTTGCCGGCCATTAATAAGGAAGGCCAAGAAAAGCCTGACCAGTTAAGAAAGACCTAGCAGAGTTTACTGCCTTGTACATTGCCTTAGAGGTGCCTGCAAAAATATGATGGGTTTGGCTCATTTGTTTCTTATCTAAATTTATTACCAAAGCAATCTTAAGGGCAAGAGCATACCTCTAAATGCTTCAAAGCCAAAACCCAGCAGTTACCTGCATCACTCCATAGTCTTTCCCCCACTCTCCATCTGCCGAAGGATTTGTTTTGCTTTCAGATGGTGCTATTAATTATGCTAACATGAATTCGGTGTCAGTATCCACAGGGTATTTTCATTATGAAATTTTTAATTCAAGTCTGTTTAAAATTCTATTTTATTTTCATAAGACATTAATTTTCTGATTATAGAAATTTTTTTAATTGAGATGTTCAGAAAAGCAGCAAGAATAAAATGCAAATCTCTGCAGGGTGGGGTTGATTTTAGAATAAAGGCTATCTTTGACTCTCCACCACATGCGGGGTGGCCGCTCAGCAGCTTCCAAGCTGGTTCTGTTTGCTCTGGATCAAGCAATTTGCTTTTCTGAACTTTAGATTCCTTTTCTGCTCAAGGAGACTCTGGAGGGTTGTAAGGAATTAAATAAGGCAATATCCACAGAGCATATAAAATAACACCCAGCTCAAAGTAAATGCTCAAAAATATTAGTTCTTTAGTCCCAAGGCCTCAAATGGGCCTGGGCATCCACTGAGCCTTCCATCAAGGAGTGTGTTTACTTCTAAAGAACATTCTAGCCACCAAAGCTACAGAAACTTGAGTGTGCATTAAGCATATATCAAGTAATTTGCTAGGAAATAATAATGAACATAAGAAAGTCCCTTCTGCTCTGTTAACCTCGTTCTCCTCACAAACAAATCAGATGCCTTCTCTGGTGCCTGTCTTCCATTTCAGTGATTCATCAAATTTTATTGATTTATATAATACTTTATTGAAATTATAGTCTGTTTATTGACGTTATAGCCTATGTCAGGCACTATATTAGATATAGTGTTGAACAAAATAGGCAAGGGTCCCACCCTTCCTGGCCCAAGCAGCTCCCAGCTCCCACAAAGCTCTACTGCTTGATGTCACTATTGCCCCTGACTCTGCATCAAGGAAACTGTGGAACATTCTAATTGTGTCTGAGGACATATTTGTCTGAGGGATGGAACTTGCAAAGAAAGATTTAAGCAAGGGGAATTTGGGGCTTCCAGGACCTCTGCTGGATTCAATCTGCAACCTGTGCAGTCTCTCTTAGCCCTCGCCTGTAGATGCTGGAATTGGAGGAGGAAATGCCTGGAATTCCATGACTGCTCCACAGGCCTCCCCACCCTGCTCACCACTTCCAAGGCAGCTCCAACCTGAAGTTCAAAAGGAGAGCCAAAGAGGAGGGTATCAAGAAGCAAAGCACATCCCTGGCTGCCCAAGAGCCTCTGCTGCCTCTGGACCATTCAGGTGGACAGACACGCTGATAATGGAGCCAATCCTCTGGAGTTTTTGTGAAAGAGGTTATTTCCCAAATGGAAAACAACTACTGCTGAAACACAGGAAGAACATACAGTAGCCAACCCCCTTAAGTTAAAATAGCAGCTTATTTATTTTGTGTGCTTTTCAGTTAGAAGCTTTCACTGGGACCTAGCAATGGGTGATCGCCAAGTGATTGCCAAGATGGACAAGTAAGAGGAAACGAAGATAATCGTTTGTAACTGTGTCCTTTCTCTTTGCTACCCTCCATTCTGGCCTGGTCACCCTTTCTCTCTCTCTCTCTCTCTCTCTCTCTCTCTCTCTCTCTCTCTCTCTCTCTCTCTCTCTCTCTCTCATACACAC
>PVIJ01001465.1:67413-187300 GCA_004024925.1 Scalopus aquaticus | reverse complement strand
TCCTTTCAAAGCCAAGACTGAGGCTTACTATTTGTCCCATGCATCACCACATTACACAGTTACTAAGAATGTAGACAGATTGTAAGCAGCCTTGCAGTTCCCGCCAGGGTCTGAAGTCACAGTCGCTTCTGCTTTGGCTGAACATATCCAAGTTGAGCTCACAAGTTTCTTGACTAATAACCATGTGCTGCCTCTGTGAGGCCACCAGCCAGCTCAAAGTCGGAACCAGCTCTCAGCATGCTACCCCTTTGCTGAGCATCCCTGGGGCTGGCTAGGCAAAGTGTGCTTGGATGTACTTCATGCGGGACCACGCAGCATTCAGAAGTCATTGTCAGAAGCACACACGGTAGTGTGGATGAATCTTAAAATCACAGTGCCAAATAAAAAGTCAAAAGCAGAATGAGATAGAGGAAACTCAAAATTATTTACATTAAAACAACACACATCCTAGGGTGCCGTGTATCCTGCAGAGCATAAAATTTGTCATAGAAAAGGATTCATACTCACGTTTTGTTTTATTTTCCCCTGCAAACTTCACCAATGAGAATGAATTAATAATACCACTTTCTCCTCACTAAATTTTTTCCATAAGCAAATAAAAGTCAATGCATCCTAAGCACAGATGCATTGCACGTCATTCAAGAACAAATACAAACAAAAAGATAGATGCCAATCATATTAGAATGTGGTGCTCTGGATGGGGAAATGGGACTAAACAAGTACAAGGAGGACATTGGTAGGGACCAAGGATGACATGTGGCACAAACTGGTGATGAACTCCGTCCTTTCCACTGGAAGTAAAAAAAAATAAAGACGAAGACAAATCTCTGAACTGACACAGGATTAGATTCAAATTCAGCTCCCACCTCCCACTAAGTCAGATAGGACGATCCTCCTCACACACAACACTGCTGACTCCTCCTTTGATTCTGCTGCCTCCACTTAGCCAGGTGCACCCCATCCTTTGAGGTCCAACCCCAGCCAGGAGTGCCCCGCCCCTCTCTGAGCAGCAGTGCATTCTGTGCACCACACTGTGGGTGAGGTCAGGGTGCTTGGAAGCATGTCCTTCTTTGTAGGCAAAGGTGGGTCCAATGGATCCTCAAGGATGGGGTTGCTCTTCTCCTGGGGGTGGAGCAGCCATGATACTCTGTCCTTGGCCATCTGCACAGCTGGATTACATTCCTTCTAAGTACTTCCTTCCTGAGAGAAATGCTATCTCTCCATAGACATGAAATTCTTTTCTAGGAAAGTTATAACAAGGAAGAGGCACACACATATTTGGCGAGTGACTTAATGGCAAGATTGTTTCCTTGAGCCCTTCTGCAGTATGGCCTATCCCATGCCCAAACCAACACTACTTCTTTCCTCCCTCCCTCCCTCCCTCCCTCCTTTCCTTCCTTTCCCTACTTCTTCTTCCTTCTTCCTTCCTGCAAGCCAAGGCATGGCCACCTTGCCTCTCCCCTTTAAAATTACCTCCAACCCCTTTATTCTCTGGGGCACCTCTAATATGGAGCCTGACCATGGACGGCATTACCTTGTTAGTTCTGACACCCGACCCCCTCCTACCCACCTCCACTGCCACCCAGACACCAGTACTTAATCAGAACCCATCAAGAGTCCTGCAAACCTAAAATACTGGAGTTAGAAATTTTAGGAAGTCGTGAAAGCCCTTCCCTGGCTTCAGCATGTATGCCATCATTAACAAATATTTTTGAGTACCTGTTAAATAGTCAGTCCTGGTCTTAGCCCTGAGCATTAACAAAGATTCTCTCCTAGATCATCTCTGCATTGTCCAGTTTTAGGGAGAATTCTCGTAAGTCATTTAGCCAGAATCCTCCATCCTCCACATCTGATCACTCTTGAATTTTAATCTGGTCCCTCCTCCGTCAGCCCCAGATGATGTCTGATCACCCCAGTCTGCCCTCAGCAAGAGTCACAGGCATTTGCTAAGTTGTTTTAACCAGCATCTCTCCTACCCTTGAGGTTTTCCATCCCAATCATTGAATTTCCACCCTTGGTTAGAAATTTCCACTCGCTGTGTTGAGCCCAATCTCACCTCCCCCATTGCAAAGCCCCATTGCAGTAGATCCTAAACCTATTGTAATCAACCCCCTCATAAAGTCTGCTTTATCATTCTTTAACGGTTTTCATTGATTTTTTTTTTTTTTTTTTTTTTTGCTTTACACGGGTATGATGGGTAACAAGATCAACTAAGCTTACTTACCCTCATGGGGCTGATTGATAATCTACTATTGCCCACACTAGGATGCCACCACAACCCACTCTCCAAAGATGAGAATGTGAGTTTTGTCAAATTACATTTCCATTCTCCTGGGCCCGTGCAGAGCTGGCAACAGAGGGGAGCAACTGGCTGGAGACCAGCTGCCTAGTAAGGTCTTGCCAGGACCGCTGCAGATGGGCCAGCGTTTCTATTCTCAGAGCCTGGCTCCCAACCAGCATGGCATCTGCTCAGAGTTTGGAGCCCAACATACTCTAATTGTCCTCTGGCCTCATGGTACTTTCAGTCCATCAATTGAGTTTTTCTTCAAAAGCTACTCCTATGTTTATTGGTGTTGTGCTCTGGATTTGGGCCACTAGAATTTTCTTTAAGGATAGAAGAACTCAGAGAACCAGATCTGTATGTCTCTCCCATGTCAAGACCTGAGTGGAAAGGGCCGGTCAACACTAAGAGAAAAACTGGCCTGAGGCCCACGCCTACCCATTGCTACTCTGAAAGCTTTTGTAAGCTCTCAGACAAGATGCTGAGGCTCCTTATCCCGGTTAGGTGCTGCCGCCTTGCCATGTGACCATGGCCGAACCCCTTCTCTCAATATCTCCAATATCCTCTCTAAGTGTTTCTTGAACAGGTGAAATTATACATGCAAAGGGATTTTTTTAAGCTTTATAAAAATGTCAGGCCCTTTTTGAACTCCGTACTATCCACTTAATGGTGCTGTGTTTCCCTGTTCTACCCACTGTGGCCACTCTGAGAATCAAATAAATTAATGGGATTATAAATACTGAGTTAATTACAGAGCATTGTCCCTCCATGAGGGCCTCTTGTTAATATTTGTCAGTAACAGACTGTACGGCCAGTCCCACATTGCCAGAAATATCACAGCTCTAAAGAGCATTGAAAAGCCTAAAGAAAACATCAACAAATACCTCAGAGGCTCTGCAGTTAGCACATTCAAAACCGAGCAGGAAAAAGAAGTTGGAGTAGGAGGAGATGAAGGAAGGGGAGGAGGAAAAGAAGGCGGAAGTAGAAGCCAAAGTTGTAGGAAAAAGAGAGAACAAAGAAGAAGCAGGAAGAGAAGAAAAGGAGGAGAGGAGAGGTCCTGGAAGTGGGATAGTGGGAGGTTAAGCATCAGCAATAGCAGAAGCCAAAGAAGTAGAAGCCGAAAAAGCCAGGGTCAAAGCAGAGAAAACAGAAACTAAAACCAGAGCAAAAGCAACAGAAAAAGCAGGAGGAGGAAGAAGAAAAAGCAAAAGCAAAAGCAGGTGCACAGGTGACAGAAGCTGAACATGCAGAAAAGGCAGAAGAGAAAGAGGCAACAGAGAAGGGAGAAGAAAAAGAAAGAGGAGGAAAAGAGAGGGAGAGAAGGGGGACAAGCAGCAGAAGTAGTCACAGAAGGAAGAGAAGTGGCAACAGAGGGGAAGGAGCAGAATTAGCATCTGGGAAAAGGCAAAAGGAGGGAAAACAAAGAAGTCGAAGGGCAGAAAGTAGAAACTGAAGTCAAAGCAACAGAAGTAGGAAAAGAGAGAGCAGAGACAGCAGGACCAAAGCTAAAAGCCAGAAGCAGAAGCAGAAGCAGAATTAACAGAAACCAGAACAGAAGCAACCATAACCCAGGGCAGAGGGTGATAGCCCTGGACAGGAAGAAAGGGAGCCACAGGGCGGTAGGCTGGCGGGAGGGCTGGAAAACACCGTCTGTTCCCTAAACCCAGTTTCCTTCTAGACACAGAGGAGGTCAGACAATGAAGTGCTTGACTGCAATTCTAATACCTTGGACCATAAAGATCAGGTTGGGGAGCATGCAGAAAAATGTTCCCCGGGGAGGGGGGGAAGATGAAAGGGTGAAATTTGATCAAGCAAATTCTGTGGGTCAAGCAGAGACAAAAGCAACTCATCCTTGCTTTCCATAAGCTCAGAGTCTGGGCAGGGAATGTGAGGGTCAGAAAAGGTGCTGGTGGGGGCAGTCGCTAAGGCCGCTAATCAGGGAAATGAGGAAACATCAGCAAGGCCTTAGAAAGAGGTGGTTTAAGCTCAAAGTCAACGAGTGGCAATGGAATTGGGCAAATGGGATTGGGGTGGGGAAGACGCAGGTGTGTGCCTGAGGTTCCCAACTTCAGCCCAGTTGGTGCCCTGGGTCAAACACTGACCTTGCATGCTGAGAGAATAGCAAGCGTTGAAGCCTGACCAGCCCCACCCATGAAATTATTTCTCTCCCAGTCAAGAGGTTTATGGTGTGGAGGTGTCACAGATCCATACCTAAAAGAGTGAGTCCTTTGCCTTCTGGGGAAAAAATTCACCGGAGAGTACTAGGGGAAGTTGAACCAGCCTTCACTAGGTGCAGGCTTTATTAGACTCACGCACATGGGAACAAGTGCTGGAAAGGAGAACGCAGACTTCCTCTCAAAGGGAGTTTGGAGGAGATATTTAAAGGGTGTGTCTAGGCGGTGGGAGGAGGAGAGCAGTGTCAGAGCTTGTTCTGGGTGGGGCTGCGACTGGGCATGTGCAGATGGGTCACATCCCAACTGCTCGTACAGGCTCACGGTCTTCTCCCCTAGGAAATTGTGAGATAATCACTCATCAGGATCTAATGCTTTTTGTCTAGCACGATGCCTAATGGTCAGCGTAGTGGACTGAATTGTTTGGACAGACGTCACCAGGCCATGATTGAGTTCAAGCAGAACTTGTTCAGGCAGAACTGGGGCAGCACATCCTAAGGCTCCTGATTTCTTTCACAGCCCCATAGGTGACACCTGTTACAAACCCTCTTCCTGCTGGCAGAGAAATAGCCACTGGACTGTGTCCCATCACACTGAATGGAAGCCTCTGTGATGTGGCCAGAGGGACATCAGAGTGCTGAGGACACTGGAGGATTCAATAGAAAAGAGAAAGAACAAAGCTGTCCGGTCACCCTCCAGTGTCCCCAATCCCCTGATGGGTTGTTCCTTCCAAAAACCCCCAGAAGAGGTGTTTTTTCTGCCTCCAAATCTGGTGAAGATATCCAGCCAAAGAAGACTCTTCCTCAATTCCTCTGAGGAATGGGAATCACCAGAGCTGGGCCCATCTTCAAACAAGGAGTGTCCCAGAGTGAGGGTCAGGCCTGAGCAGAGGATGTCAGACCCTGTGGAGATCAGAAGAGGTTAAGGGCTTTCCCCCTTGACCACCAACCCCAGTTTCCTGAGCTCTGCCCCAGCCAGGGCCTATGAAGATGCCCCTCCTGAAAACCCATAGAAAACAATGAAGTCTATACTCCAGTCTATGGTCTGAAGAGGCAGCAGCTGTGTGAACTTAGGACTCCTCCTTCTTCCCGTTCCCACAGGCCATCTCAAACCCCACACTAAAGATGAGAGGAAGGGGCTCTCGTGTGTGTGTGTGTGTGTGTGTGTGTGTGTGTGTGTGTGTGTGAGAGAGAGAGAGAGAGAGAGAGAGAGAGAGAGAGAGAGAGGAGAGAGAGAAGGAATCAAGTTGGGAACAACAGGGTATTCCAAGCAGTGATAGGTCTATCACAAGGGGAAATTCCAAATGATGGCAAGAGTTGAGGTAAAATGGGAAACCAGAGTTGATAAGGAAGGACAGAAGGAAATTGTTCAGCCCTGCCAGTGAAGAAAGCATCCCAAGTCTAATGAATATTAATTGGAAAATGCCTGGTGATACATTTATTGCCATAGTACCCAGCAAAGCATTGGACGCAGAGAAGAGCTTCACAGCCCCATGGGTGGGTCCTGGGGCACTGGCCATCTGGCCCAAGCTCACCTGTAAGACAGTCCATCCTCCCCTCATAGTTACTGAACATAAATAGCCTAGAGCAATGCCTGGCAGATAGTAACTGCTCCCAGATACTCTGTTAGTATAGAAAGCATGTAAGTTCCTACTAATTGACTGATTTGAAAAATTATATTAAAGCCTGAATGGGCAGCAATATTTATATTCTGAGCAACTCAAACGTATTTCAGGAATAAGGAGAATATTCCCCTTCAAAGTAATGCAAAAAGAGGGGCTGTGAGCACATCCCCAAACCAATCTTGTCTTTGAGTCCTATTTATTTTGGGTGAAACCACCACCACCAATTACCTTGTATCCATCTGGGTTACATCCAAGCTTGTGATTATAGTTAAATCGGTGACTTTCAAATTCACTTAATGGCAATCCAAGCTGTCTGTCCACCCCTCACCCCCCACCCTAATGATGGAGTATTTTTGCAAATGCTTTGAAAGATACAAATGAAAGAAATCATTATGGTGTAGGAGCACTGAGGCTCTAAGGCTTCTTTGAGCAAGAAAAGAAGAAGGCCTGACATCCCTGCATTACACAGTTGTGATTCACGAGGTCCTGTGACTCAACTGCCCAGCCAGAAAGCCAATCCAACTTTTTCATCTTACTTTGAAGTATCAGCCATGAGGGTTAAAGAAGGGGGTATCTGCCCTCAACCTGTGCATTCCTCTCCATCTCCACCCTCACCAACTGGGGCCAAACTTCTGCCAAGGCTTTCCTAGAGTCAATGACTGGGATGATCTCAGATTTTTTTTTAAATGTAAATCTGATCATGAGGTATCCCTATTTGAGATTTCCATTGCCCTTAAAAAAAAAAAAGCAACCAACCCGCTGTGTTTTCATGGGTAACTCCTCCATGAGTAACTCCATGAGTAACTCCTCCCTGCCCAGCCTCTCTGCCCCTACTACCACCACACCAGGCTCTTACAGGTTCCCTATACCAAACTCCTCCCAGTTGCACCTTTGCAGTTATTCCTTTATCTAGAACATTCCCCCTACTATACCCCTGTTCACCCTCACCCCCAGTTCCTACCCCAGTTGTCTTCCAGTCACAACTCACATCTCCCCTTTGGGGAAAGCTCCACTGGCCCAACCAAGTAGATCAGTTACCCAGGTCTAAGTGCTCAGTAGATTGTTTCCTTCTTATCACTTCCCATGGCTTATACTGACATATATGTGTGTGTGACTCTGTTTAACATCTGTCTCTCCCCCCTGGGCTGTAACTAGACAAGGCAGTAACCACATCCATTTTGTACACCACTGCACACCACACACCTCTGCCTGCCACTCCCAGCATATAACAGGAGCCTGGCGATAAATATCTATTGATGAGTGAATGAATTGCATTTTCTAGGTACCCAGGGGATTAAGAAGTCCTATTGCATAGTGAAAAGAACACAAGAGATCTGCACTTCAGCTCCTCTCCCTTCAAATAAGCACTATGACCTCAGGTAATTCCCTTCTCAACCTTGGGTCTAGAAATTCCTAGACTGATACTGAGGAGTTTGGGCTATTTGGTCTCTCAGGGGGCATCAATCTATAGTTTCTGTTGCTGAATATAGTGATTTAGACTCCTCTCACCCCAATAAACATTGGAACTAGCAGTGACATGATTGAAGTGGAGGTGAGAATAAATATCCCTAAAGAAACAAATTCTTTTGCTCCCATTGTTATTGGAACATTTGTGCTTGAAGATGACTTTCAGAACCTGAGCTGAGGGAATATTTTGTCATCTGCAGTTTAATCTTTCGTTCATTACTTAAACCAGTGATTTCAACTTTCCATTTTCCCTTGAGACAGCCAGAAAGTGGGCATAACCCACCACAGCATGTTCCAAAGACATGATGTATAGTCTATAGGTTAGCAATTTAACATAAGCAAGACTTTAAAAATAAATCCCTTACAATTGTTGGTGTACTCAAGGATAAATAAGGGATCTTGGGAACATTAGTTTTGGGAATCTCATTTCTGCCCTAGGATATATTTCTCCTTCGTTTGAATTTCATTCCTTGAATCCTCCATTCTTAGATCTCTAGAATTAGACTGTCTAACCTTCTTTTGCTCAGAACACAAAGTAACAATTATTGTTGCCTTCTTTCCACAGTAGCAACCCATGTCTCATATTTGCAAATCTTATTTCTAAGCATCATTTAAATGCAACAGAGAGAAAATAGAGTAATTCAAGAGGATCAGATAGTAACCTGATGCTGATCACTCCCTAAACACTTTCCTCTCAACAATTCAGAGGCCCTTTAAATTCCTACTTTCCTGTACAATGTGTTTTATGTGCCTGTGGGACTATCTCTGTTGGGTATTGTTTGTACCTTCACTCTTATTGAAATCACTCTCCATGAAGCCTGGCACACTGCCAGGGACCCCCAACCTCTGGGCTAACACACAGACTGGGGTTTTCTCAGTCACTCATGATCTGAGTATTCCTTCTGGAAAGTTCTTTTTGTCATGAGCACTGCATGAGAAGTCAATAAATACAGAATCATGAGTACAGAACAAGGGATGAATGGAGACAAGCTCTTCCAGTGAGCCACCTGCTAGCTCTTCAAGGGCGCCCTCTTTGCATTTGTGCACATCAAATAAACTTCAAAGTAAAGTGGAAACCCTTACCCAATCCTAGATGTGAACACCTTTGAGGGCAAGAAGTGAACATGGTGCCAGTCATGTTGTAATCCCTGCAGTGTTACACTCTGCCCTTTCTCGATCTTTGTTGGTTCCTCTCCATCTCTGGACCTCTTTCTCTTGAGCTACCCCAAAACTCAATCACTGGACTCTATCTACACTCACTCACCCTAGTGACCTCATTCAGTTCTGTGCTTTTGAATTCCATGTATAAGCTGATGACTCCTAAATTTATATTTGTGGCCCATATTCTGCACCCCCACCCTCTATTTCCAGACGCATATATCCAGCTTCCTACTTGGCATCATCATTTGAATCTTTAACAGGCAGCCCAAACTTCACATATCCAAAACTGAATTCCTGATCTGTCCCTAAAACCTGCTGCTCCATAATCATCCTCATCTCAGGAATGACAACTCTATACTTCTTGTTCCTCAGGTCAAAATGGTTATCCTTGACTCCTCTCTCATATAATACCCCCAATCTGCCAGCATCACGCTGCTGAATGAAGGGCTAGAAGAGGGCCTGGAACTGTAACCATCTTCTAAAGGAGTGCTGAACCGCTTTCCTTTGAAAGAATGTGACCTTTTGTACTATACTCTTAAAAACCTCACAAACAGCAAAATTCTTTCTTATGAATGAATAAAAAGAATAATTGAGAGTAGGGAGATTTCTCAGCCTTAGTTCGAGAAGACTGTGCAGACCTTGATTGATCTCAAACTAAATGCTTCGCCTTTTTAAGGAAACTCTTGATTGGGACTCTCAGCCCAAGGTCACCCAGATTTGTACCCACCACTGGGTATATAGTTGTTTAGAAAATAAACAACACCTACAAGTACTACTACAAGGCCTATTGGCTAACAAAGAGGAGTTTTCTTTAAAAAATTAAAAAGAGGTAGTTGTCTAACATGATCACAGGAAATGCTTGGCATTCAGGCTTCTATTCCCTCTTCTCATGCACATTAAGCTGCTGCACACCGATCTTGGTCCTCTTTCCTCTGAATGTAGATTTGGACCCAAAACCATTTTCAACTCAGTAGCCCAAGCAGTCACTACCAATTGATCAACTTTGGCAAAATAGTTTAAACCTAATTAACCTCCCTGATCTCATCCTTGCCAAATATTTCTGTAGTCACATGCATATGCTCAAAAACAAACAAAAAGATGATAGCAATAATGTGAGGAGGGGCAAGTTCCACCTCCTACCAAGGTCCATTTCTGAAACCCACATTATTTAAGTGGATTGTGTTTCTTATTATCACAATAGCATAATTGGAGGCTGTGTTTTTAATTAAGAAGTTGGCAGCAAGTAAATCACAAAGCTGATCAACAATATGTCATACAAAGTTACTCAACTGGCCTCCTATGATTATTGAAGTATAACACTTTATAAGTCCTTTAAAATGGGCCTAAGTATACTATACACATAGCTTAGTCAGGGTTTATACAGTGCCCACATAACACATACAAGCATCCCAACTCTCCTGAATCACCATTGAACCCATCTAAAATGAATACACGAACTTTAGCAAACAGTAATTAACTTTAACTTAAAGGATTGGATTTGCCTTCTTAGGGATCAAGAAGACTTTGAGGGATCATTTGGATGATCCCGATTCCTTCAAAGGAGAAATAAAAGCCGCCAAGGGAAATCTGAACTGTGTTTCTCTCTTTTCCTTAAGGATACAATATTGGACAATGTTTCTTAAAACCTGCTCTGTGCCAAGGATTGTGCTGAGGGCGCCCACAAACAAAATGATTCCAACTCATTCCATTGAGCTCAGGGCTGCACTTGGGGGCCCATTGTCTTCAAAACAGCTATTGCATTGTTTAAATACAGAAGACCTTACTCAGAGTTTGCATCCTGGATATCACCTTTTTGTTTATCGCCTCTTTCTTTTCTTTTAGATTTATTTTTACTTATTTATGCATACAAAGACTGGAGTGTAGAACAGAGGTGTGGGGGGGTGAGAGGATTCGCCAGAGACAGAGTGGGGCGCAGAACAGGAAGATCTACTGAAGTACACTGCTGAGGGGAGCAGTGGGTGACAGGAGAGGTCTGCTGCACCATGTGGGAAGCTCCCTGGCCAGGGATCAAACTCAGGCCACAGTGGCTTGATAGCACTGAGACTTTAACCCCTGTGCCATCAGGGAAGACCTATTTTCTCTTTAATATTTTTTAAGGTTTTTACTTATTTTCCTATAATCATTTCAAAGTTCCACCTCACTGAGCTTGAATCCACAGGTACCTCTGTCGGTATTTCTCAGCTACACATTAGAATCACCTGTGAAAAACCCTGATTCCTGGCAGTACCCCCAAGCTGATTGAATCAGAAACCCAGGGGTGAGAACCAGACATCTGTATTTTTTAAAGCCACCAGCTGCCTCCAGTGTGCTTGGGTCGAACACCACCATCAGGCTCTCTTCCCTAAATAGAAACAGGCACTTATCTGTCCTTGTAGCTCAATAAACATTTGTCTATGCCTGAGCAGACCTCCCAATGCTACTGGATTTAGTCAGTTCAGATTTCTAGGACAAGCAGCTGTTCTTCCCAAAGAAAAGAGGATTCTGGTCTCCAGTTACCAGTTATTACGCCAGGCACATAACAAGAGCCTTCGTGGCTGTTGCCCATTCTGGACTTCCAGGAACTGTGGCCCTGTTTGGTTTCCTTTTTCTGGTCACTTGATGAAATTTGACACTGTCTGGAGAACACTCCACCCACATTATGGCCTTCATCTAAGTAAAAATTGCTGTATAAGTGCCAGTCCAAATTCCAACCCTATTCCCTTATTATTACTTTCACAGGGCTGCTATAACGAAGTATCATACACTAGTGGGCTTAAATCAACAAAGTGTACTCTCTCACAGGGTGGAGGCCAAAAGTCCAAAATTAAGGTGTCAAATGGGGCATGCTCTCTCTGAGGGCTCTAAAGAAGAATCCTTTTCTTCTTCTTGGCTTCTGGTGATGGTGGCATCCCTTTGCGAGTGGTCGCCTCACCATACTCACAGCCTCTGTCGTCATGCAGCCTTCTTCCCAGTAGCTGAGTCTCTCTCCCACAAGGACACCACTCGCTGGACTTCGGGCCCACTCTTACCCAGCATTACCCCAATAACTTGATTATATCTGCAAAGACACTAGTTCAAATAAGATAACATTCACAGGTTCCAGGAGGACATAAATTTTGGGGGGATGCTATTGAACCCAGTACACTTCATTAACTTCTTGTGGGTCTTCTTGTTCTCCATCCCTAGGAGGCAGTAACATCTATTTGTCCTGGTCTGCCTGTAAATCTACTTAGATACTTCATTCCTTCTTTAGAATAATAGAAAAGTAGCCAAAAGAAAACAATTTGGTTAATTGGGTTGACCTTTTTAAGACAGATGAAAAACGTAGATATTATGCTTGTGGGTTTTGTTTTGTTTTGTTTTGTTTTTTGTATTGTACATTTGTAATCCATTATGCTGGCTCATTATCCCTTTAGAAATAGTAAACATGTAATATTTAGAGTGTAACCAACTCATTTCTTTCCTCCTAATGAAGCTTGACATACTCTTGTCCTCCCTCTCTCTCTTTCTCTCTCTCTCTCTCTCTCACACACACACACACACATACACACACACACACACACACACACAGCAACTGAACTTCAAACTCCTACTTTTGTTGTTCAAATTTAACATTGTAGCTATTCATTTAGATAGCCTCAGGAAACAGAAAGAGGAACCAGGTTGATGGTCAGACTTGGTAGGAATTCTTAAGAGATCATCATTTAACAGCTGTTTCCATTTCATCAGCAACTTTCTTATACAAAATCTGAGGCAGGTTTTAGCCAGATCTATTGTTTATATTGTTGTTCAACCCCAAGTCCCAGGTGAATTTGCAAAATTAAACAATGTTAGGCATTGAAGAATGAAAAGCAGCATCTGTAAAACCCCCAAAAGTCCCCCAGGTTTCTGGACTGACCTAAAGTTATAGGTTTGGGAATTCACTATTCCCACTCCCATTTCTTCCTGTCATTTGAGCTGTCACCTGGTGATGTCACAACCCACATGTGCTTCCTTCTGTGAAATGAGGCCCATGAATCATTGCTTTGGAACAGGGAGCTGGAAGAGCAGCCAGGAGAGATGCTAACTTATGTCACCCACAAGTCCACCAGGCCGGCACTCAGAAAGGCAGCGGGCACTTGTAGATAAGGGATGGCAAATACATAGCAAAAACGAGAATGAGGCTCTGGAACTGGGCTGTTTGGGTTCAAATTTTAGATTCATTTTTGGAGGAAGGAAAGACCTCTAATTTTTCTAAGCCTGTTTGGCCATCATTTTACCTTCCTGTTGAGTCACAGGCTAGTAGGAAAACCACAAAAGAAGGATAATGACAGCACCTGCTTCATGGCATGTGCAGAATTAAGATGATAGCTCATGTAGCATCGTGCCCACACAATGCAAGCACTTAGCAAATGCTAACTCTTACTAAATTGAGTGCCACCTCTACTGAATGGTCATGGCTGCCTGGATCAGCCTTGAGCAGTCACGATCAGGTTTAATGGGAAGAAATGTTGGCCCTGGGTGTAGGAAAGGAGTGTGTTTGCCGTTCCTGTAGAGCCATGTCAGATTCATCTGTTTCCCCACAACCCCTTCCCTGGACCCTCCACATGGAAAACGTGTGGTTACGTAACTACTTAGTTAGTACTCCTGTAGGAGTGCAAAGCAGGAGAAGGAAGGGGAATTAAATGGGTTCAAAGCCTGAGACAAAATCTCTCTCCCCAACATGGTTTTTGATGTCTTTCTTTAGTGAGTCAGATCATCACCCAGACGACAGAATCACCTGCAGGTTTGCCCTGGCTTTGAAACTCACTGGGCTGGTGTGCAATAGTGAAGTAAAAACCTGGGAAACCTGAAGTGAAAAAACTGTTATGGGGCCCTGGAACCTGGTCCCTGTTTGGTACCTTCCTATTGTTGAGGCTGGTAGGAAAACCACAAGCCTCACCAGCCAATCACCAGTGAGAAACAGACCTTTCTGCCCCAGTGATCAGTCCCATAAAACCAGGACATCCCACCCTGCACACACACATTCTTGATTTGGGACTCATCTATGTAATCCAAGTTCATGTAGTTTGATACCATAGTATCTCACTGTATGAAAATACTGTAACTTCTTTATCCCCTTTTTATAGTATCCATTATGGTATCTATGGGAAATTGTGGTTTTATAGTATTTGTTATGAGAATGTAACCATTCCCTTTTTGATGGATAGGCAGTTTTTCCAATTTTCTTTCACTGTTCCAATTCTTCACCATTGCAAGCAATGCCATAATAAGAATGTGTGCATATGTGTGGGGTATCTACCGAACAGTGGAATTATTGGGTCATAGGAATGTAGTCGTGACATCATACCTAATGTCTCATTCTCTGTTCAGCCTCTTTGTCTAGTCTCTTCTCTCACTGGTATTTCCCCCGACAAGGGAGCTCCTAGAACTGAGGTCAGATCAGAAAATGCCACCCACTGAAACAGAAACTGCTAGACAGAGACAGTTGCTACAGCTGTGGACACCTACTCTGAGTGAGGACCCGTGTGTGCTGGTCACTAGACATCAGGATACTGGACCCAGACGGCACTGAGATTTTTAACAGGATTTGACAAAACCTACAGATGGGCACAAATGATATTATTCTCTATACTCTTTAGGTTTTTTTTTTGGAATATTTCATAGTAAAAAATAAAGTAACAAAGATCAATAATGAAAGACACAGCTACCCTATCTTTGGTTTTGCTTTTTAAATATTCAACTTCATTTTCCCCCAGACCATCAAAGTAATATGTACACTTGACATACATTTTAGAAATCTTAGAAAAACATTTTTAATTATATTAACTACCCAAAGTATCACTCCTCAGAGATATCCACTACGAACACTTTAGTCTACTTCTCTCCAGTTTTTTTCTTAGTGTTTTCCCCTTCTATATGTACTCTCTTGTATACTTATTTTTAACCTAAAATGTACATAATTTTCCATATCATCAAAAACAAAATAAGTATAATTTTAGTGAATTCAGATTATTCTATCTTTTACTTAGTATTCTAGTATCTGCTTACCTGTCCCTATAGATTGGATTATTCAGATTATTACTAATTTTCATACTTAAAACATGAAATCTTTGGGCATAAATCTTTGGTGACCTTAAGATAAAGGGCCCTCCCTGGTGGCACAGGGCTTAAGTCTCAGCACTATCAAGCTTTTGCCAGTGACTTCAGCCTGAGTACGATCCCCGGACAGGGAGCTGACCCACATGGCACAGCAGACCTCTCCTGTCTCGCTCACTGCTCCCCTCAGCAGTGTAATTCAGTTGATCTGCCTGTTCTGCTCCCCACTCTGTCTCTGGTGAATCCTCTCACCCTCCCCACCCCCCACCCCTGCACCTCTGGCCTACACCCCACTTCTTTTATGCATAAATATATAAAAATAAATCTTTTTTTTTAAATCCTTAAGATAAAATCTTAGAAATGTAATTTTCAGAAGGGCAAAGGGCATTCTGGAAGCTTTTGTAGATAGTAACAAACTGTTCTAGAAAGATGGCCAGGTTATAGGCCCCCAACTAAGTGTTCAGGATTCCCAACTGGCTCCCTTCATGCACTTGTGAGGTCTTTTTACCCTGGGGCTCACATGTGGAGGGAAAGGGAATCTTGAAATGCTGGCATGCCCAGCCGCAGAGCTCAGATTTGGCAGAGAAGAATATTTGGCATCCTCCCCAGCAGTGTGTATGAAGCTGCTTCCTTCCATGAGAACTAACAAGACAGCAAAATGGATGAATCATACTGTGGGAAAGTCAGACCCAGAGCCAGTTTCTTATATATACTAAGGACAGTTGAAATAGGCCACTGGGACATCTAAAGATGTTAGATTCTTTAGGTTGAAAGCAAAATAACACAAAAAGACTCTGATAATTTAAGCAAAACAAAAAGGAAATTCTGAAAGGACTGGAGTCCAAGGGCTTATCTACTGTAGTACAGGTTGTGCCCTGTACAATTCAGGCCGTGAGAATCAGTCATGTTGTCATCTATGTGAATGGTGCCTCCTGGAATTGTACAGTCCACTGCCCACACAACCAAACACAGCAGCCCTGCTGGAAGAGCTCATGGAACAGAGTTTCTTGAAGTATCCATGAGGGAGGGTACTATCATCATTATCCTCATCATCATTGTCATCATTATCATTGTAAGTCAATACTTTAGTAGATTAAAAATGAATATCTAGAAAAATGAAGTTCCATTTGATATCTCAGCAATATTAATTACTATAAAAGCTAGTAAGCACTCAGTTTCTGAAGTTACCTCACTGCAGTCTAGTAATACATAGTTTGGGGAAATGCACTGGTCTATAGACCATGCTGACACACATTATCCAAACTGCTTAATGTGGGAGCAGAATAAGATGTGCGAAACAACTAGAGCCACACACTCAAATACATTTGTCCTCTCCATCTCCCACAGGCTTTTCTCTCCTCGTTGGTAAGAGTACACCTCCTGGCAGAATGGCTTTCTCTGATTGTAGAAACATACCAACAAACAGCTCTTTGCACTTCGTGTCTACACCCTTAGCCACCAGAGAAAGAAGTATTGATCCCAAATCCAAAAAATTCCAGAAAAGAAATTTAGTGGCCCTGCCTAGGTCTGCTGCTCACTCTATAGTTAGGACGTGGGCTACTTGTGGTCAAGGGGCAGGACTCACAAGAAAACACAAGCTCCCTTGGGGACCATGTGAATGGAACTGGGAGAAGCCTCAGATGAGGGGTAGAGTGTTACCAGAAACCAGTGGAAATGCCAGGCAGATAAAACAGCAGGTTTCCAAAAATTAGGTCTATGTTTTCCTGAATCTACATTGCACTGAATACTTTCTCTGAAATATTTCCACCCCCTCCCCCCCCAAAAAAAAACCAACAATAGGATTATGATCAAATAAACGTGGGAAAAACTATAGATTTTATCAATCTCCAGAGTTTCATTGGACATATTAGCATATTAAAGGCTCTGAGGAGTTCTGTAAAAAGGAAGCCTGTTTAGCAATGTTTTTAACCCAGCGTTTCCCAAGTTCATTTGATCATTGTTTTAACGTGACAACTAGCACACTGAGTTTTAGTGTACCAAGTATACAATTTGGGAAATCCCCTCTAAGTGATAGATATTCTCCAAAAAGATATGTCTCAAATATTTTAAAAAAACAACCCAAAGTTTTAAACCAACCAGTGTGTTAGGTATTTACCGAAACTGTCTAGTAAATAACTTGAAGAGTCATTTTAAACAGTAATATATATATAGCATCAAAGAATCCCTTTCTGGGTTCAGAGTTTTGTGTGTTCAGTCTTATTTAACATAGGCTCCTCTCTGCAGCCCCGTACCTTTCTTCTGGAACATTTCTTTCCCAGAGCACTCTCAGAGGTTGTCAGAACCCTTTCACATATTGCCTGGTACCCTGCCCCTTTGAGGCAAGGTGTGTCTTTATGTCATTATGTGGCTGGCCACTGTGGTTTGCAAAACTAACTTAATAGCACAGAGCATCTGTTCTACACCATGTGCTTGTGTAATAAAAGGTCCCTTTGGAGTGAGCAACACGCGTGAGAGCAGCGTTAACACCCCACACCTGGGGAAGCTTGGCGGCAGGAATGACATTAATAAGAATAATGAAGGTCTTCTCTTCTCTAATGAAAGATTAGAATCTTATCCCACATCAGCCAACTAGATTACAGGAAAACCAAAGGACAGTGAAGGTCAGAGGGCATAACATAGGTTGGCCACCAAGTCTGGAAACACAGGCAGATATATAATAAGTGGTTTATAGATATTACATTATAATGCATGATAACATAATATCTATGTGTCCAGACTTTGTGGCCACTCTGTAGTCAAAGCTATTATTTATATCAAGCAGAAGGTATATATCAAGAAGCAATGTTATATCAAATATCAGGAGGTATTGTTCTAAATGCTTCCTTCACCTGAATTAGATAGTTTAATTCAGAGAGTTTAATTAAATACTTCACCCTATTATGCCATCATTTCCACAGGGGTGGGCGAGAAACCTGAGGCATGAAGGGATTCAGTATCTGCTCCAAGTCATGGCACCGGAGCTGAGACTTGAACCCTTGCTGTTACCCACCTCGCTGCAGCGGCCTTCCCTAGTCTTTGCTGAACAGCCATCAATAGCAGGAACTTAGGTTCTCTACCTTCTTTTTAATCATACCACCGGTGGCAAGGGAATAATCATCAAAAATAGCCTCTCTATTAATCTTTGCAGTTTGGTCCACATCACAACACAGTGTCGCAAGCAAGGCAGAATTACAGTTCCATTTTACAGACAGGGAAGCTGAGCCTTTAATGGGATGTCTCCCTATCAAATGGCAGAACCACTTCTTCTGATTTCAAGTGTGTAGGTTTAAACTCATCTCCCATGTTGGTTTCTGTGGCTGCCAACACCCAAGATGGCCCACGGTGATCCCTGCCTCTGGGTTACCCTCTCCCATACTGACTGAGACTCACTTGTGTGCCTTAAGGATGTTGTGGCAATGATGATGATGACTTCTGAAGCTGAGATATAAAAGATGTCAGGGCTCCTACCTTGATCTCTGCCTTGCTGGTGCAGGAGCAGGGCAGCCAGAGCTGTGTGGCAAGGATGCTCAAGCATCCCCCACAGCGAGGCCCTCACAGTGATAAACCAAAGCCTCCCACCCACACTAGCACTGCTGTGCCAGCCGTGTGAGTGCGTGCTGTGAAGAAAACCCTCAGCCCCAGTCAGAAGACTGCAGCCCGGCTGACATCCTCACTGCAATTTCAAGGGAGACCCTGTGACGGTTAATTGTATGTGTCAACTTGACTGGCCATGAAGTGTCCAAATTAAACATGATTTCTGCATGTGTCTCTGTGGGCATCCCCGGTTGAGATTAGCATTTGGGTTGGTGGACTCAGTAGATTTTCCTCCCCTGTGTGGGCAGGCATCGTCCATCGAGGCTTAACTCGAACTAAAGGCAGGGGAGGAATCCATCCCTTTCATTTCTACCTCATTGCTTGAGCTGGAACATTTCATCTCATCTTCTGCCCGCAGACTGAAGAGCACCATTTGCCCCCCTGTTCTCAGGCCCCCAGACTCAGACTGAATTATACCAGCCAGGTCTCTGGAGATGGCAGGTCATGGCACTTCCCAGCCTCCACGGTCATCTGAGTCAATTCCTCATAGTCTCTGTTTATTATATAATCTTACATTATAAATCTTATACCTCAGAATATAATATGTAAGGAGATTCACTATGATTTATTAAGAGAAATTGGCATAAATACATAAATACATACCATATAGATAGGAATCCTATTGCTTCTATTTAGGAAAAACCTTGACTAGTTACAGACTGCCAATTAAATTCACCCTGTTAAGTCACTCGTAAATTCCTGATTTGTAAAAACTGTGAGATAATAAATGTGTATTGTAGTTATAAGCCAATTTTTTGTTAAAGATTTGGGGGCAAGTTGTTATGCAGCTATAGAAAACTATCATAAGTTCCAGCTCTCGTGAAGTTCTGGTCCTCATGAAGGTCAAAATAGACTGTGAGCTTAGAGTTTTCAAAGCACTCTCCAGACTCCTTTTCCACCCCGGCTAAACAATAATCTAGGATAACTTCTGAGTCTTCTTAGGGTAAATAATTAACCATTACAAGTAGATTCAGGGAATTCTCTCTGTGAAGATAAACCCCTGATACAAGTAGGCCAGTTCACAGCAAATCTGCATCATGTACCTGAAAGTATTTAAGGAGTATTTCATTTGTGCATTCAAACTATCAACTCATAAAGATCTAATTTAAGACTGCTAACAATTAGCTCACATATGGTCCCTGAGCACCTCTTAAGTTCCCTGCTGTGTGTCAACACACCCTATAACAAGGTGGTCTTTGCTCTCACTATTGGTTCACCAAAAATGCCTTCCCTATGCCCTCCTACCACATACCTATCCCCTGCCCAAGGTCCATCTCAAATGTCTCTGAAACCTTCCCTGTGATTCTTCCCTCCAAGCCACCGGTGCAGAAAAAGCTGCAGCTATCTCAGCTATGTGCGTTGGTAAAGGTTTAACAACCAGCTCTCTGGGGAGAAAAGGTATGGCCTGTTAACTTTCTTGATTCCTGTGGGGTTAATATTTCTACCGCAGCTGATTTAAAGCTCCCACATGGCATCCCCGAATGCAGAATTTGGAAACAATGTCCATAGTCTATGTGTGGAGCCAGAACCAGCGCTCCAGCACACCCTGCATGTCGGACATCTCCCTCTCCCGAACTGCTCTCTTGATTATTTTGTAATGCCCCTGAAACCAACCCAGTATCTCCCCTCCACGTAGGCCTTCATCATCTCCTGCCTGGATCATTACGTGAACCTCTTCCCACCTCCAGATCCTCCCCATTCCCATTCTTCCTCCCACCACCACTTCTATAGCACCAAGTAATGCACAACTGTCCATCCTTAAAATCCTTCAGAATCATGTTTTTCAATGGAAAGGCCAAAGTGGTTAGATACCCAAGCTCTCTATGACCTGAACCCTGTCTACCTTTGCATCCACACACACGCACTTAACCCCAAGGCACTTCTCTGATAAGCCATGGTACTCTTCATGCCCACCTGATAGCCAAACAGCTTCAAATGCCTTCTCCCAGTCACAAATCTCATTGCTCCCTCTTAGCCTCCTTATCCCCTACCACAGCCCTTCTTGTCTCTGCTTGCCCATGCTGTTTAATTACGGGCTCAATGGAGGCACTTCCCATGGGGAATGATGGCTGGGTTTGGTACCTCTGCTTTACTCTTCCTTCCCAAAACTACAGGCTGCTTGAGGGCAGGACTCTGGAGTGTGTCTCCTGTTCTTCAGTGCTTGGCACCATGTCCTGTCCTGATGGGACAGCCTCTCTGAGACTGGAGAGGGAGGTGTGGTGCTGAGAGGTTGGTAGGGTGAGGCAGGGAGAATGCATTAGAGTCAAGGACCTCTCCCATGCCAATGTCTAGGGTGGTTCCAGACAGAGAGGGTTACAGGATGTGGAGGTGAGAGGTACAGAGGGAGAAAAATGGGGAACCAAAACCCTTCCCGAACTTTCTGGTGATTGAAACTCCCAGGAACCCTGCCCCCTTTGTGTTCTCTGTCCCTTTCCCAGTACTGAATACTCCTCTCTCTGAAAACCCCAAATCGGATTCTGTGTCTTTAAATTGAGTAATTAGGCTTAACCCCATGGTTAAGACCATTGTAAGCTGTAACTTAAAAATATTTGTTAATACTATTTGTCCTCCCATAGGTGGAGGACAGTCATACCTTTTCCCCCAAAACATTCGAAAAGTCAAGAATCAAAAGAACAATGTCTTGGATCCTCAGGCAGTTTCCTTGAAATGTTGCACGCAACCCCCCTGGAACTAGCTCTGCTCCCATTACTAAGAGACCCCGGGAGTCTCTTCACTCCAGCTGGTTTCTCCATCTGAAAAGGGAAATTAGAGCCCAAATGATCACTAAACACTGTGATTCTAAGCCAGTACCCCCAACATGCCTTCATATATACCTAAGTCAGAGGGCTGTTTAAGATCAAATGAGAAAATGGTTATAAAAATAATCATATTGGCTAATATTACTTGTGAAATTTAATTAGTGTACTAAAAGTCTCTCATAAACATTATTGGATCATTTAAATAGATTTTAACATGATTGTGGTCATCATGGTGAATGTTAATCTAGGAAAAAACCAAGAGTGTATTGAAGGCAAGCGCTCCTCTGCGGGGACTTCTCACACGGCTGGCAAACGGGAATCCGATGGCTACTAGATTAGCTATGGACAGACACTGCAGGCCAGGTCTGTATCAATAGTTCTCATTATTGTTTTTTTCATTCCCCACGCTACAGAAAGGATTAGCATTAGAATCCAGGCATGCCTGTTTATTCTAAGGCATGCCCTGAATGTTCAGTCAGCCTTTTAACAGATGTGCTAAAGAGAATTAAAGTAACTCATGCTTACTTACCTCCCCCAGGTACAGCAAAACCAGGTCACTGTAGGATTTCAGAGCCTCGTCTTTCTCTCCGATTATCGTTATCATTGCTATTATTATTATTATTATTATTCAATTATTCGAGAACAAGATCAAGATTCATAAGTAAACCAGGTCTTTCTTTGATCTTCAAGTCTTCAAGGTCATAGTTACACTCAGCTCAGCAGCCTTCAGCCCCAGCTCTGCAACCACAGCAAAAGCCCACAAGGAAATCTTTATAGCGTCCTTGAGAATCAATACTCCCTGGAGGAACTGAAGCCACAGACAGCCCGAGGAGGCTGTGTCACTCTACAGATTTTACCTAAAGATGATTGCTAACCGCTACTTCAAGCTGCCAGCCAAAGAGTGACACCTCCTTAAATTCTGCTTTGTAGATTAGCAGAGTTCTTGTGAGTAAGCAGCCATTGACCCAAAACTCCTTCAGTCCGCCTGTGTCAACTGGCCAGCCAGGCCCTGGAAGCCATGCACGAGCGCGCGCGCACGCGCGCGAACACACACACACACACACACACACACACACACACACAGAGAGAGAGAGAGGAGTAAGCACAGGTCCGTTTCAGTCATTGCATTTAATGTTGAAAATTAAAACTTGAATGCCAAACAACTCCCTTTTTCATCGATATATACTTACTTGACCTACAAAGGATGGCCAGATGGCCTAGCACCAGTGATTGTCTCTCCTACAACTGTGGGAAAAATCCCCGCGATGGAAGATGCTGAGTGAGAACAGCTTACTTCTCCCCAGGCCCAAATGCAAGCTAGCGAAGGCCACCAGCCCACTGACCAGCCGCTCAGGAACATCCTCTTGGTAGCTAAAGGCAGCCCCTGAGAAGATAAGCATAAAAGCAAAGCCTAATGGTACTTTGGTGAAGGTCCAGATAACATTATTAAGAATAATAGCACATGTTATCGAAAAATCCTTGAGATGTTTAAATTAACTTGCAGATTGAAAAAGTACTTTTCTCATGATGGTATTTAGCTAGTGCAGCGCATGATGGGCAGAGTGCCACATTACAATTGGCCCTGGAATATACTGTGGGTCCACTTCTTAGTGGATTTTCTTATAACAAGCGTAAACTATGGTATCAACGAGTAGAGCATAGTACTGAATGTATTTTCAGTACTATATTATATTTCATAGTACTGTGAATGTATTCTCCTTCTTATTGTCTTAATAACATTTCTTCTTCTCTAGCTTACTATATTGTAAAGGTACATATAACAATATGTATATTAATACATATAATAAACAAAATACATGTTCATCAACTTTTGATGTTATCATAAGGCTTCTGGTCAGCAGCAGGCGATTATTAGTTGTTTAAGGGGAGTCAAAAATTATGTGCAAATTTTCAACGAGGGCAGGTGCCTTGGGGGCCAGTACAGAGTCAGTGTCCAAGACCCAGCAATCAAAGAATTAACACTTAGCGAAGCTGGACCCCCAGGACCTATGCTAGGCCAGCGCCCCGGCCAATCTCCAGGCAGATGGGTGGTGTCCATGCCATTCCCATCACGAATATACCTATCTGCACTGTGTTTTGGAGGGAACAACCTGGGGGGTGCCGGCACTCTGTCTTCACATTCTACTCTCTGCCTCTGTGGCACCCCCAGTGTGGGAACACAAGTCAGGTGGCTCCAGGGAGCCACAGGGCAAACGCTGAGTGCCTGGCCAGCCCCTTCTTTAACTGAGGGAGGAGTGGGAATTGTCTTCGGTGCCTAGCACTTAAAAGTGGCCTCCTTCCCCTCGGCTGTGCCCCAAAGCCCCAGAATAGGTGTCTCTTAAAAACCAGAAATAATAACACGTAACAGCCATGTGGGCAAGTCCCCAACCTGCTGTCTGCATCAATTTCCCTCTGTTCAGTCCAGTGGAGAGAGATAATGACCTATCTTAGGTTTAATTAACATCTGGGCCCTGCTGCTGGGAGATTCCCAAACCCACATCTCCCAGTAATTGCAAACCTTTATTTATTTGGGCACTTTGATGGCAGCCACTTAATGGGAGCCATGGCCCCAACCCCACCCACAGCCTCATACTTGCCAGCTGCCAACCTCACCTCCCCACCCCCACCTATTCCTCCCTATAGTCTTCTGCCTTTCTGCCCACTGTCCCCAACATGCTGACCCATAAAATCTCTCCCCTGTGCCATTCTATGTCACAGAGCCCTTGGGCCTCCAGTCCCAGACTGCCTATTCCTTTCTCCACCACTATGACATGGCTGCACTTGCACGCAGTCAGTGCTGACCACTCGTCGCTGCCTCCCTTTCTGCTCTACTCTGCTCTTTAATCCCCAGGTCTGTCATCTGAAAATTGAGTTATTGATGCTGCCACCTCTACCCTGGCTAGTTACATGCATCAGGCGAGAAAATGGTAGAGAGCATCCTTTGTAAGTTAGAAGGTCCACTGACATAGCAGGGCAGTCTCTTCGGAAAGAGAGAGGATTGCAGTACTGCAGGGATCACTGTCCAAACACAGCCTCTCAGGGGGACTGTCCCCTGCTGTTTCTCCATCATCAAAATGTTCAGGAAGAAGCAGGACTTCCAGGAGGCAACTGAAAAAGGACATGGTAGCTTAGCTCCCAGGAGGCCAGAATCTGGCCCAGGCATGCTCCCCAATTAGCCTTAGACTCACCACAAGTTTGCCCTCCAAGGTCTTCCAGGAAAACAGCAATGAACATTTCTCACACTTATATCTCACTTTTCCATAAAAAGTGCCTTAGAGTCATGATTTCTTTGGATTGCACAGTGCTATACATAGCATAATTATCCCAAATGAGTACCAGACTTCAGAGGATTGCACTACTCTGTGCAGTATCATACAGGGAGCCTTGAAAAACCAAGCCTTTGAGCCGAAGAATAGGGTTCAAATCCAAGAATGAGAGGCAAACACAAGAATGGGGCTTGCAAAGCCAGGCCTCTGAGCTGAAATCCTGTGTTGCTTATGGGTGGTGATTTACCTCCAAAAGAAACACAACTTGTTGCCTTTGCTTTATTTTTTTTTCTCCCTTTCCTTTTTTTTTTTTTTTTTCTTGATGAAACATTTAGTTCAACTATTTGCAGGTCTGTCCCTAAGGTTATCAAAAATAATAACTAATGATAAAATGTCTTGTTCCTTTAATACTCACACCAGAAAATTTCCCAGACAATCTTGCAATCTTGTTAAGTACCACAGCCTTTCTAAAAATACCATTTTAAATAAATATACTTCTACAGTATATTATACAATACTTTAATTTTAATTAGATTAGCTCATTGTAGGTGTAATGTGCTAATACAATTTAAATATTCTCCTGAAGTTTTAGCTCATATAAATCTGGACCAGTGATCATAAAATTAAAAGATGAAAAGGTAACTCCCTACATCATGTGGCAGAGACTGGATGCCTCTTCCTCAAGCTCATTTTCCTTCCCTTCTGAGCACACCTTACACTGCATTTCCCAGCTGCCCTTGCAATAACAAGCACCCCTGAACTGAGTTCTGGTCAGAACTCTGTGTGTCACTTCAGGCGTGCTCATTAAAACTTCCAAATGATCTTGCACAATTTTTTTCCTCTGTCCTCTGGAGGGCCTTCTCTGGCCAGATACAGATGACCTAGAGAAAACTCCGAGACACAGGCATTCAGCAAATTTTTCTCTAACAAGCCAGTTAATAAATATTTTAGACTTCTGGGCTACATAGTCTTTGTTACAACTACTCAACTCTGCTGTTGTAGTGCAAAGCAGTACTAGAAAATATGTAAATGAATGAGTTTGATTGTGTCCCAATAACTGTCATTTTACAAAACAGCCAGCAGGCCCAATTTGGCCCTTGACTCCTGCTGTAGAAGATGGTGAAGTCACAGTTTAAAGGAGCCTGGGTCCCTGAATGATTGCCTGACAACCAAGAGTGTTCATGCTGAATCTGCATAAGCAAGAAATACATTCTAATTATGAAAAGCATGTAAGAGCTTGCTTATTAAAACAACTAGCATTCTTTACCATATACAGTTATTCCCACTAAATTCTATTCCTTCTTGTTGTCAAGCTCATGAATCAGGAAATACACTAAATACTCTTCTCAGATGGCCTTTAGCAATACAAGCCCGGCGAGAGGTAGCAGATAGAAGATGTTCAAAAACATCTCTTCCCACCTCCTCCCAAAAAACGTTCTGGAAGATTACACTTCTTGTAGAAGCTAGGTCAGATAAGGTTTGGTGACTCAGAGCCTTTGAGGAGAGCACTTTGATGGCTGAAGAGGATGATCGTCGCATTTGTGAAGCCCTCTATGAATACTCCTCCCTTTCTTGGGTGGGTCTGGGTGAGTGAGCTGCTGTTCCTCTGTCCCCTTGACACTGTACACACAGAGTGACTGCGCTGCTTTTTATGTTGAGAGATAGTGCATGCTTTGATCTTTCCCACTGCTTATGAGTTTCATGTGAGTTAGCATGCTTCTTATTTCTGGAGATCCACTGCCCTCCCACCCCTGGCCCAACATCTCACAATTCCCCACCTCAACCCCACAGCCAGCTCAGCACTGGGCACACAACAAATACAGCGTAAATGTGTCTTCTGTGAAGGAGAGAACAAGAATAAGTTTAGGACAAAATTACCTAGGAAATAGGGGCAGGGGGCAGGGGCCTATACCATGTAGCATCCAAACTAGGACACTTTTGAGAGTGGAAGCTGGCTGTCCTCTGATTATGTGAGGACACCTGGCATAAACACACTGTCCTCAGCAAACCAGAATGCCCTGTCTTCCTAGCAGTAGGCCTCTTTAGAGTGTAGTGTCCTGTAAAATAGAGCAGGCCTGGAGAGGGTTGGTAGTTTCTAGTAGTTTAAGGGCCTTTCATGAGCACAAACAGAAAAATCAGAGCACAATGGAAAGGAAAGGGTGATGTGATTTGAAGTTTTCCTTGGCAGAAGTCTGGGAGGATCAGCGTAGCCCTCTCATGATGTTCTGCATTTTCACTGATCTTTCCACACTAACGCCAACCACACACCCTGTGTTTCCAGTGCAGTGCAGATGCGCCCTTGAGCACAGCCCAGGCAACCACAGGAGCACACACATGTGGCACAGTTCACCAGGACAGGAGCATCATGATATTCCTGGGTGTGTTCAATCTCTAAGAATGTCTCTAAGGAAAGCCTCAGAGCCTCCACATTTCTAGGAAACAGTCTAAAGAATTACTTGAAAAGGATTATGCCCATTTCTGCAACATCTGTCTGAGAGGTAAATGAAATCAGGATTACAGATATCTGTGGAATGCTTTGGGAGGTTGTGCGTGTGTGTGTGTGTGTGTGTGTGTGTGTGTGTGTGCGCACGCACACACGCACATGCACATGTGTGCATACATACAAGAAAGCATGTCTGAATATAGAACATTAATCACACTAGAAATACTGATCTAGGCTGATAATCACATGCTGACAAAATGAATCCCATTACAGGAAACAAATACAAATCCAGCCAGAGAGCACAGGCGGCTGCCATGCTCTCCCACCACAGCTGATGGAAAAGATCAGGCTGGAGATGGAGCCACAAAGCACATGTGGTTATCTTTCTACATAAAGCATGTCATTTAAAACCCCACCTGCTGTTTCCTATTTTAATAGATTGCTTCCTTGTCCTTGCCTGTTTTTCCTCCTTGGGTTGTGGAATCTGTTTCATGGAAAATGTTCCTCCCCGGGTCCCTATTTGCTTGGTGGAGAGGCCCTCTGAGGCTCCCTGATCCCAACCGAGCTGTTTCAATCTGCATATTCCAGCAGTAACCACTCCTTTCCTGCACTGCACTTGACAAAGAACTCACTCATCCGATATTTAGATGGTGACTCTCGAAATGACCCAAGAGATAGTTAGGTTAATATTATTATTTCCATTTCATAGAGAGAACTGGCCCCAAAAGGAAACTTGCCCAAGGTCAAAGAGTTACCATATGGGAAAACCAGAACAAGAACAAGTCTCAAATCTAGTTCGCTTTCAGCTGCACCTTACAGCTTCACTTACAATACACCACTCCACCCCACCCTAGCTTCCCTAGTCTACATCTGTTAATTAGTATTGAATGCTTGTTCACACTGGGGTTGAAGGAATGAAATGGCAGAGGTCACATAAGACTGAAACCTTTGGGCCTCCCTGGTGGCTCAATGGGTTAAGTCTCGGCTTGTGAAGCAATCCGCAGCCACTGCAGCACGAGTTCAATCCCCGGCCAGGGAGATTCCCACATGGCTTAGCAGACCTCTCCTGCCTTGCCCACTGCTCCCCTCAGCAGTGTACTTCAGTCAATCCACCTGTTCTGCTCCCCGCTCTGTCTCCGGTGAATCCTCTCACCACCCCACATCTCTGGCCTACACCCCAGATCTTGTGTGCATAAATAAATACATTTAAAAAAAAAAAAAGACTGAAACCTTTGACCTCATCGATGTGAACAGTTCTCAAAGGGTCTGGCCAGCCATAGACTCTGCAAGTTTCCCCCCCAGGCAACAGATGAGATAAAGGGCCCCACGCATTAGCATGTCTGCACATCTCATTTGGACAAGCAGTGTAGTTTGGTCCAGGCATAAACAGGAGCACCTAATCATGTGATGCTCTTTTTATTTTTTTAAGTATCTTTTTTTTTAAATTTTTTTATTTTTTACATACAAGCTGGAGTACTGGCCAGAGGCGTGGGGCGGTGAGAGGGTTCACCAGAGACAGAGCGGGGAGCAGAACAGGCAGATCAGAAGTACACTGCTGAGGGGAGCAGCGGGCGAGGCAGGAGAGGTCTGCCACACCATGTGGGACTCTCCCTGGCTGGGCGTCGAACTCGCATCGCGTGCTGCCGACAACTACACAGCGCAGCACTCAACCACTGCGCCACCGGGGAGGCCCATGTGATGCTCTTTTGAAGAGGTGAGCTTCTCTACTAGAAATCAGATGGTAAGCGGTTTCTCCTGGAATCGAGGACCCTGGGGGCAAGTTGGTGTGAAAAGGCTAAGACAAGTTGATCTACAAAGGAAGGCTTGCGGGAGGACAGACAATAGCTGTGGGTAAGAAACTGCTGATAGCTCTGTAAATCTGTAGATGGTGTCTGGGAACCACTTGCAACCCCTGAACTGAAATACAGAACTGAGAGTTTGCTGATGCAGGACCCAGTGGCCCTACCCACCCTCCCTCCTTGAACTCATGTGACCTCAGCACATCATTTTTCTTTCTCAGTGCAAGCATTCAACAGCAAGTGTGAAACATTTAGAAAAATGCTCTGATTCTAGGAGAACATCTGTAACACCAAAATATTTTTTCCTGCCTACTCTAGCCTCCTCCAAGCATGTACCTGAGATACCCCTCATCTTTTGGTCTTTTATATCTCAAAGAATTTTGATAGTCAAGAATCCTCTATTAAGATGTCAATTCCCTGAAAAGGTGGTGTAGGTAGGAGCTTGGGCTCTCTACTACAGGCTGAGGAGCAACAGCTGGAGGAGGCAAAAGTGGAAACTTCACCCACGGTGAAAAGAGGAGAGCCCTGAACTTTACACACATATACTTGACCTATGTCACCAGGAGATGGGACTTCCTGCATTGCTCTTGAGGGTTTCTGAGGGTTGTGTGGCATTTTGGGATAAGGTTGCCGCAAAGTGGAAGCCTACATTCTAATCCAAGATCTGCCATAAACTTCCTATGACACCTGAACAAAGCTTTCCCTTCTCTGGGCCTGTTTCCTCGTGTAAAAGGGGGCCTGGTCTGGAGGAGTGCTGAGGCTGTCTGGCTCTCGGGTTCCAAGGATAAGGGAGGGTAGAAGATCTTGGAGTGAGCTAGTGATCTCTTGAACCACTATTAGCTAGCCCTGGAATAAAGGGGAAGGAGAGTCCTCCACAGCGCTAAGAACAAATTCCCCCAGGAGAAGGATCCAGGACTGGGAGGGGTCCTGGAGCGGGTAAGGGCCTGCCTCACAGGGAGGTAAGAGAGCGTGCTCCGGGTTATCAGCACCCTCTTATTCTCAGACTTGGCACAGCTGAGTCCTGGCCTCTGTTGTTAGGAGAACAAAATACCTGCTGCCCTCATAGCCTTTGATCAGATGTTTGGGACTCTGCCAGGTTTCCTTGGATAGTGTCTGGGTTGCTTCCAAACTAACATATCTCCAGCCCAAAAATACAGGGAAAAGAGTGTAGTACTTGGAGTCAGGAGGCCTGAGTTCTGGCCCCAACCTCCTGAATGATGTTAGGCAAGCCATTTTACAAACCCTAACTTGGGTCTTAGATTCAGTGTCAGTCCCCATTGAAGTACCCACCGTGACCCTCAACTCTTGAGGTAGTGAGAGGGATGGCCAATAGGTAGCGCCTGCTCTGGCTCAGCCAAGAGAATGCCACCTCCAAATTAGACTTGTGAGGATCCAGGCCCTGAGAGAGCCTAACAGTAGGGATGTCCCACAGGGTCCTAGACAGTTTCGAACCCACAGTCAGGTTTCTTCTACTCTCCCCACTACAAGATGGAGAAGATAGAAACACACTTGAACTGAACCTTTGCTCCTTCTTCCATTTAAAATATCATTACTGAAAGTTTGCTATTATCTAATCCAGCACACTCATTTTATCTATAAGGATGCTGAGCCCCCAGAGAGGAAATGACCTGACCTGGTCAATGCTGAAGGAGTCTACTCATTTCAGGGCCAGGACCCCAAGCTCATCCTGCAGGCTCTCTACCCCACCACGTTATTTGAACCTTCATTTAACTCAAATGAGAGATTTGGCAATAAGCTTGGGGTTAGGATGACCAGGGATGGGACTCCATTTCCATTCAAATCCAATCCCATCTAAACCATAGCTTCTCCAAACCAGAACCACCCTCCCTAAGAAGGTCAGGAATGTTCCTAGGAAAATCTTGGGAACTGACTCTGCCTCATGTAGAGCCGAGGGGCTGATTGAATTCCAATCTTCCCTCCTCCCTAAATACATATCTTAAAAATCGTGGTTCTTCCATCTGGACAATGACCTTGAGCTCTATCAAACCTACTCTCCTAGCATGAAGTGGAATCACTTCTTTAACTCTCATTGGCATTTCTTGAGCACCTACTAAGTGCCAGGGTTGGTGCTAGTGGTGTATCAGAGATGCCTAGAGACACATGCCTGTCCTTTGAGGACTCAGCCAACCAGGAAGGCTACTGATGACTAATATCGAATGGTTTCACTTATAACAGGACTATAGGGAAACCAAATAGGAGAGAGACACTCACCGGGGGGAGAGGGGAGGAAAAGGGCACAAAATGGAATAGAAAAGAACACAAGGGACCATGGAGATGGATCACGGGTGAATTGGTGGTGGGCTACCCAAGAGGAATACAAAATGTAAAAGACATAAATAACAATAAAAATTTTAAAAAAAAAGAATAAAATACAGAACAAAAACAAGTTCCTCCCTAAAAAGTAAACTTATTGAACAAACTATGAAAAAAAAAATCATGATGCAAGGGGAAGAGCTCTCCCACCCTCAAACTAGACCTGCTTTTCTAGGGAAAGGTCTTGCCAGACTAGATCTCAAGGGTGGGAGCAAGAGAAGATCAAGTTCCTCTGGGGGCTGTCACCCCACCCACCTGGACTGTCCTCCCAGGAAGAGAGCTGTCTGACCTCTGTCTCCAGTCTCATGCATCTAGTAGATACTCATACTTGGTAGTGAGAGTGGTATGTTGATAAATGATGTCACAAATGTTTATCAAGTATCTACCATGCATGAAATGTGGGGTGCAAAAAAAGAGGGAAACAAAGAAAAATTCAACTGCCACTGTCTGCTATGCCAACACTAGAAATCTGGTTATAAGCCATAAAATCTGGAGGAAATTGACAAGAGCATTGGTTTGGATTCCTGGGTCTGGGCCCCTGCTTTTGTGATCTTGAGCTGGACATAGGCCTCTATGCCTCAGTTTGTGGGGGACTGAGCCAGAGCATGCCCTGGAATTGCAGGCGTGGCACTGGCTGATGACTATGAGTTTGATTTGTTTTTCTCTGAAAATATGAGCGTTCTTTTCTGTTTTGGAGCTAGGTTTGTGGGAAAGAGAAGAGATGAAGCCAGGATGAGTTGGGACACTGGGTAATGGAAGCCAGAGGAAACTGATGTGTTAACTGGAGGAAGCAGAATGGAAGAGAGATGAAGAGGAGGGCAGGAGAGGAGGCAGTCAGAAGGACCACTCTCCCTGGGGGCTAGAGCCAAGGATTTTGCTGGTGCTACTGAGCAGCCCTAGAGAGAGAAGGGAGGAATATCAAGGTGCAGGACCACCTGGGTGGTGGTGGGTCAAGCTTACTCACCCAGCGTCACTTCAGAGCCCAGAGAGGTTTGTCCCAGGCACGCTGTGCACTCTGAATCTGGATGAGCCAGCTGGAGCAAGAAAGGCCCCCACGAATGGTAAAGCCGATCCAGATGTGGCCATCTGCAGAAATCCAAAGCAACCTGGTCCTTGGCCTCTTTCCTGCCTGAAACCCTAGGCCGGTTCCCATGTGTCAAGCATGGCTGCTAGCCCTGGCAGGCGGCACCATTCCTAGCTCTGTCGTGCATCAACAACCAGCAGATCCTAGGGCTCCTGATGCACATACCACACCAAGGAGAGGGCTCTGCTTATTAAATGACTAAATCCTATTAGAAACAAGGGCAACGTCTCCTAATAGGATTTTTATGTTTCTTGTGAACCTTGGTCACTCCCCTGAGGTTTTCTGATCTCCAGTGCAGGGCCAGCGGTAGCTTCTCCCACAGTTCTCTCCCCCTTCACCAGCAGAACCTTGACAAGCAGTTCTATCGACAAGACGGAACTGTGCTTTCTCAGTATAACACAGACTTTCTCACTCGTTAAAATCTGTTTTGTTGACTGTGGGCAGTGAGAGGGGTGTTTTCTTTAGGGAGAAGCATGTATGAATACAGAGGGGTGTTCTCTGAAACTATAATAGTGAGATCCTTTGTAACTTCAGTGTTTATTTTATGCTGTCCTACTTCTCCTGGCTTTCCTGGCAACACAGCAAATTGTACAACCGAACCCCGGGCTGTTTGTGCCGAGAGAGGCTCATGAATGCCTGCTCCGTGCACCCACACTGCCACCCCTGCTGCAAGCTCTCTCACCACCGGAAGTCACCCCGTTTTCCAGGCAGTCAATGCTGCATTATTGAACACACAGGATTCCTCAGGCTGGGGAAGAACGTGGAAAGTGTCTCACGGCACTGAAAGTACCATCAGGTTACATAAAGGAGAAACACGAGCCTCATATTGCAAGAAAGAATTTGATGAGTGAACCAGATGTCAGGTACTTTCTGATCATTTCTTCTATCTCTTTAGCTTTGCCTTTGTCACACCATTCTTTTCCTTCTGAGTGTCAGGAGGAAATTGGTTTTGGGTTTTTTGTTGTTTTTTGGTTTTTGTTTTTTCATTCAAAACCTCTCTTCTTACACTAGAGATATCACCCTGGAAGACTGAGATGTAAGAAGAGGTGAATCATATATCACCTTCTCATCTCTTCTAAAATTACATCAGCCAGAGCCCCGGGGCGCAGTGGGGATAAAGCCAAAAAGTAGAGGAGAGGGAGAGCACTAGAGGGAGAAGAGAGGGCTCCTGACTCCTTTGCAGTATGCTTATTTTTCTCTTCCTCCTCCCTCTTCCCTAAACCCCCTCCCTATGTACAAATCAGATAGCAGGAAAAAATCAGACTTTAGACAGTTGCCTGACATTTATTAATGGTGTTGGCTTAAATGGCATTTGAACTTTTTGACCAATCACCGTACCTCACGTCAGTCACAGATGAAAGTCAACCTTAGCATTCTCACTGGACACATAATAGAACAAGAATGAAGACACACAGACCCTGCTCAGTCCCAAATATTAGCTGTGTTATCGCCACCATTTAATGTTCTCATCCGTTTCAAGCAGCAGGTGAGTTGGCAATGCATGGAAATAACTTGACAGGTGAAGTCCAGTCATGCAGTTAGTGATGGCCCACACAGTTGGCTCCCATCCCGTGAGGGACGGATGGAAGGCACACCAATGTGGGTGTCTGGTCACGTGCGACTTGACTTTCCCAACCAATCTCTACCTGGGGGGAGGGGAGTGAAACTGTCATTCAATGACATAAATCTGAGGTACTCAGGGAGGATAGGGGCTCTCAAAAAAAACAAACTATAATGGACTCAAAGGCCTTTACCATGTCCTAATGCCCATAAGAAACAACTCTGAGTATATTATAATTATTTCCCATCCCCACCACACATACCCATTGCTTTGCTTTTCTAAAGATAATCTTAGACCTAAACCACTCCCATAAATTAGGAAGAAAAAAATCTTCCACCCTCCCTTCCTCTGTGTTTGCAGTGAATTCCAGACTCCTTAGGATCTCTGGATCTAGCTGCTAAGATCATATTTATGATGAAAACAAAGCAAAGTGGCCTCAGGACACCAGGGAAGGCCAGGGGTGAGATCCATTTCTGCAACACAGCAAATGGGCCCAAAGGGGCAAATAACTTGCAGAAGGCACAGTTTTGGCGGCATCTTATTACAACTTCCAGCTGATCGGGTGTAGCCAAACTAGAGACATCTGTTTGGAGTTTACAACAGAAATAAACACAGAGAATGCATGAAAACCCTAAGACACACACACAGAGACCCAACTCTAAGGGCTCTTGTCTGCCTTGCCTTCCACACCATTCCCCCAAGGGGTCAAGCAGGACCGTAGGAAGGAAGGAAATGGGTTCTTCTTTCTGTCTCCCCACCCACCCACCTGCACCATGACTCACTCAGACCATGATTGGAACTTAGCAATGTTCCTCTCTCCTTGTCCTCCCAGGAAAACAGACATCATCCGACTCCTCAGAGAGTCCCATGGGGACCTTCTATAGGTCTCTAATTCATTTTAAAGTCTCCCTTGAGCTGTTTGTGAAGGAAAAGAGTACATAATATCCTTACTTTTGATTTTTAGCATGACCCACAGAAGGAGGTGGGAAAACCTCAGAAGGAAGTTGAAAGTCACTCCTCCCTAAATAACCTCACAGGTCTGAGAGTAACAAACAGAACTCACCCTACATCTTCAAGAATTAAGTCAAAGAGACTAGAAAAATCTCACATGCCCACAACTTAACCAATGAAAAATATGGGGTATACTTGGCTATGGGAGAAGGTTGGCCTAAGAGTTGCAGAAGGCCAGAATGGCAACAGACTAGGCCTAAAGTGGTTCCCCTGACCCTAGTTACCTTCAAGCCCACAAAGGCCCAAGACTGTCCTATCACAGCATCCCAGGGATGGAAACACCCTCTCCCACCCCCTTCACCAAGCTTTCAGTAGCAGTTCCAGAGGCTAAACCTGTTCCATTAAATTGTCCTCTTTATTCTCTCCCCACTGGTGTGCAAACAGAACCAGGGCAGTGCTACTCTTAAAAAATAACAAAATGTTTTATACACATTTCTGTATATACAACTGAACAACATTTTACATGTCCCTTTTGCACAGCAAAAGATATAAACATTCAGCTCTGAGAACACAGTTAATGTACAAAATAAAAGATGTCAAAAATGCTTCACAACAGTGCAAAAATATTTTACACAGTATCATGGAGTGAGAGCTTTTGAGCAAAAGGAAGGTGTGTTTCTAAAGGAAAACTCCTTTTTAAGATATTAGATGTCTTAAACTGTAAACAAAATGCAACTTTCTCTCTTCCCCCACCACAAACAGTCATTTGAGGAATTTGGCAGAATTTCAAGGGTCTGACTGAGGTAAACAACCTAAGTTCTTGCACCAAAAAACTGGGAGCAAGGAGGTGGCATCAAAGCCTCAAACATTGTGAGAGCAAATTCTTTTTAAATGACAAGTAAATGACAGTGTCAGACCCTCCCATTTAGGGGGATTTGGGGAGGAAGTTAACCCCTCCTAGTCAGGCCCCAGCTGCCCCAAACAGGAAACGGGCTGGCAGAAACCTCAGGCCTGCGGGTCTCTGCTCACTTCAGGAGGCCCTTCTCTTACCGTCTACCTCAGAGGGCTACTTTCCTCTCCTTCCGAGGTTCCCCTGCCCCCTCGAGCATCTCCCCATATTTCCATTCGAAACCTCAGTCCCACTTCAAGCAAAGCCAAATGCGTTGACCGGTAGAGGCAGGGGTAACTCTGGGTCTCATGTGTCTCATTTCCCCTTTCTTGGGAGGGGGAGAGGGAGGTTGTGGAGATGATGAGTGGGGAATCACGGCGGGGCGCCAACGGCAATCAGGAGGTTGCTTAGGGCTCAACCGGTGGGGGGTTCTTCTGGGTTGGCGCTGTTGGCCATACTGGACCTGTCCCCGGTAGAGGTGGCGTCAGGGCCCCCGCCTTCGATGGAGCTCTCGCTACCGGTGCTCTCGCCAGACAACAGGCGCGTCACCCGCAAGTCGGCCTGCAGGCTGCGCACATCGTTGCCAAAGCTGAGCTCACCCAGGTCGCTAATAAGCTGCGACAGTTCGGCCTTCATGTCAGAGGCACTGCCTAAGAGCAGAGGCGGCGGCCCAGCCCCAGGTCCCAACGAGACCCCGCCGCCCCCCAGCGCCTCCTCGCGGCTACTCTCTAGCGTGTCTAACAAGTCCCCGCATTCGAAGTGCATAGCCACTACCAGCGCCCGCTGCGCCTCAGCCTCCTCCGCCGCCGCCGGGTCCTCCACCCCGACCTGGCTATCCTCTTCTTCCTCCTCCAGGCAGCCCTCGGTGTGTTCGTCTCCCTCTTCCTGCAGCTCCTGCTCCTGCTGTTCGCCGAGCAGGTCCTCGGTGATGGAGCCGAGCTTGGGCGCGCTGCGGCTGCGCTCCACCGGCGGCTTGTAGCAGCAGGGTCCGTGCAGGAGCAGCTTGCGCAGCGGCACTAGAGGGATAGTGTGCGCGCCCACCAATTCCTGCTGCTGGTGACGCGCGTCGTCCCGCCGCTTGAGCCGCTTAAATTCCGCCAGTGCGTTGGCCGACGTCTGGTACAGCAGCAGGGCCATGGCCTGGGCCTTCTCGGGTTTAGACACCAGCACCGCGTGGCAGCGCAGCATCACCGCCTTGTGCTTCAGCTCGTGCCGGTACACCCAGGCGAAGACCTTGGGTAACCGCGCGTCCGCCACGCAGTAGGTAACGCGATGCAGCAGGTAGAGGTGGCCGGGGCGGCGCAGAGCGCGCTCCTCCGCGTGCACCATGCGGATACCCTGCGCACTCACAGTCAGTTTCATCTTGGTGCCCTGACGGCCTGCCTCGCTCTTGCTCCAAATCTTGCCCACCGCTAGGTCGGTGCAGCCGTCGCCGCGTGCCTGGATGGTGGTGGCATTTCCCAGGTAGAGCACGGTGTAAGTGGGATCCTCGCTGGTGATGTGTAGCTTCTTGCGCTTGGAGCGGAACATGCTGCCCACCCGGCTGAGAGCGCCTTCGGGGCACGCCCGCGCCAGCGAACTGAGCGCGGAGTAGTGCAAGCTCACCGCGTAGCCCTTGGGCTTGGACGCCTGCCGCGGCGGCGCCTCGGCCAGCAGCTCGAACTTGTGCTTCTTCCACGGCAGCATCTCCGGAGGGCGCCCCGGCGCAGCTGGGCGGCGGCGGAGCGCGGGGTGTGAGCCCGCTGAGCTACCCGCCGCGGCTGGGCTCGGTCCGGCAATTCCGAAAAATAAAACTCTGCTGGGAGTGGCCCAGTGGTTGGGAATGGGGGTGGGGAGTATAGTGCTCGGGAACCCCACAGAGGTAGGGGTGGAATTTTTTAAAGAGAAGAAAATAGTCTGCAGTGAGGGGGATGGAGGAGGAAAAGCGCACACACAGATTTACCACGGCCTGGTAAAGGACGAGGACGGAATCTCAGGCAAGCAAAACGAGAGAAAGACCGCACGAGAGTGGAGCGGAAAATGTCAGTAAAGAGATGCACGCGTGCAAATAAATAGAAGTCCCAGTAAAAGCAGCCAGGATGGTGCGAGAATCTGCAGGAAAACCTCGGGGAATGTCAAGAGGGTCCCCCACATACACACACACACACACACACACACACACACACACACACGCACGCACACACACACTCCCTCCCTCCCCAGGGCCAGCGTCAGAAATCGCGGAAACTCATCGGCGAGTGTGCCCAGGGGCCAGAGCTTCCCACCCCCAGCGGGTGCTGGAAACAAACTGGACGGGTCTCAAAATCAGCTGCTTGCCCCAAGCGCGATCAAATGGTGGGTCCGGCAGGCGGCGGCGGGCCCCGCGCAGCAGTAGCGCTGTGGCTCACTGCATCTTCGCGCCGGCCAGACGCCGGGGATTCGGGCTCCGCCAGCTCACTGTCCCGGCAGGCTCGGTCCGGGCAGCGTGGGGCTCCGAGGACGGGGCGCGCCCATGGTCGGCTCTGGAGAGCGCCGCTACTTCATTGCTTCCCTCCTAGTATGGGTCCAACTCCGCTCCCGGGTTCCCCTCCGTCAGCTGCCCGCCTTTGCAGCGCGCCCCCTCCGGTGCTGAGAGAGGTGGCCGGCCGGCCAGCCTCACATCCTTGCCGTCCGGGAGGAAGATCTCGGGTAAATATAGGCCGGCACAAACCATTTGCTGCGTGGGGACAGGGGAGGAGCAGAGAAGAGGATCTGTTTCGTTTCGGGCTTGGACGCCTGGCGGGTTCCTGGTCTCTTAAAGGGACCTAGTTGCAACCACTGGTGGAGTTAATCCGAAGACAGGTCCAATCCGGCAGTTTATCCCGAATTTACCACCCTGTCTTTTATCTGCAGAAATCACCAAGACCTGGGGTTACCCGGCAGGAAAGACAACTCCACCCCCAAGCTGAATTGCAACTCGCTGAATGTCTCAACCAGAAACTTCTGGTGGATGTGGCGGAAGGTGGGATTTTCAACTACAATTTCCTTTGCAAAAAAGTTGAGAAAATAGTGGCTTTTCCCGTGTGTCAGTTCTCTGGGAATGACTGTGTCCTGTTGAATTTTTTTCCCCAGGATTTTATTCTATTAAAGAAAATAAGAAAGGGAGAAGAAAACTCCAAGGCACATTATTATATTGGAACCCTTTCTCGTCAGTTAAGCAACAGATGGTGAAAAGTGAGGAGGGGTAATGGGATGATTGGACAGAACAACAGAACAGGTAAATAAGGTGCTTCCCCCACTGCCCCTCCTGTGGTCAGCTCTCCACATAGAGCAGCTTCTGAGAAACACACAGTTTCTAAGGCTTGTATAAGGTTAGAATTCAGTTTACTTTGGCAGAGTGATCATTCTATTGTCAACCAGTCATTTTATCATTGACATTTATTACATCATTTTGGATGAAAATTCATTGAAAAAAGTTGACTTTTTTTGTTTGAGTGTCAAATAATGCCCAACCACTTCAAATGATAATCACATTTTATGCTTTTTTCATATGCTAGCAGGACGATGTAATTTTAGTCAGCTGACTAGATTGACCCTTGGCTAGTAACTCCTTTCTGGGCCCTTGAAATAACCTGCTTGCCTCTACTGTCTTCTCAGTCAAAGTAAGAAAACACCTTCCTGGAATGTGTGATAAATATCCAGATGATCAAACTCCCAGGCTCTTCCTGGAGGAAGACAGTGGACCCCACCCCACCCCCACTGTCCCCCCCACATGACCCAGTCCCCTGGAGCTCTTAGGTGTCTCCGGCTTCTGTGCCAGGTCCTAACTTCAGAACCATTTGTAGCCCCTCCCAGAAACTCCCTGGCCTTCAACCTCAGCCAACTTTTAACCTTTCTTTGACCTCTAACCCAGTTTTCTATCATTGGTGCTGAGTTTTAATTTAACTAACTTTTCTGTTCTGAGTACCTTCTGGTGTCAGGTTCTGAACTAAGAGCACCAGGAAGCTCTCAGTCCCATGGAGGGTATAAACTCCACCCAATTCTGGGCTTCCATTGCAAGGTATGTTCAACGTAGGTATCTCCCAGTGTCTCATACAACACCCAACTTATTGTTGAATTAATGAGTGAGGCATGCATATGAACGAGAAGATGGAGTGAGTCATAAATCCTGTGAGAGGCCCGAAACACATAAACTGGAAGAAGCAGCAGTTCATTGTGAACAGATAAATCAGAAAAGGCTTCACAGAGGTGGTGACAGTTGAAGGATAAACAGTATTTCTCCAAGCAGGGAAGGATGAAAGTGTTTCCTGAGTACAGAGAAGAGCAAAATTATAGAATGTGAAAATGTGCAGATTAGGATAGAGTTTTAATGATTGTAGCAGCGAGAGAAGAAAATTTCCTGATCAAATAAGTTCCTGATCATGCTTTTTGAGCCCTCCTAGTCTCTGAGGGAAGGAATGGTCTTTTCATGTCCGACTGGCCCAAAGTGTCATTATAGCAGCTCTGATGCCATATTCTGAAGCCGCACTGATGGGTTAATGGAGGCAACGAGCTAGTTAGATCCATAATAAGCCATTTAAGCCAAGGTTAATTCCTCTTCTGATCAAATTTCTGGAATATCTTGTAGATGCAATGAAGTGTGTGCTCCCAACAAAAAATTCCAATGAAAGCACATCAACTTAACCTGTCCTAACTGCCCTTCATCTGGCTCATAATCTCAAGGTGTGAACTCTACAGAAACAGACATCATGTTCAAGCAGTTAATGTTTCCAAATTGCTCAGCGGTCCAAGAGTCAGAAAGATGGGAGGGGGTGGGGAGGAGGGTGAGTGGAGAGAGCTAAGACTGGCATCAGTCCCTACAAGGGCCACCACCCTGGACCTCATGTGTTGGGGGGAAACCATTGACTTCAATAGCAAGGAGGGTTCCCCTGGCAGGCCAGGCTTTTTAGGGGCAACCAGCATGTCAGTCCTGGATGCACTGGCCCCCACTGATGTGCCTGTGGACTGGCCTCTGTCATATCTGGACTCTTTTTTTTTTTTAAGATTTATTTATTTATGCATACAAGCTGGGGTACAGGCCAGAGGCGTGGGGCGGCGAGAAGGTTCACCAGAGACAGAGTGGGGAGCAGAACAGGCAGATCAGAAACACTGCTGAGGGGAGAAGCGGGCGAGGCAGGAGAGGTCTGCCGCGCCATGTGGGAATCTCCCCGGCCCTGCATTGAATTCGCATCCTTGCACTGCCGACAGCTCCACAGTGCAGCGCTTAACCGCTGCGCCACCAGGGAGGCCTGGACTCTCTTTTTATACCTTCTTAATAAGTCTGTTTTCATCGTCAAGAGGACAAAAAGGCAAATGGACCAAGGAGGAGCCCCAGGCTGGGTCCAGGCTTCTGGGCCTGGCCTGCTTACATTGCCTGCTTATCCTATGGAAGACAGGCTCCGCACCCCCCCACCCCACCCTCGACAAGAAAGCACATGTTGCAACCAAGGTTGAATTTCTCCAGCTGAGAAAGCTGATGGCACCATTTCTGAGCCCACATCTCAGATCTGAAACACAGGGCAGTTCCAGAACAGAACAGCGAAGTGGAGCTGAGAAAGGGGTTAAGAACTGCATCTGATTGCAGACTGTGCTTTTTTTTATGACACTGCCCCATCTACTGGTGCCTAGAAGAAGTGCCACTTTGTGAGATGGTTTCTCCTAGAACTGGGTCAGTGGTTGAATCAACACACAACCAAGTCATAGCCAGAAAGAAACCTTCTCTAGCCTAACGTCTGAGAGTTAGCCTTATAACTCCCAGAAAGCTTCCAGCTGACTTACTCCTGACTTATTTCTTGTCCAATGCTCTTCCCTCTCAGCTTCCCTCCCCAGTATCCCACTAAATGAACTTTGGCTTCAGAGACAATAATGGATCTGAAATCTCCTAAGTCATTCAACAATTATTTCTTAAGAGTCTATTATGGATGTTGCATAGTTACAGGGGAGTGCACTCAAGAAGACAGACAGGTCTTTGCCCTGTGGGATTTATATTCTATAGGTGGCTGATAATAAACAACTCATAAAGTAACAGATCATGGTAAGGCTTTGGAGAGAGGGAGGCAGTGTTAGGAGTGGAAGGTGGCTGGTTTGGACCACACATCTATGGAAGGTGTCCCTGAACAAAGAACTGAATGACATGGCCCTTCCAAAGATACGGGGCAGAACAGTCTCGACAGTGCTGACCAATATTATGTAGCACTTGAAATGTAGTTGTTGCAATTTGAGGTGTGATGCAAGTGTGAAATACTCACTGGATTTTAAAGACTCAGCAAGAAGAAAAGAATGTCTATGATCTCAGCTTATAATAATTACAGATTGAATGATATTATGATATATTGATAATATATTGATAATATTAAGTATTATCCTTTACCTCCTCTAATGTAGAAACCAATTCCTGAATCCCACCACTACATCAGAGCCTCTGGAGTTGAGGACAAGGAAAATGCATTAAACTCCTCCAGGACTGAACACATATGAAAGTTTGGGGAGCCCTACCCTAGCCCACTTCATTTCTTCTATTAATTCTTTTCTTGTCTCTTATCTTTCTCTTCCCTCCCCATCCAAGAACTTCCAGATGAGCATCAGGTCCACAGTTTCTGTGTACCCCATCTCCCCAGCAGAGCCCCAATCCTGGGCCACTACCTGCTTCTGGAGCTGGTCCATGTCAGTATATGGTAAATATTTGCGGAATGATTGTTAGCCACTATCGCAAGCACAGAAGTACACTGTCAAAACTGGAAGGGCCCTTCAAGACAATCTAGTTCGTCTCCCTTGATTTTTCAGATAGGGAAGATGAGACTCTAAGAGTGCATGTACATGGTCATAGTTATTTAGTGGCCACGCCAAGATTAGGACCTATGGGTCCTGAATCTCAGTTCTCTCATCTGCAAGAAATGTCTCCTGCAAGCGATGGTTAGTGTTGATCACCAATAACTTGGGTAAAAGCAATTCAGGGCACTTTATTTCAGCTAAGCATTAAACCAGAAGCTTTTAAACTCAGAAATGTGTAGAACATATGTTCTTCACTGTCTCCCCTTCCGTGAAGGGCCATGTTGGGAAGTTCAAGGAGGGCTGAGCAGAACAGTCCTATCAACCAAACACACTTCTCATGTGTCCTCACTGAGCTGACTTTCCTGGGCCCCTTAATGAAATGTCCCCTTGTTACCGCCTCTCACTGCTGCCAAAGACGTTCCAGTTAAGCATGATTGTCGTGGGATCTGCATAGTGAGACTTTGGTCTGCCGAGTGGTCAAGATCATACTCAGATGCTTGAGAGTGTTGTGGCTTATTGTTCCTCTACACTGCAAGGTAACCCCTGACCCCTCTGGTGTTTTCATTTCAAAAACAATGAGCATTGAAACAGTCCTATTTTTCAAGAAATAGCATAAAGACATAGAAATGAGATTTAAACCTATATGGTAAATTCTGGGAGATTTTCAAATTGAGGGCAGAGGATATTACACAGCTTGTGTTTTCGTTTGTCTTTTGTTGTGTGGGCCTGGCACATCTTTGGCTGGCTATGCAAATAAACTGGCAGAGTAACAGCTATTTAATCACAAATACTAACTACAAGGGCCTCTCCCCTCTAGGTGCAGGGGAGATGCACATGGTCTCACCCTTATGGAATTTGTAATCTGGTATTGTTGGATTCACTGAGGATGCAGGAGGCACATTTGGTGTGCTGTAAGGGATGAAACACAGTTGCAAGTAAGTTTGAGCTAAGATAGTGAAGACTGAGCAAACACAAAGCAACCTGGGGGCACAAAGGAAGAAATAACTTTTACAAAACTGATGAGGCCCTCTTTGTGGCAGGGATGGTTTTCATGCTGACCATTAAAGCATGGGCAGGTTGCTGTAGACTGAGAGGGCGAGAAGTTCAGAGGGAGGAAACAGCTCTTGCAGATGATGGTTAGTGTTGATCACCAATTAAACAGGGTAAAAGCCGGGAACTTAAGAATGTTGCGTCCCTGCCATGCATCAGAAACTGTGCTGAGTGCTTCAGACCTATCCAGACATTTCACCTCACTACAGTGGTGTGAGAGCCATGCTATTCTCATCATTTGGCAGAGGGAAAGGATGAGGATTGGAGTTGTTAAAAAAAACTTGCCCAAGATCTCCAAAGGCTGTGCTCCCATGTTTGAGTCAGGTCAGGGCCTGACTCCCGAAGACGTTGAGTGGCAGACAGAGGCGTCTCCCAGACTGTGTGGTGAGTCACTGGCAGCATTTGAGCAGGGACATGCTGTGATCAGAGCTAGAATTTAGACACCCACGTCCCAGTCCTCATTTACTGAGGGTCCTAGAGAAAGATGCTGCCCCTCTCGGGGCTCTCCCAGAGTGTGAGCTGAGCAAAGTCCCTTCCAGTTCTGAGACTGTAGATGGCTGTAGTGGTTTTCTCTAACAAATTCCTATAAGGAGAGTAGCTTAAGACAACAGAGGTTTTTCTCTCATGGTTCTGCAAGCTAGAAAAAGAAAGCATCCTGTCTTGATCGCCTCTTCTTAGATTCTGGAGATTGCTGGCAATCCTTGCCATTCCTTGGCTTATAGCTGCATCATTCCAGACTCTACTGCCATCCTCACATGCGTTCTCCCCCATCTGTGTCTAAATGTGTATCTTTTTATAATATCACCTGATAATGCATAAGGACTCGCCTTAATCTGGCACAACCTCATCTTCACTTGATTACATCTGCAAAGATCCTATTTCCAAATAAGTTGACATATACAGGGACCTGGGATAAAGATTTAGGGATATATTCTTGAAAGACACCATTCAACTCCAAAGAATGCCATGACAAGACACTGCAGGAGTGAGGGGAACAATAGACAGTCAGATATCTGCAAACTCTAGAGGTCGCCCAAAAGCCCAAACCCCCCATGTTCTCTCTGTGATCCTTGTTTGCCATAAAGCTCCACCCATGAACTGCTAGCTTGGAATTTGTACTACCAGAGGCAAGGACCAGTAAAGAAGGACCAGGTGGAGGGAAAAGAAATCACTGCCATTGAGTGAGTAACTTTAAAATGGAAACCTGGGACCTTAACATTTCCATTTATAATAATAGTGTTTGTAACTAAGGATGACTGAACCTACCAGATGGTAGTTCACTGTGCCCTCAACCTTCACATGAGGCAAAATGTAGACTTCTCCCCCAGTTACACAGTAAAGGCACTACCCTGCTATTGCCAACGTAGGCATCCATTCTAAGACCATCACTGTTCCCCGGTTATTTTAGATACTAGAGTGAGACAAAGCAAGGAGTCATTAAGCACCGTCGTGGTCACCTATTTCAACGCACTCTTGGAAGCATGAGTCTGCTTTAGGACATCCTGACACTTGGTTATCTAGTCTTTGCTTGAACACTCCTCCTTTCTCCTTTGCAGAAAGCTCATTACCTTCCAAAGCTGTCCTCGCCATCTTGGAAACACTCTGATTTTAAGGAGGTTCAAACAAATTGACCTACAATTGTGACTAGTTTCACCCACGTTCTAGTTCTGCCTGCATGTGTCAACTCAAAAATCTCTCTCCCTTCCCTATGACAGTCCTTCCCATAAAGAGAAATTGCCCCCATATGCCTTAGAGTCCCCTTTTCTGAAGCTAGTCCTACTTCCTTTTCCTCACTTCCTCACCATCCAAGATTACCTGCTAACACTTATTATTGTATTTATTGAGTGATTTGGAGGAGAGACCACATTTAGAGCCAAAAAGTAAAACCTCAGCGTCAGAAGGCCCTCCTGGTAGAGTAGGGCCTGACCGGTGCATAGTTAATCACTTCGCCACTGATTCGATCTATTGGATGCATCCCTCTGTCCGACTGATCACCTGCAAATTGTAAGCTTGTGGGGCATGGGGTGGTTTTCGATACTGACTCCCCAGAGCCTCGTGATGAATAAGTGAATGAATGAATGAATGAAACCTGGTGAGATTTTAGAGTTGGTGATTGTTAATTATACTTCCAACCTTTGTTTCACTTTGCTTCACTTGATTGGGACTCAATTTCTACAACTAAAAGTTCAGAAAAATAACAGTGATCTTTTTCATCTGATTTCTGTGAGGAAAAAAATAATTACAAAGTTATCTGTGAATAAAAAACTGTAGATATTCCATATAAAACTACAAGAGCTGGGGAAAATTTCATAGGTTTATATACAATATCTATAGAATCCTGTGGCCCCTGTCACTGAAGTAAGAGGTTTGGCACACTTTCACTGCACACACGATGACTTGCACAAGCAAGCCCTCCATGTTAGATTGACATGACTCAAATGAATCATTTGTAATAATCACAAATAAATGGCTACTGAATTGTTGAAACTTACCCATGTGTGAGAATCTACCTGTTTTCTCTAGGGATGAATTAAGAATAGCAGATAATAGAAGGGTGTTTCCCTACTGATTCACTCTGCAGAGACTGCCAGACTTCTCTTTTCACAACTCTCAGCCTTATGCAAACTGCTCTCACGTCCTTGTAGAAGAGGGTGGTGTAGCAAATGGGAGAATAGGAGTGGCAGGGCTGCAAGCTTACCTTGGAACAATTTTTCTGCCAATGATACATTTTTGGCCGAGGGGTGAAAAGGAAAAAGCAGAAACCCACCCACACTTGCCTTTCCCTCCCCAGACAGATGCAGAGCCCAGAAGCACAACTGTGAGGAATTGGGAAAGTGCTCTGGAGTTGTTCCTGGGTGTGGGTTTCAGGGCTTGCAACTACATTTGTTTAGCCACACTACATCAAGTGTTATGCAACATCACGAATGAGGAAAGCTTTCTGTGTTGCTAGTTGGAAGCTGGATATGAGGCTTCCATTCTTAAAATCAATGCAACCTTCTCCAGTGATCAGTTGTTCTTAGAATCCTGGCTTGGGCAGAAGGATTCAGCTATGTAGGGATTCAGAGGATCTGACCAGTCTTCTAACACAAGTCTGGTGGATGAGCATTTCCACTGCCATCACCAAGTGATGAGGGGAGTTTGGCAGGGTTTTGTGTTGTTCCCTGAAGTGTGTGGGTGCAATGGCTTCTGCAGTTGGAGCTCAAGGACCTGGGCTGATTCATGTCTGCTTTCTCTCACTCAGGCAGCAGCCAACATCTTGCTCCACCCTCACCACCGCCATCATCAAGCCCCCCTCAACCTCACTTCATTCCTCTTAACCCTGTACTATCTTGTTCTATCTGTACCCTCAATGCCCTTCCTCCTTGCTCTTCTCATTGAACTAGTCTCATAATACTGCAACATGGATCAATTATACACCTGGATTCTCATCTGCATTGACCAGTCGTGGTGGGGAAAAGTTGTTCAGTTCCGAATATGGGTTCCCCACAAACTAGTAAGCAATGATGCTGCAGTATTATCTTATTTGCCATCTCTTCAGGACAGGAATTATTATCCCCATTAAGCAAATAAGAAAACTGAGGCTCATAAGTTCTTTTTCAGTGGTAGGTTTGAGGAACATCTTAGGGGAAATATTAGAATTATGCCTTCCTTATTCATCAGCTATTAAGTCAACTATTTTAATCTTAACAATGTTAGTGTCTTTTTTAACTCCCCGTTGGCCTTAATTATCACTTTATATCAAGATTTTTTGGAGCCTATGAGAAGAATGATTAAAAAAACACAAAAATTTGTTTTCTTTAAATCTCTGAAGGTAACAAAATCTGAAAAAGAAAATGAGAGTGAAGTCCCAAGTCCCTGACTGAGCTCTTGAGATGGCAGGTTTCTTTATATCATCTTTTATTAGTATAATCATGATTAGAACGTAAAATCCATTTAATATTACTCTGTGAGTTAGTTTTATCTTTAAATGCTCTGTTCCAAGAGAATGTCAGGAACTGTCTGCTAATTCCCTTCCACAGATCTTGTCCATATCTTACTTCTACAGATTATGTTTAAGTTTTTAAAGACAGTGTTTCTAAGGTGGGGAATGGGAAAAACCATGTACTGGTGCATTCCTTTGCTGAGCTGTGCACACTGCTTTCCCAAAGCCTCATCAACTACTATACAGCTTACCAGCAATTTCCCAAAGCTCAGTCCAATTCACTAAGAGGTGTAGCACATAGCAGTCTTGGCAGGGAATCCACAGATGGATGAGTGAAAGGGTCCCAGCTCTGCTTGTCTCTAACTTGCTGTAACTGTTAGCCAGTCCACTTCTGTGTCTTCATCTGCATCGGGAGGGAACGGGCTTTTCTGATACCCAACTGTGAACCATGGACTAGACTAGCGCATCACCATCACCTGGAACACTGTTAGATGTACAGAGACCAGGGCTGCGCCCCCGACCTATTTATCGGAATCTGCATATTAATGAGATTCGCAGGGGATTCATATGCACATTGAAGTCAGAGATGTACTGGGTTCTAAAGAACATTAATGACCTTCATTCTCCAGGTATATGTTACATTATCATGAGGAGACCTGGGTTTTCTTTCGGACACAACGGATATTTCATCGACGACTTGGGCAAGCTGCTTCCTCTCTGAGCATTGACGTGATTCTCCCGACCAATGAGAATATAGGTAGAACAACCACACCCACACAACTCTAACCCGACTTTAAATATTCCCATTACAGAGAAATCAAAAATGTAAGGTGAAGAACAAAGGTACAGGCCACTGAGTGGACTGGGTTCAAAAGTTTTCACTTTCATTTACAGGAAATTCTTAACAATTTTACGTGGAACTTTTAAACTTTTTTTAAAATTTATATAAAGTATTGATATCAGATCCTGTCTCCCCCTTCCCCCCTTCCCCCTCGCCCCCCCCCCCGCCCCCGCAACCCTGCCAAGCTCTGGGAACATTCGTGCTTCCATCCCCACCCAGGTGGGGACTTTTCTTCCCAATTCGCAGCTGGAGAAAATTTAAACTTAAGAGCTATTTAGTTACTAGGCTTGGCAGCCGCAAAGGCGTAACTTAAGACTGAAAACTAGCGCCTGGAAACAATCCCACCTGACGCGGCAGAAATACTCCGCATCCCAGAGATCCGCCGCCTCCTGAAGAAAACTGCCGGGAGGCGAGGTTAGTACTGCTCATGTGAACGGACACGTTTTCCAGCTCTCCTAGTTCCTCACCGGACGCTAAAGACCGACGCACAAAATTGGAAGTACCATCCCGTTGATACTATCATCGGATCCAAACTTGAGATATTCATAGGGAAGTTTATAAGAAATTACGTTCCCGGACCATTTTGCATTTATGTTCTAACATACTGGCAAGCGTGAGATATAAAGGGCAAGTTGCAGCAAATTATTCCAATTTCCTTTCAACTGGGGCCTTAACTACTTGGGCTCGCTCATACGTCACTTCCCGGTATGGTGTGCCTGAATACCGGAAAACGCGTGTGCTGGCAGAGAACTTTCGGACTACGAACCTGTGGCCATGGGCCGCAAGAGAGCTCCGGATAATGGATCACTCGGCCGGGCTCTTATGCGCCAACAGACTCAGCGGAGCCGTAGTCACCGCCACACCGACTCCTGGGTAAGACAGATCTTTTTATCTTTCTCAGCCTTTCTGTCTAGTTATGAGGGTCGGGGTGCTGGGAAATGGGGTCAAAGGTCACGGAAATTTTTCCTGAGGAACGCCAAAGCCGGCTGCGGAGGATGAGTGTAAGTTTCTAATCGATTGATTCGCAGATCTTCTTACCAAGGCGGGGGCACAAGGACAGAGGCTTGAGAGTAGGGATAGTGCGGTGATGAGACTGGAGGGAGATCCTGAAGGGTTTAAATACTAAGATAATTTGGTCTTTAATGTTTTTGCGTTGGAAGCCTTTGGATGTTTCTCATCAGGAAAAGCATAAACACTACCATTTGGGGGGTATCATTTCGTTCAAAGACTTGAACCCCCCGCCGAAAAGCGACAGGTTGCTGCCGGAAATACAAAAATAACTGAAATCCCTGTTTCGCCTTTTTTATTTCCTACTGATTTAGCTCCGATGTGAACAATTCAACTATACAATGCAAGTGGATCCAGTATTTCCCTTTGCCTACTGGCCATCGTAGTTTTAGGATTCTTGAAAAATGAATGAAGCATTAGACGTGTGTGTTTCATTTTCACCATTCATACACACAAGAACTTGCTGAATTTTCCGTCAGAACCTATGCTGAAGTCAGAATGATCTGTTGCTAACTACCCATGTGTGGCTCTTAGGCCATCCAACTTCTGTCAGTGTAATATGCAGAAGAAGAGCATATAGGGTCATCAGTATTCATCAGGTGAAAGTTACTTTGGCTATTAGGTTACTAGTAACTTTAATTGGTCTGGAGTAATTTGTTATTTAGGTGTCCTCTAGGTAGTGGTGGGAAGGTTGAATATGAATTCTAACCATCATTCTGATTTTTTGTTTCTGTGGCCTTGGGCAAAGCAGGTAACCTTTTAACCTTCAGCTTTTCCACTTATTTGTACCTGAGCACATGGCTAAGGATGATGTTTCTCAAACTCTGGATTGTGTCTGGAAATGAGTTCAAGTGGGTTGCAACTAGTCAGTTTTTTCTTTCAACCAACAGAATAGAATTTAAAATACCAGAGTGGGTTGCATGTACTAAGGTTACTTTGTTCCAGGAATTTTTTACCATTTCACTATACCCGGTGGTACACAATTGACTTGTGTATCAGAACATTTGAGTCACTATGTAAAATTTATTTGTATTGTGAATCTGCATCAAAAAAATTTTTTTGACTGGCTATACCAGGAGCAGAATCTAGTTTCGATTTCTGCCTCTCCCATCTATCTAGCTAGCAACTATAGGTGAGTTACTTTTTTTAAAGTCAGTTTCCTCATCAGTAAAATAAACTTTAAAATTTTGAGTATTTACTTCAAAATAGATTTTGAAAATTAAGCAGAATAATGAATGGAAAGTGCCTATCATTAGGCAAGAAAGTGCCATTTAAAAGTTAACTGTTGGGCCTCCCTGGTGGCAAAGCGGTTAAGTGCTGCGCTGTAGAGCTGTCAGGCAGCTGCAGCAGCGATGGAGTTCAACAACCGCCCAACAAGATTCCAACATGGCTCGGCAGACCTCTCTTGCTCTGCTGCGCCCGCCCGCTGCTGCGCTCAGAAGTGTATTTCCAACAATCTGCCTGTTCTGCTCCCCACTCTGCCTCTGGTGAACCCTCTCGCCGCCTCACACCTCTGGCCTGTACCCCACCTTGTATGCATAAATAAATAAATATTTTTTTAAAAAATAAAAATAAGTTAACTGTTACTGGTATTGACTCTGAAGGGCCTGACATCACCCTCAAGACCATAAGCTAGTTCCTTGCGAGATTAGAGTTTGTTTGGGTGGCAAGAGCAGAAGCCAGCAACTGTATTATCCTGTGTTTTATTCCTAGTTGCACACAAGTGAACTTAATGATGGCTATGATTGGGGTCGTCTTAATCTTCAATCAGTGACTGAACAGAGCTCCCTTGATGATTTCCTCGCAACTGCTGAACTTGCAGGAACAGAATTTGTGGCCGGTAAGTTGTTTTTTGCTAAGGGCATGTGCCATTGACCATATTTCCATCTTTACTGACTAATTGCAATTATGTCTATTTGGATATGTTTTGGGGATCATACTAAACTCACAAATGAGCTCTCTTTAACCTGAATGCAGATATCCCAGTTGCAGTGTGGGAAGGTCCAGTTGAATTCAGATTGTGAAATACAGAATGTGCTAGTTTTAAAATAAAAAAGAATGAGATACATTTCTGGATACCCTTGTAAAGGATCTCTAAGACTTATTACCAGATGAAAAGACCAAGTTGCAAAACAGTGCACATAACACTATTTCCATTAAAAATATAATCTAATCAACCCATGTATGTACATGTATATTAGAAAAAGATGCAAAAGCTTAAACATTTAGCCAAGAGCCTCAAGAGAGGGAACTGAAGTTGCAGGGGTGGGGAGCAGCTTGAGCACTGGTCAAAATGAATGTTTGCCTTACTGTATGGTTGAATTTTTTACAGAGAGTTTATGTATTGTGTAATTAAAAGTTACTTTTTAAAAACATGAAAAAAATAGAGATTAATGAGGAAATGCAGCAGAATTTCAGTGTGGAAGAAGATAGGAATAGAATGGAATTGAAAGTGGGATGGAGAGATTAGCTTATACAAAAGAAAGCACCGCTTCCTCTGAGACTGATAGGAGGAAGATGAAGTTGCATGTGTACTTGGAGAAATGTGTTCAGGAGAAGTTGCCAGGGTATGTAGCTATGACTTTAATTTTTTTCCTGTTAAGGTAAATGACATCATCCTCTGAAAGGGAATGGGCAAAGAAATAAGGGGCTCAACAATGCAGGGAATGGAAGAAATAAGCCAAGAGTGTAGAAGAACTTTATTTTCTTTGAAAAGTCATAAGGACTTAGCTGATGGTAATTCCATATATTTGTAGTGACAGTGTGATACTGAGATAAAGTAAAAAAACATGTTTCTGAGTATACACACAATATACACAAGTGGGCAGGGAGAGAGAGAGAGAGACTGACTGACTGACCTTCATCCCAGGTTCCTGATGTCCGAGGTTCCTGATGAGAGGATTTCTAAAACCTTTGAAATCTCTGGAGTAGTGAGTGTCTTTTTTATGCTAATGAGATGGTTGTTGGTTGGGGACCCCTAAGTAGCTTCAGGATAGGGACTGGTCTCCCGACAGACTTAAGTATAATTAAGGAGTTAGGAGTTGGAACTTTCAGCCCCAACTCTCAGGAAAGGAGAGGAGCTAAAGATTGACCTGATCATTTATGGTCAACAGTTTAATCAGTCATGGGCTTCCCTGGTGGCACAAGGGGTTAAGTCTCAGCACTATCAAGCCGTCTGCAGCATGAGTTCAATCCCTACCGGGAGCTAACCCATATGGCACAGCAGACCTCTCCTATCTAACCCACTGCTCCCCTTACCAGTGTATTTCAGTAGATCTGCCTGTTCTGCTCCGGAATCTGTCTCTGGTGAATCCTCTCACCACCAACCCCCCTACACACACCTCTGGATGCATAAATAAATTAAAAACTAATAATAATTTAATCAATTGTGCCTGCATTAAATCTTTCAAAAATCCATAGAAATTCCTCACTGAAGCTTATTCCATGCCTTCTCTTTTCCTTTAATAGGTTTAGGATTCTGTCTCAGTTCTGTATGATCTTCAGGTAACTTTTGTCTGCTGGGACACACAGGAATGGGGATTCTTAGCATAGAGACCACTCAGATTGCAAAATTGCACATGTGTGTGCATATGTGCATTTTAGATGGGGTGATGGTCTGGGATTTTTGAGTAGGTTCTCATAGTAGGATCTCTGACCTAACGAAGAACAACTACGTTAGGTAGAAGTGCAAAAATAATGAAAAGTGCAAAGAGTTCACAAGGAAATCTTTACTTTAAAAATATGCCACAGATATGCTCCTTTCCAGCAAATAAGGGAAAGTTATTAATATCAAGTATTTGATACTGTGATATAATGTCAGATGACAAAACTCAAACAACTTAGTAACATGGGGAAGAATTCCATGGATTAGAAGGTTCCAGTGCCTTGCAAGCAGTGGGGCACTGTTCTGGAGGGGTTGGGGGCAAGATGGAGTTTTGTAGTGTTAGAAGAGACAATGTGGAAATAGTATGATTGCCTAGGAGGCTGGCCTTTTCTTAGAAGGCTAACCAGTCCTATTTTTAGGGGAAGGTCACTAGCTAAAGTGAATTGGAGGACTATAGTTGGTCTTAGATCCCTTTGACAGATGTTTCCCCGTAAGTACAGGCTGACTTGGGTTTAGATTTATTATGTGAGCCCTGCTTCACTTTTGTGGGTTATGATGTATGGATTAACCTTATCAATAAGAAATACATATATTTGGTCCTCATCCCTAGTTCCTGACCCAAGTTTTTTTTAAACTTTGTAATTTCTTAAGTAGTAAGTGGAGTGTCTTTTGTTATTCATAATAATCTCCTTTCAACCATACCTGAGTTGATGTAATGATGACTACTGGGCTTCCAGGAACCAATGCTGTAATTAGAGAGTTGGAGCTTTTAGGACCACCTTCCCCCTCACCCCCAGGGAGAGGTGATAGAGATTGAGTTAATTACCAGCAGCCAAATGATTTATCAACCATGTCTACCTAATAAGGACTCTATACCAAAGAGATCTGATGTCTGAAGTGGGATAGTCTTGTTGTACTGAGCCCTTAAACATGTGGAATCTGACACTTAACTATTGAGAGTTAGGGTCAGAATAGAATTGAAGTATAGGGCACCCAGTTGATGTGTGGACAGTTGGAGGACTTGTTCTTGGGGGAGAACCCATTGGGGGAGAACCCACACTTTTTGGGCTTGTAAGTGCTGGTAGTAAAAACAGCTCAGTTACAGAAATAGGCATTATTGTGTGATTACTTGCAGCAGCACTCATAGCATTGCTGCTAAAATGAGAAAAAGAATGGATAGTTAGCTATATCTAAGGTTGGAGATTGTGTGTGAGTGGAGTGGGGTAAGGAGTTTCATGTTCCTTCAGATAGTGTTTGGATGGATATACTATGTGGCTTTAGCCAAATAGGGAAATAAATGAAGTTACAAGCTGGAGGGTTGGTGGACTGGGAGAGGAGGGAAGAAGCAATGGGCTTGAGGATTTTACAGAGTTTGGACAAAGCGAAGTGTGAACATTGGGTGGGAGATCACCTTTGGAAAGGGGAATTAATGTGAAAGGCTTGTCAAGTATGCAGTTAGAGGAATGTGTGTTTTGACTATTGGTTGAGGATGACGTGCATGAGCATAGTGCAAGACTCTACTCAAGGTTACTGGCCTCTGTAGACCAAGGTCTTAGGTCTTAGAAGGTATTGGTAGTCCTATGAAGGTAGCAGCAACAGTCTTTGCTTCAAGGTCAAGAAGGATGTTGCCAAAGATGTCCTGTCATTTTTGAATAGGACCTTCCCCTTGGCATTACAGTACGAAGCTTAATTGACTTCTTGGTTGCTTATACCTCACTTGAGTCTCCTGCCCACAGAACCTGTGTGTCTGTGTGTCGTGAATGAAGAGTTGTGGAGCAACTCAAGGAAATAGAACCCTAGAGCAGAGATCTCTATAATTCATAAATAGACTAGAATTTTTCCTTATGTGTTTGAATTCTTGTTCAGCATAACTTGGGGTGTTCATGAGTATCTTACGTAAATTATAGCAATGCAGTAGTTCACCACTTTCTGGAATTACTCTGTGCTGCATCTTTGCTTTCCCACCCACTCGCATTGACCTTCAGTTATTCTCCGTATGTACAGTAAGAGATGGGTTGTACCAAATCTTTACACTCTCTTCCCATTCTTGCTGTTTGTCTCTATGAAGTGCATTCAGCATATGGCCTTTTATAAAATCAGTGCTTGAAAAGATAATTACCTTTTGAAAGCATTAGTAAAAATCCTTTTTTGTGTGTGTGTGTGTGTGGGAAACTCCATTTGGAAATTATAATTTATTCAAAGCTAGAGGCATCTAAATCAAGAAAGCTTAAATTATGCTATAGGTGCTCATATTTTTGGTTTTCCAAGTAATGACCAACATTCATTGTCTGTATTGTCTGTATTGATAGTGCTTTTGTTTTCTATAAACAGAGAAGCTTAATATTAGGTTTGTGCCTCCTGAGGCCAGAACTGGACTGCTATCTTTTGAGGAGAGCCAGAGGATTAAGAAGCTCCATGAAGAAAATAGACAGTTCTTGTGTATACCAAGGAGGTGAGTTGAACAGATAAAGGACTTTTAAGTTGGTGTTCACATTTTTCCTGCTTCCTTTTCTTAGTTGCCCTTATTAAATCCAGATCCTGTTTTATTTTGATAACTCGTGGAATTTTTTCCCCCTCTGTTAATATCTCAGACCAAAATGGGACAGAACTACTAGTCCAGAAGAACTCAAACAGGCAGAAAAAGATAACTTTCTAGAATGGAGGCGTCAGCTTGTCCGGTGAGTGTTGGACGATATGAAGATTTGCCTTGAAATTTTAACTCAGGTGTTTTTTGTTTTGCTTTCATTGCTGTTTGCATTTTGAAGGCTTGATTCTTTTAAAAGGGTTTCTTCTACCTCTGGTCTGCAAGTTGGTGTGCACGCATTGGTTTGTATACATCCTTGCACAAAGATGGTGCACATCGGGCCTTTGCTCCTTTCCTTCCCTTCTTAAGCCATTAGTCACTCTGGAGTTAATCTCTGTTCTCTTGAGCATGCACCAGGCTGAGATGTGTAGGTGAAATGTGACTTTATGTGATAAGCTTCCAGAGCTTAAATAGCATAACTGTAAAATTTGATTTTCATATTGACTTAGCAGAAAGCATATAAAAAGAATTTGATGGTTGATATTTGTGTGCTTATTGTTTTAATGCAATTAGTTTGAGCATTTGTATTATAATCTGGCAAAGGTATAATCTTCTCATTCTAAAGCCAGGCTAGAAGAGGATCAAAAGCTGATATTGACTCCCTTTGAAAGAAATTTGGACTTTTGGCGCCAGCTCTGGAGGGTGATAGAAAGAAGGTAAGTAGTCATTTTCCTTGTTGTCTGATGAAGACATTGATGTTTTATCAAACTTGTATGTTATTGTATGTTAATAAGCAGGTGGAGGTGTGGAGGACAGATCAGGTCACACAGGGATTAAGTTTTCAAGGGGCTATTGAGAATTACTATAAAAACAGAAAGAATGATACTGTTTTTCTTTTAAAATATACATGTGTTTTGATGTTAAATGAGCACACTAATAAGTGTGTGGAAATGAACATTTTCTCTAACATGAGTTCTGAAGCCCCGACAGTTATTTCAGCAGATGTGTATTAATTCCTCCTGGTAACATGGGAAATGCAGGTGTGAGAAAGGGTGGCTTCCTGCCTACAAAGAGCAAATATGTTATAGCGGGAGGCCAAGCAGAGCACCATGGAACAGGGGTGCACAGGTGAAGGAGATGCCGTCCTTGTGCTTGGGTCATGTAGGACCTGGTAAAACTCAAAGCCAGTGAGATTCCTATGAGGTTACAGACAGACAGACAGAAAGGCAGTGAATGGAGGAAAGAGCAATTGGCGAGGATGGGGGAAACCAAGAGTTGGTTTAATTAGTCTCTAATAGGAAGAGAATGATTTTGATGAATTGAGAGATGCTTCTGTTTTTTTGTTATGTGTTGATGATTCAACATACACTATTCTCACCACCTTGGTATAGTTAAGAGCTTTTTGATTTCCTCAGTGTCTGAATTATTTTCAAGGACTGTAGGTAAACCTTATATTTGAAATTACGCTTTTTAACAAGACCTGCTTCAGACTTTTTTTTCATACCCAGAAAGAACATTAGGAAACAGGATGCTTTAACTGGGATTCTCAGAAAAGAATATTAGCACATTTAGTATGTTACTAAGAAAACAGGATTTAGATTTAACTTGTGAAAAGCACTTACATATCTTTTTAGGGGCATGAGAATGTTCTGGAGTTAGGTATTGACAATGGTAATGTAACTTGATGAAGACAGCAAAAGTCCCTGAATTGTGTACGGGTGAATTTTTTGAAGTCCCATACGTGCCTCCACTCTACGCTCCTGCTCCCTCAGGGGTAGAGAGAGGGCTGTTAGGGCAAAGCAGACTTCTACGCCTGAGCGAGCAGAAGCTTGCTGCCGATTCCCAGGCTCTCTGCAGGCCCCTTTGCTTCAGGTGGTCCTGAATGGGGCTTGGAAAGACCCGGTGTCACATTGTGGAGGATATCTGTGGACAGCTGTCATTCTTTCTTTGTTTGGCCTAATGAGTTTCAGTCTTGTCATCTTTGTATGGTTTAAGAGGGAGCAGGTAACCATAAGTATTCGTTCATATTTAACTTTCTAGAAAGGCCCTTTACAAGCTTTTGAATGCCCCTAAATAAGCCTCTGATTTCCCAAGAGTTAACCTGTACTTTGAAACGTCTAGCTTCTATTGAATTACAATATTACGCGCTTTGTTATTTTCATGATGTGATATTTCTCTTTTTATTAGTGTGAACGTGTTTTTAACTCAAGGAATGTAGTTTATATCACATGGAAATAGATTTGTGCTGCATAGAAATATTATCAATAAAGTGACTAGTCACATCTTTCAACAGGAAGTATTTATTAATGTGTCTTCTACAGCAGATGTCTCCTGTTTGGTAACAGGCTAGCTAAGCCATCTGCCTGTAATTCCAGGAGCAGTTATCAGAAAAGATTTGATGTATAACATGTCATTGAAATGCAGGAAACTGCTGCGCCACAGAGGGCAGAACACTGTATTCCAGCGAGATAAGGCACTTCCATTGTATTGCCTAAACCCTTCCTGGTACATACTTGGCACTTTGCTCTGCATCCTAATTCACATAAAGCAAACTGTCTTCAATTTATCTTTCCTTACTGGTGTTTCCAAGCTGACTATTCTTTCTCCATCTTTGGTAGGGTAAACATGATGTTCATGGGCTTTTTTTTTTTTCATTAGCTTTGCCCATTTTTGTAGTCATTCTTGAATTTGCTGTTAAATCTTCACAGTTTGAAAGCAGTAGATGTTACACTTAAATAAGGGAATACTGGGATTCAATTAGAGAACTTAAAAAATATTCATGTAATTTAGCAAGTCTGTGAGTTCCTTTGAGTCACGAGATGATGTTGGAAATTAACTATTCTGAAAGAAAATTCACTTTGATTGCTAAACCCTGCTCTAAAGAGTCACCTTGATTTAATACATTTCCCAGTGTTTGCTGTGCTTGCATGAGAGTTAACTCAGAAAAGAGTGACCGGATGTGCGATTTTGAGAGGTTTCTATGAGCTGGTAGTACATTTGCAGCTTATTCCTTTCAGTGGCAACCACAGCTGGCCCTTAAAGCTTCTTCCTTGCCACAAAGACTGAAGGAAGAGAGGAGCGCCTTAGAGAAATGAAATAATTGCAGTGCTGGGAGGCTATAGTCCCTACAATATTTATGGGATTTGAGGGACTTGCACTCAGCTACAGAGTTTTCTTATTGCTATATTTTATATGTAATGGAAGAAGTTGGACTCATCATTCAGCTCTAGCATGACAACTTAAGTTGATATTTTGCTGTTTTTTGTTTTTGCTATTTAAACACATTCCTGGAAGTGGTGATAGATGTATGCTTTCTCTTGTTACCTCTGAGTTGAAATACCATGGGCTTTGATAGTAGCACATATATGTAGGTAATATGTTAGCTTTCTTTTCAGGCCTTCACACAACTGTAGATTAGGTACTGAACATACAGTGGATCTCACCTTGGATAAAGGATGTAAATTCTCTTTTAGCTCACTGGAGAGTTTCCTGGAAGATACAGTTGAAGTTTTAGCAGTGAAACATAATTGGAGCCCCTCTAGGGCCTGTTTGAGCAGTAGAATGTTAGGATCATGAGCATGGCCTCTGGTCCTAGGTGTTCCCATTCTGGCTTCACCGGTTAGTAGCTGGTAACCTTAGACAAATCATGTGACTGTTTGAGCTTCAGTTCCTCATAAATAAACCAGGGATAACTGTACCTTAAAAAGTTAAATGTGTCAGGTATTTAACATTTGGAAAGCTTTTGCTACTATTATTTGGTCAGTGTTCCCTTTCATTTTAGGAAAGGAAGCGATTGGAGTGTTTCACTTTTGTTTTTCAGTGACATTGTGGTCCAGATAGTAGATGCACGCAACCCGCTCCTGTTTAGATGTGAGGATTTGGTAAGTACCGTGTGACAAGATTTCAGACCGAAAGTCCTCGGAGCAGCGGTGGGAGGACAGCATGATGGGTCACAGTTGCTCTCGGCGAGTGTTCTGTCCTCTCCTCTAGTTTTGTTTGATTAGGCCTCCTTTCCTTCAGAGATCAGCAGCTTGCATAATGCCACTGTTTATACAGATGTTTTTCTCTTTTCAAACAATTGTTTGCATCTGCTGGAAAGCACAGACACCTACATGAACTTTCTGTGTTTGAGTTTAGAAGCCGCTTTGTTACAGACATTTGCCAGCATTTCTCATTCTTTTAAGAGGCACCACTTGAAATGGTATTTTCCCAGTAACTTTACACTTACCTATCTATTATGTTCTCTTTTCTCACACCTTAGGTTATTATCCCCTGTGTTATTTTAAAGTGAACTAAGTTTGTTAAACACCATGGGGAATAATAGTTAAGGAGTGAAAAAATCACATGATGATGTTAAAACAGACTTTGAGTTAATAAAATACTATACACGTGGGCCTCCCTGGTGGCGCAGCGGTTGAGCGCTGCACTGTGGAACTGTCGACAGCGCGCGATGCGTGTTCGACACCCGGCCAGGGAGAATCCCACATGGTGCGGCAGACATCTCCTGCCTCGCCCGCTGCTCCCCTCAGCAGTGTATTTCTGATCTGCCTGTTCTGCTCCCCACTCTGTTTCTGGTGAACCCTCTCGCCGCCCACGCCTCTGGCCTGTACCCCAGCTTGTATGTATAAATAAATAAATCTTAAAAAAAAAAAAATACTGTACACGTGAAGTATTCCTATTGCTGTTTGAGGACCATACTAGTAATACTGCAAATTATATTTACTGATGAATAGCAAAAATCTTAATGGTGAAACACTTACGAAGTTAGCTTTTATACTTCTCTGGTGTATTTCTTATGAAGAACTGTACTTGGGAATTAATTTCACTTACTGTGTCTTATATGTTTTTTTTAGACTTCAAAAATATTTCTTGCATTAAAAATTGACTCTTATTGGCTGTCATCACTTGACTGAAAAATATTCCCTGCTGGATGACAAATCTAGTTATGTAGTTCTTTAACTTGATTTAAAACAACCAGTTCAGTCTTATTATAGAGAGGAATGACATTATGTAAAGAAAAAGTAGTTACACACAATAGGGCAAGAAAGCATCTCTGTTACCCTTTCTAGTTTCTTATGTTATTTCTAAGTACACGTAACCTAAGTTCTTTTTAAAACTTAAATTAGTAAAGTTGCTGTAACTGAAAATCTTCAGGAATGATTTAAAACTGTGCAGTAAAAACTTTTACTCGTTATTCGAAGAGTCCTTTCTAAATATCTTTATCTTGTCTAGGAATGTTATGTGAAAGAAATAGATGATGACAAGGAGAACGTCATTCTGATAAATAAGGCAGACTTGTTGACCACTGAGCAGCGAAGTGCCTGGGCCACATACTTTGAAAAAGAAAATGTAAAGGTTATTTTCTGGTCAGCTTTGGCCGAAGCCATTCAACTCATTGACCCTAAGGTAACCTCAGGGGCTTTTTCAGGTTGGGCTTCATGGGGGAGAATTTTGGTTTCTGATTAGTGTGCTCTGTGGTTTTGTTTTTTTCTCATTGGAGACTTGTGGGAATTTGATTTTTTAAAGGGAGCCATGAAGGTGTTTTCTCCAGTTGCCAAACTGTCTGCCATCCCCAGTGTCCTGTACTACACACTGATAATTAGCTATAATTTTTAATTATGTGACTTTTTAGGCAGGAAGTTATATATAGGAAGCTTCATAATGACCTTGTAATTGCTTTGAAAAGTGGTTAGAACGAAAAGTACAACTGAGGAATGTAGTAACTTCTCAGTTAGATTCTCTTTTGACCTTGAAAACAAAGAAATTAAGTAACCCCAAGTTAAAATATACCATATTCTATATCTTTTAACCAAATTTTGTAGAAAGTTTGGGATTTATTTTCTAATAAAAAAATAACTGAAAAGAAAATAGCAATAGAATCTTAGGGTTGACATTTTGTGAACATAGAAAGCGCTGTGTTGCAAGCATTTTCATTTGATGAATACAGATGTATTTGCAAAGGCAGAGCGATAATAATTATTCTGTCCTTACACTTGTTAATAAAAAACTAACCCATAGAAAATTCTGCCAGTTACCACTAAGCATTTTACACATTTTATTCATATAATCTTCTTAGTGAGTATAAGTGCTTATCACTCAGTCTGCCTTCATACTTTATCCTCAACCATTTCTTTTGTTTCAAGTCTTCCCTGGTAGTTGCTATCTTGTTGAAGGTTTTGAATAAATATTCATTACTATGTCATTTAGCCCTGATGCACCAGCCCCAGGAAAGGAGTTAGTTTTAGTTTCTCCTTCTGTGTTGTTCCCTGAATTGTTAACCAAGTGGTAGGTTCCAAAGGAAATTGCAGTGTCCCTGTGATCTGTTCTCTTGGAAACCTTGTTGCCTCCTCTTGAGGACTTTCTTCCTTCTAGGACTCACCAATCAACTTGTACAATTGTTTCCAAATCAGTCTGGGGATTAACAGTGTGTGCTGTGTAAGAAATACTCTTTCTCCCTTTTTTGAAAATAGGGTACCATATTCTCCTCCTAAGTCGCCTGAAATCTCTGTTTTCCATGATTCCCCAAACCATTATGATATCATATCTTAATCACCTATGTATCTGATCTAGATTTATTAATATTCAGTGTTTTCTCTCCTATCTGAAGATTAGTTCTTCCCCTACAGTTGTTTTTACAAAACATGACATCTTTAGAGTTGAGTTAGCCCACTTTTCTCTTGTTCCTCTGTAAATGCACCCAAAGGATTGACTTTTCCCTTTTAACACTTTGTGTGCCGGTGCCCTTTAAATTTACCAGCCCTTGGGGGCTGGGCATTTTCTGTGCCATGGCATGAATGGTATAAGAATTCAATAAAACACACACAACTCCTGAACTATTGGATATATTTTAATGAAATTTTAAATGCATAGAGATTAAAGCTTCTTGACTGAGTACGATCAAAGAAATAGCTCCTAATAGTTCCGAATAAATCCACCGTGGCGTGAAAAACCGGAGACTAGATGAACACGTATTAATATGTGAGCGGCCACCTGATACTGGTGACAAAAACACATACTAATATGTGAGCGGACCACAAAGTGTTAAATTTTTATCTTTTACTTATTTATGCATACAAGAACTGGGGTGTAGGCCAGAGGTGCGGGAAGGGGGCGGGGAAGGGGATTCACCAGAGACAGAGTGGGGAGCAGAACAGGTGGATCTACTGAAATACACTACTGAGGGGAGCAGTGCAGGAGACAGAAGAGGTCTGCTGCGCCATGTGGGTCAGCTCCCTAGCCAGGGATTGAACAGCAGCCATAGTGGCTGGTGATAGCTTGATAGAGCTGAGACTTTAACCCCTGTGCCACCGGGGAGGCCCTTTTCCCTTTGTATTTTTAATTTAACTACTTCAGATTCCTTTTGTTGTCTATCACTTTTCCCAAGCCTAAACTGCTGCTAACCTTAATTTTTCTAATATATCTATCTTCAGTTCAGCCTCTTGTTTTCTGCCTTTTTCATATTTTAAAATAATTCAGAACAACTCAGCAAAGACATGCCAACTTTACATTCATTGTTTCCAATTCTATGGTTCTATTATAAGACATATTTCTTTTTTGTTGCTAGCCATAATCATAAAATCATACCTATTTTCCCTTATCTTTTGTTTATATCACTGCTTTCCTAAAATTTAGGATACCTGTTTAGCTGTGTTCATTGTGTCCTCTTCTGTGATGCCACTCACTCTAATACTGGACTGTTTGGAAATGATACAAAGTTTGCGTCACTTCTAAATCAAAACATCTTCACCCTTATTGATAAGAATTAGTGATACTATAAATTGCCTTATTTTGCTTTTTATCACTAGGAACTTGGAAGAGTTAGCACACATATGAATAATAAATGATATTTACCTTTCTCTTTCCAAAGGAGACCTTTAATTGGTGAATAATTTCCACATGAGTTTTGTTGCCTCTGCATTTCCCACTCAGGGATCTTTGCTCCACCATGCTTTGTTTTATTAAAGGCAATTATAAAAGCACAGAAGTTTCCTTAAACAAGTAAACCACGCTTTAAAAATGCACATGTAAAATGTGGCTCAAATATTCCCTTCTTTGTGGAGAGAAGAGAATCTTCAGTGTTTTATTATTAATGAGAAATGCTTAGTTTTGTTCTGTAGCCCCTTGCAAAATAATATACTGCCAATTAGTTCAGCTTGACACAGGCATTCCTAAACCCTCACTCTCTTTTTTTCCATATTTATTTCTTAGGTCATTATTTATTTTTGTACAATATTTGATTTCTCTCCTTAGGTGTAATCCCTATAGTTCTCCCACCACCACAGCACCATGAACCATTTTGTGCTCTTCCCTCCCATATTTTAAACCCTCCTTCTCCCCTGCTGTATTCTTCAGATCTGTGGTCAGCTTGCAAGTTTTTTTTCTCCCTGACCCATTGTTTGGTTTCCCTATAAGTGAAACCATCTAATAGTTTTCTTTTTCTTTTAGATTTATTTCACTTAGCATAATCCCTTCCAGCTCCATCCATGTTGCCACAAATGGCGTGAGTTTCTCTTTCTTTGATAAACTGTGTAGTGTTCGATTGTGCATGTACACCATATCTTGATCCACGCATCTGTTTTGAGGCATTTAGATTGTTTCCATATCTTGGCTATTGTAAATAATGCTGCAGTAAACACAGGAGTGCAAGTCCTTTCGAATTAGTGTTTTTCTGTCCTTAGGGTAGATTCCTTGGAGTGGAATCCTCATTTTTAGTGTTGTGAGGACCCTCCACACAGCTTTCCATAGTGGCAGGATCAGTTTGCATCCCCACCAGCAATGTAAGAGGTAAACACTCACTTTCTTAAAAGGTGTTATCTGTACAGAGTTCAAATAACACAAAAATAAATAAAGGTCCACTGCTCCTCTCATCTCCAGAGGCTCCACAGCTGATTGATTGGTTGTGTCCTTGCACTGATAGGCTTACTTGTCTCCTGTCTGTATTCACCTTTTCCAGTCTCCTTCACAACTTTTCCTGTGTTCTGTTCATACTAAATAACCAACTTTTTATAGAGGAATAAGTACAGTTACAATCTTCTGAATGTTTGTGGTTTCTGTTACTTCATCAGAAACAAGTTAATGGAAATGCTGGAGAACCCAGCACAACTGAGCTAGAAGATGCCAGTTGCATCTTCAGTGAGACTGAAATTCCACACAGTGACTCTGAACATCTCCAAGGTGGGGATTCTGTCTCATTGACAGAAGTTGGCACTAGAGATGAGGACGACAGTGAGTATGAGGACTGTCAGGAGGAGGAGGAGGAAGATTGGCAGACATGTTCAGAAGAGGAGAGCAACCCTGATGAAGATAACGGTGGCCAGGACTGTGCAGAAAATTGCACTGCGGCTTCTGAGGGTCAGCGCAGAGAAATCCCACAGAAGAGACAGACACACAATTTTAGCCACCTAGTATCAAAGCAAGAATTATTGGAAATCTTTAAGAAGCTACACACTGGGAAGAAGGCAAGAGATGGGCAACTTACTGTTGGACTGGTAAGATGAAATATGTCCTAAAATTGTCAGCACTTCAGGATCTTTATTTCCCATCCATTGGCACCTACACTGGGACCCTAGAGACCAATCAGATTTCTGGCATCATAGGGAACACTGTTGCCTTTTGTTGCCATATGGTATCCTGGAAGTAAGCAGTGGGACAGAGAAAGTACAACTCAAAAGAGTGAATTTTCTCAAGACTTTTGGTGTGTATACTCTGTTCATGGTTATAATCTTCTCCAGTCTCCTTCCATTTCAGCCCTATCCATCATGTGACTTACCAAGAGATACTAGAATCAGAGGGCTGTCAAAGTTGTCTTCAGACTTCCCACCCAACACTCTCACCTTCTGTAGGCATTTAACATCCTGTGATCCTTACACTCTATCGCCAATTACACTGTAATTGTTACAAATGCTTATTAGGGAGAATTGTGACATCTTGGGCCAGGCAAAATATGGCAAATGCTTTAGTTACATAAATGCTACAAATAAGGGGGAAAGTGGAACATCCCGAATTACATGTACCTGAATTTGAGGAGTGGCTCTGAAACATGCCGAAATCCCAAGGGAATACAGGATGATTCCAGGTATCCTCATCCTTAGCTAAGGAGATACAAGATGGGCGAAAGGGTTTTTATTTTAAAGATCTTCCATTCAGAACAAAACAGTGAAGGAAAGTAGATCCTTAGTGGTTGCCAACTCTTCAACTACATGCCAAGTACGATTAGTTCTATTTTGAACCTTCATACCCACTTCTCCCCAAAAAAACCATTTAAAATGTTGAAAGAGTTCTCTCTGGTGTCAGGCAACCAGGTGTAATACCTAGTTCTGTGGTGGCACTGACTTGCTCTGACCTTTGGGGAAGTTACTGAGAAGTGTTCGCAGCTTTAAGCCTTCATTTCTCTATATTGTTGCTTAAGGTTCATATTCCACACGCACCAGAAACCCTAGTTTGGCTGCAAATTTGTTTATTTCTTTCTCACATTAACAGAATTACTAAACAGCCTCCCTCACTTTCTGAATTACTTACTCTAGAACAGTGACTTCACTCATTCTACAAATACTGGCAACAAGAAAGTATCTGTGTCTGCCACACCTGGTCACACCTGCTACAGCCCAGGCATGTGCTAGCCCCTAACAGTGCAGTAGACAAGACAGGAACATCACCCCACCTCAGAGAGCTTATATACTCCAAGTGCCATGAGTCTTAGGGACGACTTCAACACCCCATAGTAGTACATAGTGGGGCAACTTGGGGTGGAGGGGATGGCAGCATCTACAGTCCCCTCCTTCCCACCAGTATTTACACCAACAGTAATATATCATGCAATCAGGATATAAACATGAATCATTAGGAGACTGTTGAAAGTAATGAGCAGTTATCTGGAATTTATGTAAGAAGTCACACTTTGAAGTACAGTCATGCATCGCTCAACAAGGGACATACCTTCTGAAAAGTCTGTTGTTAGGTGATTTCATTATTGTGAAGACATCACAGAGTGTAATTACACAAACCTAGATGGCGTAGCCTGCTACACACAGAAGCACATGGTAGAGCTGTTGGGACCATTTTGTAATGTCCATTGAAACACCATTGACACATGACTATAAGTGAGGTTGTGACAAGTGACAAGTGACAAGGGAAGGGCATTCTAGGCAAACAAGGTAGGTGTTTAAACAAAGTCCAAAGAATGGTAAAGTGTTTTTATGGACTGGCAAGTGAGGGAGAAGTGATGGAGATGGCTGAAGTTTGAAGAATGATAGAATTAAAACCGGAATGGTGAAAGTCCATTGTGAGGCTTATAACAGCAATGGAAAGTTTGGGATTTTATATTCATGAGGAAAGGTATTTACAGCTTTCCAGTCATGTTGATGGAGGATTCTTAGAACCATGTATGAGAGGAAATTGGATTTGGAGGCATGAGGGGAAGCCTGAGAAAAAGCATGGAACAAGGGTGGCGTGACATGAGCAGAAAGTTTGCTTGTCCTTTTATTTGAGAACATCTTCTGTTCCTTTATATGCTGCTCTAAGGCAACATGAAATTTTAGATTTATTGATAGTGGGAGATATTGACTCACCACAAACTCAAGAGTAATTGAAGAGTTTCAGTAGCTTGTTAACCCACATCAAGTCATTGTGCCATTTTAAATTTTTAGCCAGCAAGACAGAAGTTTGCTAATGTTAGTAAAATTAAAAATAACTGGTGTGGTGATTAAAATGTCTGTGATACTCAGCTTGACCCATAGTGTGGGAGAGGCAGTGGAAACAGTGAAATGCCTGTAGACGGGGCAGCAGGGGTGAGGTTTACCATCACGTCTACTGTTACAGCAAAACCTGTGAAAAGAAAATGTGTTTGGCTTGAATTTCATCACCGGAGATGAGTCTGAATAATTTCACCTACACCACGTGGGGAGGAACTGTCTGACAGCAAACAGCATCTGTTTCACATAATCCTCTGAAGCAGCCAGACACTTACGCAAGTGTTACCACTATTTATGGACTATCTTTGGATCTTTGATATATGTAGTGTTTGACTATTTGTTAACTTCTGGGTGTCTCCTAGGTGGGCTACCCGAATGTTGGTAAGAGTTCAACAATCAACACTATCATGGGCAACAAGAAAGTATCTGTGTCTGCCACACCTGGTCACACCAAGCATTTTCAGGTATTTCTGCAGCTCTGGCCTCTGTCACCCCTTCTCAGCCAGTTCCTCTGGGTATTTTATGAAGTTCTTTGCTCCGGTGTGCCCTCCAGAATCTCTTGCTTGTCTTTCAGACTCTGTTTGTGGAACCTGGCCTCTGCTTGTGTGACTGCCCCGGCCTGGTCATGCCATCCTTTGTCTCTACCAAGGCAGAGATGACTTGCAATGGAATCCTTCCAGTTGACCAGCTGAGAGATCACGTACCACCTGTATCACTAATATCCTTTCTGCTTTGCAAAGATTCTGGTTGTTATATATATGTTAGGACTTCTGGTTTGTTTTAGACTTTGCCTTGCATTTAAAGTGTTAAAGTCTGATTTACTGAGAATATAAAGTCTAAAATGCTAGTGATCTGCCCAGGTTTATACCAGATGGCATCAGGATTTCCTAGCACAGCAGTGTAGTCTGGTACAATGGAAAAGCCCAGTGGTAGATCTCAACCTCCAGTTGTAAACCTGTTTGCTTCCTGACACTCTCATTTGGCTCTTTGAGTGACCTTGGGAAACTTGCTTGACCTTCTAGAGACTTTTCTTTTCTATAAAATGGGATTAATAATAGCTACTTCACAGTTGATTGTGAGAATTTAATCATTAGTTATTATTTACTGGACACTTGCTGTGTACTTTGCTAAGCACTCACCATGTAATATCTAATTCCTAAAACAACCCTTGAAGTAGCTACTACTATTATTCTTATTTCCTTAAACTTGAGGAAACTGAGGCAGAGAGAAGTTAAATAATTGATCTAAGACCCCATAGCTATAAGTAGCCGGGAAGAAATTCTGCCTCTTAGCAGCATACTGAGTCAACTTCTGTGAAACCTCTAGGACTGGCATGAAAAAGTACTCAGTGATCTGTTAAGAAGTGTGCAGACTAGGATTTTACCGTACTTATAAATTAATAATTAGATGTGTGTTATCCATTCACATGGGTTGAGTTCTGTGGGATATAAGCATGAAATGAGACCTGGATCCCGCCCTTTCTCAATTCAGTCTGTGGGGGACACAGGACATGGCCATGAAAAGCTGGTACAAGATAGAATGTTTTGGTGGCCAAGAAATACCTATAGGGCCTCCCCGGTGGCACAGCAGTTAAGCGCTGTGCTGTGGAGCTGTCGGCAGCGGCGACGCGAGTTCGACGCCTGGCCAGGGAGAATCCCACATGGTGCGGCAGACCTCTCCTGTCTCACCCGCTGCTCCCCTCAGCAGTGTATTTCTGATCTGCCTGTTCTGCTACCCGCTCTGTCTCCGGTGAACCCTCTCGCCGCCCCACACCTCTGGCTTGTACCCCAGCTTGTATGTATAAATAAAAAATAAATCTTAAAAAAAAAAAAAAGAAATACCTATAGATAGACCGGGGCGGGGGGGGGGGAGGGCGGGGATGATCTCTCCTTGAATGGCTGTAATGGGTCAGAAACAAAGATTCTCTGAGTTTCACTTCTGAATTACTGAAGCTTGTTTAGAAACTTGCTTTTCAAGGCCAAATGAATCAACTTTAAGGTCTATTTCAGAGATACTATTTCAATATTAAAGGGATTCATTTGGAAGTGCTCATTGGTACCTAAGGTTTTGTTTCAAAGAAAAGAAAAAATTTTAATTAATGAATAGTTGTGTTTCTGAGAGGAGAGAAGCTTTTGTCATACATGTGCTGAATTACCATGTTTTTAGAAGTGTGTGTGTCAGGTGTCATGGGATCACAGGCTCAACGGAAGGGAATGAATTCCTTGACTAGCTCATGTTTGCCAGAATATTCCAAGACATGTTTTAGAAGCCACCTATGGGATTAATATCATAAAACCTAGAGAGGATGATGATCCCCATCGACCTCCAACATCAGAAGAACTGTTGACAGCTTATGGATGTGAGTTGTGATTTATTTGAAAACATGAACAAAAAATAACAGTACAGGGCCCTCCCTGGTGGCGCAGTGGTTGAGCGCTGCGCTGTGGAGCTTGTCGGCTGCGTCGACGCGAGTTCGACACCCAGCCGGGGAGAATCCCACATGGCGCTGCAGACCTCTCCTGCCTCGCCCGCTGCTCCCCTCAGCAGTGGATTTCTGATCTGCCTGTTCTGGTCCCCGCTCTGTCTCTGGTGAACCCTCTCGCCACCCCACGCCTCTGGCCTGTGCCCCAGCTTGTATGCATAAATAAAAAAAATAAATCTTTAAAAAAAAAAAAATAACAGTACAGTTGATGAGAGGATTACTCCTGCAGAGATACAAATTCAGAATTTTTCCTTGGTATTTGTCAATGTTGCCTTAAAGAGTTGGTATTTTTGTTTTCTCTGTTGGCCTTACCTATGAAGTGGTCTCTGGATAACTGATTTGGTGGTGATATCAGGGTTCAACAGTAAGAGGGGAGAGGTGGCTACTGCTGGATAGTATTTTACTTGAGACTGTGGTGATTTGTACTCCTTGCCTGTGCCTCAGATCCCCCCTTTCTTAACCTTCATCATGGTAATCAGTCCCTGGAGAGAAATACCTTCCCATGCTCTTCTGGTCTGACCCTTACTCCCTCCTCCCCGCTCTCCGTAGGAAGCCAGATACAGGCAATGTGAACAGCTCCAGAGGTAGCACAGAACCTCAGCAGCTATCACAAGTTTCTTAAGCCCTTAGGACATTTGCTGCTTTGATGATACCCAAGTGTAGACACAGTAGTCCTAGCCTAAGTCTGTAGGCTTTTTCTGGAGTCTTTTCCCAAGCAAGGAAGAGAAGAGATGTTGGAAAGAAAATGAATATGGTTATCAGAATAGGAGAGAGTTATGAGGGGAGCATCAGATGGGAAAATCCTCAGATTGTGACAGGAGCTTGATTAAGATAAGGACACCCTGGGCCTCCCTGGTGGCGCAGAGATTAAAGTCTCTGCTATCAAACTATTGCCAGCCTCTGCTGGTTCGATCCCCAGCCTGGGAGCTAACCCACATGGCACAGCAGACCTCTCCAGTCTCCCCACTGCTCCCCTCAGCAGTGTATTTCAGTAGGTCTGCCTGTTCTGCTCCCCCATTCTATCTCTGGTGAATCCTCTCACCCCCTGCACCTCTGACCTACAGCCCAGTTCTTGTATGCATTAATAAAAATAAATCTTGAAAAAAGAAAAGGACACAAAACATCCTTGTCAACCTTGTGTGACATTAAAATGAGTCCACAGTTCCTCCACCTCCATGAGTTTACTGCAGTTCCACTTTGTTTATTATATCTCCAGTCAATTGTGATTTTATTTGCTTTCAAAAAAACTTAAAAGATGGTCTGGAGGAACTGTTTGTTGCGAAGACATTGCTGAGTAACTCATTTCTTTTGTATTTCTTTAAATACTAGTGAAATTGAGCATCTGTTTGTTGGCTATTTATAGTTCTTCTGGGAACCAACCTTTTCTGTGCATCAGTTTTTTGATGACTTGTAGTAGCCCTGTGTTACATGTGCCACAAATACTGTTCCCAGTGTTTGTGTATGATTTCTTTAGCCCTGGAGAGGTTAAAAATTTTAAGACTTTCTTTTTCCTTTTTCACTTGACTGGGTTAGGCATTTTTCTTGGGAAAGCCTTCCCTATCCCAAAAGGGTAAAACTGTCCTGTAACACCTTTTTTTTTTTTTTAACCTTTAGATTTTTGATCTGTTTAAATATATTTTTGTGTATAATGTGAACTAGGGTCCTAACTATTTTCTTTTAAATTGAAAGAATCACCTCACAGATAGTACATGAGAGAGCAGACTTTTGAACCCAGCCTTTAGGCCAGAGCCTACATTCTTTTAACCACCGTTTTCTGCAGCTTCCTTCTCATTGAGTTAGCATTAAAGGGACCTTTGTTGTATGCTTGGGAAACTGGAAAAAAGTATAACAATGTCATCATTAAATAAGAAACTTGCTCTCTTGCTTGGTTTTATTAATAATATAGATGACATAGCATTCCATGAATAAATGTTTAAGTCAAGAGATGGAAGAAATAACTGGGGAGAAATTGAATATGACTATCACAGCATGGTGCTTGGTGGTTATTGTAATATTTGATGCAACAATATAGTCTTTTCTCCTAGATCATAAATGTCCTTGTAATGTCAACCAAAATATTTTCTATAACGGTAAGTGATTTTGTAGAAGATAGGAATGAGGATGCCTAGTTAGTGTATTAAAAAGCAGTTTTCCAGAGTTGTTTTTCTTCTCACAGGTATGCGAGGATTCATGACAGCACATGGGCAGCCGGACCAGCCTCGATCTGCACGCTATATCCTGAAGGACTACGTCACTGTAAGTGAGCGCTGCTTCTTGTTCTTGAATTAGCAGGGCTTTCTCCAAAGCACAGTATGTTCTTAGATCGTGGCAGCCTGCTCAGTTATAAAGGAGAAATTTTCTCTTTGACATTGTGTTACAACTAGAGTTATATTCTTAATCTGGGAAGTTAGCATCATATAAGTCATAGAAATGACTAACAACATAATGTGACAGCAGAGATGAAGATAGCAGAATACCTGTTACCAATGAGAATGATAAGTGTATAACTCCTGTTTTTCCATTGCCTAGGTCCCTTTGATTGTTTCTGTTACAACTAATGCAATTTTCCTTATGCTGTATACCGGTTTATATTTCTATACTTAGCTCCCTATACTTAGCTAGCAACAGTAATAGCTAACATTTATTCAGTCAACACTGCTAGAAATAGTTCTAAATGTTTTGTTTGTATTTTCTCATTAAAAATACGCAAGAAGTCTATGATGTTGTTAATCGATATATTACAGATGAGGACTTGCTAAGTTTTGGGTTTTTCTCATCACTAAAATAGGAAATACCTTCTTAAGAGATTATTACGGGAAATAAATAAGAACTGCATGTGTGTGGAGATTATGTGTACACACACCACTAAACTCAGTACTTGGCAATTTTTATGTATTAAGCTTAATTCTTTGAACAAACAAACATAGGATCCTAGTAATAACTGGTTGTGAGTATTTGGCTTTTTTCCTTTCTCAGTAACACATCAGTGGAGCTCTTAGAACATAAAAATAAAACAAAAGTGGGCTGCTGTACTCTCTTGCCTTCAGTTCAAAAAGAAAGTAGTTAATAGAATATTTGCATGTATAAATTTTGTATTCACTTACATTTGTAAATTATGGATGATGCAAAGATAAGTTAAAACAATCACAGTTTCAACGGTGTTTGTGGTGGAAAGAGAGAAATTTGCACCCACAGAACGATTGGAACTATCATGATATCCCCATTAATTGTGTCCTGGGTGTTTTTTTTGTTTTGTTTTGTTTTTTTGCCAAATATGTATCTTGAGTATAATCATGTAAGTATAGTGAAAAATACTTTAGAAATGCAAAGTAAAAAGCACCAAAAAGAAAGGGATTTCATTCTAGTCCAGAAGGCTCTTGGAAGGAGTAGAGACCTCTAGAATACTTCAGCCGTCATCCTTGGTATAATAGGACTTTTCAGTTGCAGTTGACCAAAATTCACCTCAGTGTGTTTATCAAAATGCAGAAAGCTCCCACTGGAGGGTACCTGGTTGGAGATGTTCCCTCTAAGGACTTTTTTCCCCTCTAGGCTAGATAACACAGGTGACCCTAACGATGTACTGTCCCCATTCATGTTGTCTTTATAGGGTAAACTGCTGTACTGCCATCCTCCCCCTGGAAGAGATCCCGTAACCTTTCAGCATCAACACCAGCGACTCCTAGAGAATAAATTGAAGGGTGATGAATTAAAAATACAACCAGGTGGAAATAAAAAAGTAAAACAGATTGAAAATGTAGTTGACAAAACTTTTTTTCATCAGGTAAGTTTTAAAGTTTCTTTCTAACTTTTGATCTGAGACATTTTGTACAACAATTTTATTGAACTATCACTCAGGTCCCGTAAGATTCACCCTTTTTGAAAGTACGACTCATTGTAGTGAATTCAGAGTTGTATAACCATCACTGCTAATTTTAGAACATTTAATCACTCTGTAAAGACACCTTGTTCCCATTAGTGGTTGCTCCCATCCTCCTCTCCCCCAGACGCTGCCAACCACTAGTCTGTTTTATATATAGATTTGCCTAGTCGAGGTATTTCACATACATGGAATCATACGTACATATATGTGGTCTTTTGTGACTGGCTTCTTTAACTTGGCACATTGTCATCGAGCTTCGTGTGTCTTACTGCTTTATTCCTTTTTATTACGGAATATTTCATTGTATAGCTATTCCATATTTTATTTTTCAATTTATAAATTATGGGACATTTGGGTTGTTTGTGCTTTATGGCTATCTTAGGAATAATTTGTTAAGAAAGTTTATGAGCCGATTTTTATGTGGCAGTATATTTTCAGTACTCTTGGGAATATACTTGGGAGTAGAGTGGAGTTGCTGGGTCATAATGGTTTAACATTTGAGATTCTGCCAGACTTTCCAGTGTCTGCCATTTTACGTTCCCAGCAGCAATGCATGAAGGGTTCTAATTGCTCCGTATCCTTGCCAGTATTTTTTCTTGTTTTTTGTTTTTTGGTTTTTTTTTTTGTTCTTAATTTTAGCCATCCTAATATGTGTGAAGTGGTAGCTCATAATTGTTTTCCAACTTTAATGAGAAGTAATTGACATGCCACTATGTAAGTTTGCGGCGTGCTGGTTTGATTTACATATTGTGAAGTGATTACCTTGTTAAGTTCAGCTAACACCCATCATCCTGTATAGATAGAATATGAAGAAAAGAAAAAATGTGCTTCTTGTAATGAGGCCTCTTAGGATTTCTTAACAACTTTCCTATGTGTCATATGGCAGCTTAAGCTATAGTCATGTTGTAAGTTATAGCCCTACTACTTAATGGTCACAGAGGGTAAGAGTAGGGCAGTTTCTTTACAATCACATTCTTTATAATGCACCATGGCAGTTTCAGCCTCTTACTTTGTTATATATTTTGATTCAGGCCAAGTGGACATTATCCTCTCTTCATCACTGAGGATATTGAGGCTCAAGGAAGCTAAGTGACGTAACCCAAGGGCATTTGTTTTAGATAGCAAAGCTAGGATAGAACTTAAATTGTTGCGGCTCCTCATTTGAGTTTTTCTAAGTCTGTGCCAATATTTAGAATAAAATTTAACCAGTATGCAAAAAGAGCATAGTTTCTTTTGTTTGTTTGTTTTTTGTAGACCTACTGTTATACAGGACACAGGTTTACAGTAGCTTTTTTTGAGCACTTTCTATGTACCAGGTGCTATGCAAGGACCTGGAACATCACAATGAGTGAGACATAATTCTTGATTTTGGCGGGAGTCCCAGTCTAGCAAAGAGGAGATGGGCAAGCTAAAAAATGACATGTTACACCTAGGATAGAGCTTTAAGTCAAGGACTTCGTGAACCCATATTGGGGAGTAGTTTTTCCTGGGACTGGAAGCAGAGTCGAGTGAGTAAGTGGTGAGTAAAAGCTATGGAAATGGTATTTGAGCTGGACTTTGAGGGACAAATAAAAATGTGCCCTTCGGAAGGAGTGGTATGAGCAAAGAAAGATAAGGGAGTATGGATCTTATCAGTAAGGAGCCTGTGTTGGAGGTGACCTGTGTGCCAGTGTGTGAGAATCTGTATTTGATTCTCCAGGCTCTAGGATGCCCTCAGAGATTTGTGAACACAGGAATACAGACATGATTCAAGAACTCCAGTAGAAATTAGGACATCGGATTAGCAAAGTCAGTCTTTCAGTGGGCTAGTGGAAGGTCCTGGGCACCTGGGTTCTAGCAGTGGGATGGAGAGGAAGAAGGGGAGTAGGTGAGCAAAGGTCTAGAGACTAGAACCAACAGAACTTAATGACTGATTATATGTGGCAGATGAGGAAGCCAAAGAAAGAGTGTGTGCTCTCTTGGCAGCTGGGCAGATTCTTATACCATTAACCAAAATAAAGAATGAAGAGTTAGTTTCTAACTAAATTTGGGTTGAGACAGATTGAGCTTTGATGTCAAGATAGAGATTTCCAGAAATAGCTGCTATTATGAGTCTAGTTATAGATGGCAATTGAAGTCATGGGATTAAAGAGAGTTGAAGGGGAAAAAAAGAATTAATCAAAGACAGAATGCTGAGAATTGTATAGTTTAAGGGACAGGAAAAGAGAAAAGACCAGTGAAAGAGATGGAAATTCACCACGTGATTTACTTCTTTATCTTGGCGTTCTCCTTAAACAATACTGTGAAGAACCTCTAAAGGAGACTGCTGAGATTGCCAATGTTTTATTTTGTAGGAAAATGTGAGAGCTTTGACCAAAGGAGTCCAGGCCGTGATGGGCTACAAGCCTGGCAGTGGCCTGGTGCCAGCACCCACTGTAGACTCCGAGAGCAGGATTGGGAAGCCATGGAAAAAACACGGCAACAGAAATAAAAAGGAGAAGAGTCGTAGACTCTACAAGCACCTGGATACGTGAACTTAGGTTGCAGCAGAAACGGCACCTGCATTGCGCATCTGGACAAGAAAAGAAGCTGCTCGTTGCCCGTGGTGCTGTGGAATGGGCCCTGCTCTTGTGGCGCACAGCCGTCCGGGTCAAGGCTGAGGCGCCCCTCAGAGCACCGGCCCCGACCAATGTGGATGCTTCGGCGCCCCGGAATCCTACTCCTAAGAGGAATGAATAATGTCTCTTCATTTGTGTGAACATACACAGATGCTTACTGATTTGTAAGTTGGGAATTCTTTGAAAACATTAAAGTTAAATTGCCACTAATAGATGTTTTATAGGTTTGTGTACATACATTGCTATTTGGACCAGTCCACATTCTTGAAACGGTTTTGATTTGCTAAGAGATAACTGGGATTTTAGATGATTCTTTTGAATACATTATTTAGGCTGGTGATTCTCAATTTACACATCCCCAACACAACACAGTATGGCAGAAGGCTGTCTATGTAGTCTGAACTGTATAACCTTTGAAAATCACTGTCAGTGTGAGCCACTGCTAGAGTGAAGCTGTGTTTTTCTGTAGCTCACTCTTTGTAGAGACTCAGAGTGAGAACAGAGGCAGTCAGTCAACTAGTTTTTCTTTTGGGCATCGGGATCCCTCATGTCCTTGGTATTTAGTGACTGGCAGGGCCGAGAGTAAGGCAGTTTACCTCCTACAGTCTTTATAATGTGCTATGGCTGCTTCAGCCTCTCAGTTTCTTTTTGTCTCCCTTTTTTCTCTGAGCCTCATTATTCCCTTTATGCATCCTTATTTTGGTTTGTGTCATAGCTATTTTTGGGAATCTAATGAAAGTTATAGACCCTTCGTCAGAAAAATGCCACGTAGAGTTTTGCCAAGTATATTAGAAGATTGACCAACTCCCCCAACCCCAGTTCATCCATGAATTCAGTTCAGAAGCCTTGCTTAAACCATAAAATATTTTTGAAAATGTGTTTCACTGGAGAACTTTATAGTATATTTAAATTTAATTTATGTTCATTCACTACACACGTTTACCAACCACCTACTGTGTGGCAGGAAGGGCAGTCTAGAACATGACAGCAGCGTGAATAGGGCCCTGAAGCAGGAAGCAGCAGAATGGAAGTCAGCACGAGCCACATCAGAGGGTACATGGGGGACTGAAGGAATCCTGGCTGGCTTCTCAAAAGCTACAGGTAAACCAAGGAAGGTGAGGCATGAGATGTTGTTCTACTTCGTTGAGTTATCAGGTAAAAGGTTATTCAGCTCAAAGCTGAAATGGAGGAGACAAAGCTGAAGATGTTTGAAGACTGTGGTCATCCATCTCTGACATCTTGCTTGCAGTCATTCCCTTGTAGCTGAGAAGTGAAGCAGCCTAAAAAGCTTGTGAGAGAAACTGGCATTGGTCGTGAACACGTACTTTGGTCCATTCACTGAAGAACACTGGCATGTGGCAGAAATTTTCCTAGTGAATACACAAAGCATGCACTTTAGATTGAGTTTTTCCTTCATGATAGTATACAAGTTTAAACATGAGACTTTTTAGAAAAATATGACTATGCTTTTGATTATTTTTGTAACAGTTCTGAGAAAATGTATATACCATGCAAATTCATCATTTCAAAGTGCATAGTTTGATGGTTTTATGCATTCAGAGTTGTGCAACTATCACCACAATCAGGTCTACATTTTTGTCTCCAAAAAGAAACCCAATATCTTTAGACCTCAGCCTTTAATCCTCTCACGCACATCACATGCAGCCCGAAGCAACCACTATATATTTATAGATTAGCATATTATGTGTAAGTGACATCATAACACTATTATAACCTTTTGTAACTGATTTTCACTCGCCTGACGTCTTCATTTATCGTGACTTCATTATCTTCTATTGTCAAAATAATACTCCATTGAATGGATACACCACATTTTATCCATTTATGAGTTAATAGGCATTTAGATTTTTTGTTTGGGGGCTATTATGAGTAATAATATGCTATGAATAATATGCTATGAGTTTGTGTGGACATGGGTTTTCAGTTCTCCTGGGTGTATACCTAGGAGCGGAATTGCTATATAACCTTTGGAAAAACTGACAGATGTTTTTTCAAAATGGCTGCACCGTGTTACCTTTCCTATCAGCAGTGTATAAGGGTTTCCATTTCTCCACGTACTTGTGCTTCTTGCCGTCTTGTTTCAGCCATCCTAGTGGGTGTGAAGTGGTATCTTTGTGGTTTTGATAGGCATCCCCCTGAGGACAAATGATGTTGAGCATCTTCACAGAGCCTCAGTGGAGTAGAGCCCCCTTTGCCCTCAGCTAAAACCATCCCAACTCACCCCTCATTGCTTTGCCCCCATATCTCTCCACTCCCTCCCTTCTGCTTGGGAATTGCCTCCCAAATAATCTAACTGAACCCAAGTCCTTTGTTAGAGTCTGAGGAATCCAAACTAGGACACCACAAAAAGGAAATTTCTAGTTTCACCTTTGCTCCTGCCCGGGTTGTGTTGTTAAGCCTGCCTCAGAATTTTTTGTGTTTCCTCCCTTGTAAAGGCTAGTACTTTGGACCTACAAATTGCAATCATTATTATCACTTTATTGTTCTGAAATTTCATCCAGGATTTTATAACAAGGAGTATACCTCCCTTTTAAAATAGAATCTGCTGTACATCTGTCATCTGTTTACTTTTTAGGAAATTTTTGTCAAGAAGCCAATAGCCACATACGTTTTCTTAGTGGGGAAACTGGAATACTTGACAGCACACCAGAAACCTACTTTGTGCCACCTTGTTTCAGTCGCCTTTTGCCCTCTCTAGTCTTTGCAGAGAAATGAAAATCAGTTTCCACCTGTAAGAACCACCCCACAACTGTTGTGTTTGATGTACTCTTTACCAGTTGAGGGTGAAGAGGAACATGAACAAAGGAAAGATCTTGCTTTCAAAGACTTCATACAAAGAGGAAACGACAATTTTGAGCAATCTAAAAGCAAAGGGTATTATGTGAGGCGTGCTGGTAGACTGAATAAACGAGCCTTAAGTGCACAAATAGCTGCGGGAGACCCAGAACATAACCAGCACCCAGAGCAGCAGCACCCAGTGCTTCCTTGCAGTTCCCCCGACCCTTCCCAGGGTAACCACTATTGTGACTTTTTAACCTGATTTTGTATTATACACAAACAATCTACAACATGTAGGCTTTTGTACTGGTTTCTTGAATCCAATAGTGCACGATTCATCCATATTCTGACAGTTCAACAAAGAGTAGCTTGTTCTTTCTCATTGCTCTATAGTGTTCTATTATGTGAATTTATCAGAGTTCTTTTCTATGATTGATGAAAATGTGAATATTGTTTGCAGGTTTGGGGATTTAATTTTTTTTTCAGTAAGTTTTAATTCATGGAGGAGTTTTAGACTCAGCAAAATTAGAGTATAGAGTTCCTGTATTGCCCTATCCCCACATAGGCACAACCTCCTCTAAGATCAATATCCCACACCCATGGTCGTATATTTGTTGTTGTTGTTTTTTTTTTTTTTAGATTTATTTATTTATGCATACAAGCTGGGGTATAGGCCAGAGGCGTGGGGCGGTGAGAGACAGACCAGGGAGCAGAACAGTCAGATAGACAGAAATACACTGCTGAGGGGAGCAGCGGGCAAGGCAGGAGAGGTCTGCCGCGCCATGTGGGAATCTCCCTGGCCGGGCGTCGAACTCGCATCGCTGGTGCCGACAGCTCCACAGTGCAGCACTTAACCGCTGCGCCACCAGGGAAGCCCGGTAGTATATTTGTTAGAGCTGCTGAACCTACCCTAACTCATCATTGTCACCCAAAGGGTGCTGGCTTTTAAAAGTGGTGCTGCCATGGACGTCCAGCTGCAGTGCAGTCCTGCTGTAGTGGAGATGCACTTAACATATGCTATCCAGTAGTACCTACAGCCATGTGTGAATGCATGAGTATATTAAGCACTTAAAATGTGGCTAGTGACATCTTCAGAAATTAATTTCTAAGGGGAATGACTGCTAACTCCTGTCCAATCCAATAATCAAGGGTCAGAATGGTAAGATATTTTTCAGGAGGGATATTTATTTACCAGGAAGGTTAGGGGTGCATTTTATATTTATAATTTACAAAAGTAGGCAGCTAACAGTACTAAAACACTATTAGTGAGAGTTATTCAAAAAACAATTTTTTTAAAGATTCTTGAGTCAATATTCAAGGGGGGAAGTGGGAGAAGGGAAATTTATGAAAGAACCATAGTGAGAACAGGTAAGAGGCACGATAGAATCACCACTGTGCAGCCAGCAACAGGTTGCAGGCAGAGGCCACCCACTGACCCAGAGTGAGAGGCACTGGGGGAACTAGAGGGCCACGCCTTTTTAAAGCATCCTGCACTGCTTATTTATGAAATACAAAGGGGGAGTGCCTCTTACAATGGGGCAGTCTGGCAGACACCACCTTAAATGAGCAGCATCAGTGGTGCCAACCCGCTGCCCTGCTCCCTAAGCAATGCCACAGAGAGCCCTGCAGTGTTCTTGTAAAAAACACTTGGTCTCATTCTAATCACAAGGAAGCAATTAGACAATTCCAGATTGAGGATATTCTGTAAGATGTGGGACTTGGACTTAAAAGGCACACAAGTAAATGAATCCTGAACTGAAAAAACGTACTGGACTTTATTTAAATAATTGGGTAATTTTTAATATGGATTACATATTAGATAATAGAAATGTGGTAATGTAGGAGACTATCCTTGGAGATACGTGCTGATACATTTAAGGAAGTGTAGTATCATAATATCTGCAATTTCAAGTGCTTTCAAGTGGAGCCTCAGAGAACAAATGCGACAAGTGTAATAATTGAATCCACGTATGGGTTTTTTTCACCTTTTCTGTAGAGTTAAAATTTTTCAAATTAAAATGTGGGAGGTGGGAATATAAGAGCAGACAGTTATCATATGAGTGGAGGGGCCATTTAGAAGAAAAGACAGAACTATACCAGGAGACTCGGATAGAATCATTATCACAATTCACAGACACCTACTTCCTGTCCCTACCCTTAGCTGTGTTGCCCTTTGGGACATGAGATTATCCCATTCCCATATTGACAGGTAGGGATTTGACAGAACACCACTCTTTCTGAAATATAAACTGCAGTGAAAGCTTATGTTATAAAAAAATTATTTCAATGCAAATATTCAAGTATAACAGATGCTTGCATAACATTGCTTTGCTATAATATAGAAGAGGGAACAAAATTGACTCGTGGCTGGGGCTGCTGTCACGTTTGTACAGTCTCTTCATGTCCATGTGGGTGTTCTCCAGGCTCTGTGTTTCCTTCCACATCCCAAAGATGGGCATGTTAGGTTTATTGTCATGTCTCAATTGTCCTAATCTTGAGTGTGTGGAGGTGTGAGTGCCCCCTGAACTATCGAGGATTAGTTCTTGCTATGTGCCCTGAGCTGCCAGGTTTGGCTCCAGTTAACTCTGACCCTGAACTGGAATAAGCAGATTGGAAATTGAATGAATAAAAAATGAATACAAATGATGGTTTAATATAAAACATGGTTAGGTCTTTAGAAGTTTGGTGATGTTTTTGTGATAAGAAATATGCCACAGGAAATTAATTCTTATTTATATCATTAGCCTATGGTAAAATTGGTTTCTTCATTATACATGGTTTCACTTTAAGTAGTTACTTTCAACAATCTATGGACCTAAGTGAGAACTTCCTGTACTGAATTCTACTTAGTTGGCTCTTTAAAAGGTGAGTAGCCTTGCTAATAGACAACATTCATTGATATTTGCCTCTTTAAAAATGCCAGCTTTCCTTGATGTAGTGGTTCAACATCTGCCCGTTCCATTAGCCCTTGCCTAGTTTCTGAGCACCATGAAGTGACTTGAAGCCATCAGATATTATAAATGAGGGTGTGAGAGGAGAAAGTGAACTCCACAAGATCAAATTGATGAGTTTTAAATAGAACCCTGAACCCCAACAGCCTTACCACCTGCTTCAGTCATGACACTCCAACATGTCCACAATAGATTAAGATTTGCAAATGCCATTTTTCAAATGCTTCTTTTAGAACTGATTTTGCTGTATTTAGAGCAGGTAAATCAAACTGATGTAGAGCATTTTTTAAAAGTTACTGTGTGAGTAGTAACCATAGCCCTTCCTCTAAACAATGCATTTTACAAGAATTTTTGGCAGCAAACATGTCCTCAGAAGAGGAAATGGTTGAGGTGCTGACCTGGACCCCCAAGGGCAGCTGGATTCATGGCCATGCCTGGCTGCCCGCTCCCGCAGGACTGGCCGGCTTGCTGCTGTCCTGCCTTCTACCGGACAATGCTGGGACGTAATGCCTCTGCCGACAGGAAATGCCTCTGAGCACTGGAGGGAGGGCATGTTATGGTTCTCTTGTTAGTTTTTCTTTTTGGCAAACTCTGAACCATGGCAGAAGGAAAACATTGTCCTTAGCTTCTGGGCGGGCCAGTTGCCAGGCCTCTGAGCAGGCTGGTAAAGGAACTGATTCACTTCCTAAGCCTGCCTGTGTGCGAGCCCCATGGAAGGCCTGGGAGAACCTGGGAAGGTCCTAAGGGCAGGGAAGGAGTTGGTTAGAATCTTTCATCCTAGTATTCCCTGCAGGTTGAAGTCCTAATTCCCAGATGACTGAGCCTCTGCCAGACTCTCCCATCACTTCCTCCCTGACCTGACTGCAGGGCCTCTGCTGCTTGCCTGGGTCCACAGCCCAAGTTCTTCCTGCCCCCTGGAGGGCCTCTTCAGGGACTGGTGCCATGGCCTCACTGCCAAAGTAAACTTACTCTCCAAAGCCCAGCTCTGTGTTTCTTGAAAGCCTTCTCCAACTGCACCCCCCTGGATACACAATGTTAGGTGTTGCCAGAGCCTTTTAAATATGCTCCTGCATATCACATTCTAATGGTCTCTTTAAAATCAATTATTTGTACGGTAAAGGTTTTCCTTGTTGGGTACCAGCACTGAGCTGGAGGCTTTGGGTACCGGTGTAAGCGAAACAAGCCTGGCTGCTAGACACAGCTAGGTGACAAGGACAACTTGTCACCCTTTGAGAGGCACCGTAATAGGGGAAGAGCCCAGGCTCCAGGGCTGTGTCCCTCCAAGAGAAGGACACCGAAGCAGCCTGTGTGAGGAAGCCTGGCTATGCAATAGCTTTGGGAGAGAAAAAACAAGTGTTTGGGTTCAGATGTGTTCAATTAGACACGCAACAGATGTCAAGGAGCAGTTGCACATGTGAGTCTAAAGTTAGGCGGGGGAGTCTGCTCTGGACCTCCCCATTCAGGACCACAGACACAGGGACAATATTTAAAGCCCCCAAGAGAGGGTAGGTAGAGAAGAGAACCAAGAACTGAGTTCTGAGTCTCCCCACTGTTAGTTGACCTTCCTCATCTCATTTCCTTCATATCACTTTTTAGCAGGTCTGAAGCTCTTCCTAGGAAAGATAATCACAATAATCTGTACTATTGACACGGGCTGGGTACTTTATCCACTAGCTTGAGCTTGTAGCCCTGTAACTGTGAGGGCTGAATTTCTGTCATTTTAAACCACTAAATTTGTGGTTATCTGTCTCCACAGCTCTGGGATACTAATCCATGCACATTCCAAGGACATATGCCCTGAAACTGGATTTAGCAGATCTGCTTTTTCACAGGCAGCCAGGGTGAGTCTGAGGGGGATGGATAATCTATGGACCACAATACCCCATCTGCTTAGGCAGGGGACTCATAGAAATGAAACCTTTAGACCAGGGGAATTTTGTCTGGGATCTAGTCCTCCATGGAATCTGGAGTAGAAGTTCAGGGGTTCCAAAAATTCATTAAGTTCACATGAGAAACTGTCTAGGTGTGCACACATTTGTATTTTTCACATTTTCTTCAGATTTGCTCAGGCGTCACAGAAAAGATTGAGAATTAGCTACTATTCTAAAAAAAAAAAAAATCTGTTGCAGGGTATAACCTGGTCTAAGGTGGGGTGGAGGGAGAATGAAGCAACTATTAAATCAGGCCCAACCTCCAGAAGTTTATACTAAGCCTGAGAGAGGGGGAAGTCTTAATGAGTGAATCAAATGAAATAATGGTATCTTCGTTTCAAGAAAACAGAGCCCACAAGGTAGCCCCGCCATAGACACAAGACTGGCTGGGGTGTGGCCTCCATTCGGCAAGATAGGGGAACATGTAGGAAGGACGTAGGCGACCACAGGGCAATGTCCACAGGAGCTCAGCGCAGAGAGGACACACACTAAAACTGTCAAAGAACCAGAATTTCAGGTGGTGTCTATTTATTTATAGACTATGAAAACTATAGATTACATATGCATTTTCCCTTTAATCATTTCTTAGTTGAAATTGATTTTATATCACAACATCTTGGTCATGTTACTATTTTAATTTTGGTCCCTTTGTTTAATAACGTTTTCATTTTCTCTCTTTGCTCGACTGCTGGTTTAATGTCTCTCTTTCCCTCCATCTCCTACTGAGCTGTAAAGGCCACAAAGCCAGGGAGCCTGTCTGTTTTTCTCATCTTTGTGTCCCCGGTGCCTAGCACAATGCCTGACATACATGTTTCACTTCTGTGAGTGCGCATAACTTTTAAAAAGGAATGAACAGCTAATACAGTGTAGCCGCTTTAGAAAACAGTCTGACAATTCACTGAAACCTTAAACATACAGTTACAATGGGGCCCAGCAATTCCACTTCTAGGTATATGCCCAGGATATATAAATTTTGTATACTGTAGATACAAAAGAGTTTATAACAATGCTTTTAGGAATTTAAGAATATAAGCCAAAAAGTGAAAACAAGTGTCCAACTGACAAGTGACTAAATAAAATGTGGTACTTATTATTATTATTATTATTATTATTATTATTATTCAGCCACCAAATGAAGTGCTGACAAACGCTACAACATAGACCAATCTTTAAAAACATCCTAAGTGAAAGAAGTCAGTTACAAAAGGTTGTATATTGTATTATCCCATTTATAGGAGATGTCCAGAATAGTAAATCCGTAGAGACAGAAGGTAGGTGTGTGGTTGCCAAGGGTTGGGGCTGCTCATGGGGAAGAGAGAACTGCTGATGGGTACTAGGTTTTGGTCTGGTGATGAAAATGTTCTAAAATTAGGTAGTGGTGCTGGGTGCACAACTCTGGCTATACTAAAAACCGAAATGTATATGAATATATGTATAAGGATGATATCGCCATAAGCTGCTATTTAAAAAAAAATAAAATGAAATAATACAGTCATGTCCTTTAACCAAACTAAAATCTGCAAGGAAGATTTTAAATTATAATAATAATTTGTTTTCAGGAAAACAGCCCTGTGTGTCAGAAATGTGTGGTAGTGTGGCTGGATAGATTGGGACAGATCCCCGAGGTTACAGCTCATTAGTTGCTGGGGTCTTGGTCGGGCCACACAGAGTGGGGGTGGAAGGTGCCCTTGACAGCTGCGGAAAAGAAAGTGAGAGAAGGTGCAGGGGATTTGCTCGCCTGCACGTTTGCTTCCTCCTTTCTGGTCTCCCATCGCACCCTCTGCATTGTGTCCTGTTAAACCAACAGGACCAGGACCCACTGCTACCTCGGAATCCCCAGCAACCAAGGGCTTGGCCAGGCGCGATGTGTATTGTTTGGCTTAGAAAATGTGGTGGATTAATGAACCGACAAAGTGCCTCACAGTGACCCGAGAGGTCACTATAATCCTCTCGGGTGTCCGGGTTTGGGAGGTGGGTGACAGCGAAGGAAGGGGTCAACCCCGCGCCGAGGCGCTGCCGCTGTCTGGGGGGCGGCTACCGCAGCCTTTGTGCAGAGGTTGCTCCCGGCTCCGGCCGCTGGGGGGCGGCTTCCCGCCCTCGGACCCCCGACAATAGCGCTAGGGGTGGGGAGCCCGGCACTCCCGGAAACTTTTCCCTCGTGCCTCAGCCGCCACAGCCTGCGCCCGGGAGCACGGAGCTGGGCGCGCCCCTCTTCGGCCTGCAGTCGATGGCCGCCGCGGAACCCAACTCAGAGAAGAGGGTTCGTGGAGGCAGTGCCCCGGGGCTACCCGCGATCGGGGGGCCTGCGTACGCCCAGGTCCCCGGCCGCGCCGAGGCTCGGCATTGAGCCGGGCGAAGCTGAGCCGGGTCATGGGAGAGGCGCCCAGCCCCGCGCCCGCGCTCTGGGACTGGGGCTACCTGGATCGCTGCTTCGCCCGCCACCGCGTCTGCATCTCCTTCGGCCTGTGGATCTGCGCCTCCTCCTGCTGGATCGCCGCCCACGCGCTGTAATGGGGACCGGGGCTGGGGGGCGCGGTGGTGGGGCCGGGTCCGCCGCATTGGGAATGGGCTCTACCCTCCTGCTAACTCCCTCTAGGGAACCTAGAGAGAAGGGGCAGAAAGGGAGGAGGCAGCAGGTAGCGGGCAGCACGGCTCCAGAATTGAAACTAACATTTCACTGCAGACTGAAGTCGGACACTTCTTTCCGTATCCCAAGCACAGGGAGTCTGGGCTGGGAGCCAGCGGGAGGAGGCGGGGTGGCGCCGTGATAGGGCCCTGACCTGGAGTCCTGGGTGCTACTGTCAGCCTTTCCCTGTTGGCACAGTGAGCTGGGCAAGCAACAAAGCCTCTGGGCCTCATTTTCCTCACGTGAATGGGGAAGAAAACTTACTGGAGAAATGGGAAGATTAAATGAGTCCATCTATAAAGCTCTTAGTAAATACTCATTTAAACAGCATTGCTCTGCCACCAACACCTGGCAGAAGGCAAAGACACAGAACAAGTCTCAGGATGTTTCTGGCCTCAATTTCTCCAGAACCCCTTAGCTGAGAAGCGGGGTGGTGAGCATCAGCCTCGGCCAGGCATTTGTCCTGGTCTGTCCGGCACTTGGAGCACTTTGGCTGGGTGGTCACTGTAACCTGCCTTCTGAAAGTGAACTCTGCCTGAAGGTAGCCTCTGGGTCTTTGGCCAGCCAGTCCCAAGCTCCAAAGGATGGTGCCACCCACATATTCCCTGGCAGAGGAAAAGGCACCAGCACCCAAGGGAGGCTGGCTCCGTCTCACTTCAGATGCTCAAAATGACATTCCTCTTAGGCATTTGGTATTGTCGCAGAGATTCTGCAGCCCATTACCCAGACACTGGAGTACGAATTAAAAGACAACAGAACATTTACTAGTGTCACACTCACTCTTATAAGTTCTGTTGCAACCCGTGGGGTAGGGACTGTTTGTCCCCTTTAGGTGCGGAAGCCCCTGGGTTCCATGAAGGTAGCTCACTGCCCTGGTGACTAGGAAAGACAGTAGCCCTGTCCTGTTGGAAAAGGGCAGGTGTGAGGCTTAAATTTCCAGCTTAGAGGGTGGAAACTAAGGGCCCCAGATGTGTGTTAACTCATATGTCCTCACAGCCACTCTCTGAGGTGGGCATTGCTGGCCTGGCGACTAAGGAGAGGTTAAGTAATCCCCAGCGGTCAGCCTGGGAGCAAAGCCTCTGCTTTTTCACCCGACCTCACACACCCATTTGTTTTCAGGACTTTGTCACCTGAGCCTCATGGGCTTTCAGGAAAGCATCTTCTCTGAGCTGTGTGAGGGCTAGGTGGGGCCCCTGGCTCTGAAATGAGTTTAATGAGTACTGACTAAGAGCTGGGGAAGTGGTCGAAGGACACAGGGTACCCAGCAAAGCTCTATGTGTGAGTCCAGAAGACCCGCCGTTAACTCACTTCATCACCGTAGGCCTCACAGGCCACCATAAGTTCTCTCTCAAATGAGAGGATTGAAATAAATCATTTCTAACCCGGGTCCAAGCCAGAGAGTTTCTAATTTAGAGTCTTTACTCTTAAGCCTTGAATCAGTTTCAGGAGCCTCAAGCCCCAAATCAAGTTTGCTGTCCCTGCTGTGGACTTTGGGCTTCGTCTGGCAGGTCAGGGAGTGTTTGGGAACCCGGTATCCTTCCATCCGCACCCACTAATCCCCAGGGCTGACACTCATAACCAGCCAAAGGAACCAGTTGACATGAAGTGAGTACCACACTGTGGTTAAAGGACATGAGACCAGCTAGCCTCTGTTTCCCCACAGAAATGTAGCAAGGAAGAGCCATCGTTTCTGAGATCCCATCAGCGGTGCAGACACAGAGAGTTCTGGCCCCTTCCAGCCTGGCTTCCCTTTCTGCACTGGTTCCTGGGTGTGTGTGGGCGAGAAGGGGGACAATAAGAGAGTGAAGCCAGCAGTGGGGGATGCTCAGGGGAGGTCAAGCCAAAGTGCCAAGGCATCTCCCAGGAGCTTTGCTCTCCCCGTATGTAAAGAACATTCACCCAAATGAAATCAACTTGGATTTGGGCTGGCACAAACCAGGCCACCCCATAGCATGAATGGATGAGAAAGGGTTCGCTTTAATCTCAAAGATGCAAGTTGCCTTCTAAATTTAGTCAATTAGCTGTTCTGCAGTTGACTGCAGTGATTAAGTTACTTTTATAACCCTCCTGTTTCCTTTCAAGAAATAAAACCTGACAGCTGGTTTGTCAGCACTAAATGGTGGGTCATGAACTGGAGTCAGCCGAATTAGCAGGCAGAAATTCCACGTATTAGAGAGGTGGGTGTCCGCAGGTTTCATGGGGCCTGGCTCCTGCTTTGGGAGAACTGAGTTCAAGAGTCTTTCAAGTCTTTCTTTTCCCAGCTGTAAACAGTTCCAAAACACCTGCTGGATATCACAGTTGCCCTTTTTAGACACCAGCTCTGGAGGCCCAAACTCACAACTCCCCTGTGGTGTCCAAACCCCGTGTGTCTCCGCAGGCTTCTATATCTGAGATGTGTAAAGAATTCCGGACGGGACCAGTCGGCGCTGTGCGCTGCGTGCTGCCTCCTGACCAGTCTGTGTGATGCGGTCGGGGCAATTCTGGCCAAACAGCTCACCATCCAGGTGCGTGGGGCCCGCAAGCAATAAGCTCAGGCCAGGCCTTGCCACCCTTTCCCTGCAGCAGTCGCAGTGGCTACTGCCGCATGCCTTTGCTATGAGAGACAGCTTCACCTTGGCCGTGGCCTCTGCAGGCCTTTCACCCACATACCCCAGTCCTGCTCTTGGCCCATAACCATGTGGTGCATAGCTCACCTCCTTCAAGTCTCTGCTCAAAAGTGACCTGTTTACAAGCGTCCTGCCTCTCCCATAGGTGCTCTGGATCCTCTCATCCTGCTCTGGTATTTCCCAAAGCTTACCCCTAAAATACCTCTACTGTATTTACTTATTATGTTTGTAGTAATACTACTGGGATGTCGTCTTCAGAAGGGCAAGAATTTGTATTTGCTCCAGTGTCCCCATCACTTAAACATCACACAGTAGATGCTCAGTAAATAATGGTTGTTATTGGCTTTAAAGCTTGGGGCCAGCACCAGCTCGTGCAGGGTATTCGAACTCTTTTCCTAGCTGGTAAGGGGCATACTGGAGAGACTAAGAAGCAGATTCCAGTTTTCCTGGAGCCAATGCTTTCAAGCAAACCTGCCTAGAAGGGGCCTATCCCAACATACAAGTCCCAGGGAAAATTTGCTGGACGCCATTTCAGGGGACATCATGAGGCTAGTCATGGCCTGTGCCCACCGAGGTAGACATGAAGGAAAGCAACTGAGTGATTGGGATACAGGTTTGGAGAGCTCTAGACCCTGTTTTTAGCAGTGTTGGCTCAGAAACAAGTCCCGTCCATTTCTAGTGTCCAGTCTCATTAGCTGGTACGATGTAATGAGGTCCAGGTCAGTCATGCCGATGTTTATTTCATACGTAGCTTCATACTTGGCACTAAGGGCTTTGCAAGTAGTAACTCATCTAATCCTCGCATCCTATGACATGGGTGTTCTCAGTCTCCATTTCACACATGTGGAAACTGAGACAGGGAGAGGTTAAATAACTTCTATCATCACTTCACTTACCCTGTGGTCAGTAGCAGTGCCAGAATTCAAACACCAGGCTGCTCACGCTTCACCACTGACTCTGCTCTCACAGTAGTACATTTACAGGTAAGTGCATCTTACTTCCCCCAGGTGCTCTCTCAGGATTTTCCACATGTTGGCTCCTGTGACGTGCTTCGCATCGGAGAAGGCGGTTATCGTCCCTGTTTTACAGAGGAGGAAACTGAGGCCTGGAGAGGTTCAGTGCCTGGGCCAAAGCAGAGATGGCACCGTGCTCGGTGGATTGTGCAGGAGGGAGCCGAGGGCTGGTGCTTATCCTGTCCCCACTGGGGGGCAGCCGCACCCCGCATTGGTCATGGCAGCACCCCATCTCCTTATCAGTCAGATGGAGATGGTAACCACCTTTCTGGAGGTTGGGAGGTGTCCCTGGAAGCTCCATGTCGAGGCACACGTGTGGAAGAGGAGCGGGATGAGAGGTGCAGCAGTTGCTGAAAGAAGTTTAAACGCCGAGACTCTTATTTCCTTTTCTCCCAGGTTTTCACTGGCGCCTACCTAGCAGCGGTTGACTTGCTGAACTTTTTGTTCATTCTCTTCCCAGCCTGTGGCTCCAAATCCAGTTCTCATTCTGGTGAGTGTGTGCCTTTCTGTTCCTGTGTCCGTTCACCCACTCATTCATTGGTGCCGAGCACCTGGCCTCATCACACCCAGGCACAGTGGAGGAAGGAGCTCCCTGGTCTCAGATGAGGGAGACAGGCCTCAAGACCATAGTTCCAGCTGCAAGAGAGGACCCCCAAGATGCGCTTTGGGGAACCAGAGGCAGAGAGAGAGTAGCAGGGGGCAGAGAAGGGGCAGGAACGGGCATTCAAGGTGAAAAGAACAGCATGGCCACAGCCCAGAGAAGGGATGGGGCATGGCTGTGGGGGGCAAACAGTGATGATCTCACAACTTACTGAAGTGGATGCCAGGAATGGAGGCTACCTCGGACCAAGCAGGCCCTGGAGGTGGCATGAGCAGCCGTGAGGACGGGGCTGGCATTCCTGAGAAGGGAGAGCTATGGGCTTGGGCCCCTGTCCAAAAAGGAAATGTTTGCATCGCCGGGGTGATCGGGGCCCTCAGCTGTTCATTGCTGCCCAATGGAGAATGTTCTTACTGGGATTATTCAGAGGAGCGTCTGTCTCCAGGAGACTTTCAGGGAGGGCTCTCCTCATCCCACTCACAGGCTCGGCGCCCTGTCACAGACATGTCCACTCACAGATGCACGGATCCACTCACAGATGCTCTGCCAGACGGTGGCGATTACAGGAACTGCCAGGACAGAGTGCCTGTCCTCAGGGGTTTCTGTCTAAGGGAGATGGTGCTGTATGCATAGATACGTGTGATAAAGAGTAATGTCACCTCTGCCTTGAAACATAAAAGGCTATGAGAGAACCTAGGAAGAACAGAGCCAGAAGCAGGGGTTTGGGGGGAAAGGGTTGGCATGACCCAGAGAGGAGTGGGAGGAAAACTCCAAAGACATGGCACAGCCATAGAGCCTTGTAGGGTGTGGGGCATCTGGGCATCCATCTGGCAACAAGCTGGGGTCAACACCATTTCTTCCCACACAGCTGTCTATCAAATTCTAGATCCAGGAGCCATGTCAGGTGTTGGTGTCTGTTGCAGGTAGGGGCTCCCAGGAGAGGAAGAGCCGGAGGAGGCTCAGGGCTGGTGTGTTTGCCCTGGCCCTGCCGCTGAGCCTGGGTCCAGGCTGGGCTCTCTGGGTCGCTGTTCCGAAGGCTTCAAGCCCCATCCATGGGCCACAGCGGAGGCTTCTGGGAAGCCTGCTGCAGGTGAGGCTAAGCAGGCTAGAGGGGATGTGGGGTTATGTGGTTCCCAGTGTCCCAACCAATGCCCTGGGTTGGGGCAGCATGAGACCTCACCGTTATTTCAAGGAACCTACTAAAAGCAGAAAAGGCTGGTGTGGGCACATGAGCAGTCTCCTCAGGGTGCTGAGTGTGTCTCCTGTTCCTGCAGGACAATACGGAAATCCTTGGCTACCTGCTGGGTGGCATCGCTGCCCTTGGCTCCTGGGCTTCTCGGATGCCCCCACTCTCCAGAATTGTAAGGCTGGGGGGCTGGGTCTGTGGGTCACCATGGCAGGTCTTAGGGCATCTGGAAGCATCCTTGAAACTCCAGGTCTCTGGAGTGGAGGAGTGGGAGGGGTTACCATGTTTTTATGTATGTGTATGTTTGTGTGTGTGTGTGTGTGTGTGTGTGTGTGTGTGTGTGTGTGTGTGCATGTACATGCTCACACTCACCCAGCTCGGGGAAGATCTTGAGGCCTACTAGAGCCTCACCAGAGAGCCCAGCACTGTATTCTCTCCATTTCTTCTAGCAAATGAAAAGAAGGTTTTCAGGAAAAAACCCTGTGGTTGGCTGAATAAGTGTCCCGCTAGAGAATGAGAAGGTTTTGGAGAATAGACTCTTGGCCTCTGGGGTTCTTGTATTAGAGAGCATCTTACTGGCAGATTGCAGGCACCTGGGGGAGGGGTGCCCCTTGTTGGCCAGTTGTGGGGAGTAGGGGGGTGCAAGAGCTCACAGTCTCATGGAAGACACAGGAATGTAAAGTAGGATATTTTAAAGCTCCAAGAAACATAGACTCAGATGTTTGGGGTTTTGGAAGACGGAGGGAAGACTCCTGCACTATTCAAATGAGTGGAGTGAGCACTGTTCGCGCAGCCTGACGGCTGGGTGCTGGTGGAGGCCTCAGGCTGATGGCAGGCAGATGGGATCTCAGGAGGCAGAGAAGAGGGAAAGGGAAGGCCACTGAGGCAGATGTCCTGGTGCTGTGAGGGCCTCACTGAGGCAACCGTGGAGAGCTAACACTGGACTGTTATAGGCCCATCACTTAGTCGAAAAATAATGACTTGCCTGAGAGTCGCTGAATGGACATTCCAAGAGAACAGCGTTGGGAGTGGCAGGTGGGAGGCCACAGCCTGTGCTTTGCGACCAGAAACCTCCTTGGCAAAGGGGGTGAAGGGAGGGGAGTGGGGAGCACAGCACTCCGTTCAGCCACCCTGGGACAGGTCTCTAGGGTGGCGTGAGGGCTGGAAAGCCATGTCGGCACGACTTCCAAAGGAACTAACTCAGTGCCCTGGCCATGTTCCTAATTTTCTCAGGCTGCCGTAGCAAAATATCACAAACTTCCATAACAGAAGTGTATTATCCCAGAGTAGTAGAGCCAGAAGTCATGTATCCATGTATCCAGGTGGGGGTGGTCAGAGGAGCTTCAGAGTTGAGTTTAAGCCAGGGATGAACAGGAATCCCTCAGGCAAAAAAATGATTGAGCAAAAGCTGGAAGCCCAACAGAAGCAGCGCCCCAGGGCTGGGTATAGTGGGCTTGCCCACTCACCTGCTGTGCCACCAGGGCCTGGCTCTTACGGGAGTTGGTAGTGGCAGTGTGCCTTCCGGCCCAGCCTCCTGCTCTCTCCTCAGTGCCGGGGAAAGGCGGTCCCCGCCATCCACCTATGGACCCGGCTCCTGTCGGCCCTGGCTGGCCTCCTCTATGCCTCGGCCATCGTGGCCCATGACCGGCGCCCTGAGTACCTGCTTCGGGCCACACCCTGGTTCCTGACCTCCCTTGGCCGTGCTGCACTGGACCTTGCTGTATCCATCCAGGCCCAGAGAAGTCCTGTGCCTCATCTCCTCCCTGCCTTACCACACTCTTGGACCCTTTTGCTAGATGGAACTCTCCCCCAGCCAACAGGGAGGTAGGTGATTTGAAACCTGGGGCAGACAATTTGCAATTTTGTGTTTGTGGCTTTTTTCTTAATACAAAGAACTGTCTCTTGGCTGGAGCCCATGAAACAGCGGAGAGGGGCGTGGAGGGTCCTGGTCCTGGGGTCAGAGACCCAGGTTCCTATGTCAGTCCTGCGCCCTGTGTGGGTGATTCCCCACTGATTGTCCTCATCTCTGCTTGCCATCCTCACAAGGGGGGAGGGGCTCTGCCGGCTGACATGCCACGCAGGGGCAATCTTTCCTGTTCTGTCTGGGGCCCAGGTGGGGAAGAGAGAAAGTCTGACCGTGGCCGCCCCGTGGCTGCCCCTTCATCATTGGCCACGAGCACTCTCCTGCCTGGGCACTGGAACCTCAAGGACAAGCTAAGCTCAGGGAGTCTGTGGGTAGTAATGTGGACAGTGGGTGATGGTTTTGCTGTGCTGGGGTGTGTGTGTGTGTGTGTGTGTGTGTGTGTGTGTGTGTGTGTGTGTGTATGTGAGAAATCCCTGTGGCTCTGGCTAAATAGTTCAGAACTCTTAGGTTCTCATGTACTGTATGTGTTATCTAGTGCTGTTGTAACAAATTATAGCAGACTTGATGCTTTAAACAACAGAAATATATCATTTCACCATCCTGGAAGCTGGAAGTCCCAAATCCAGGCAGTGCCACACTTTCTCCCGGGCTCTGGGGAAAAGCCTTTCCTTGCCTCTGCTGGCTTCCTTGGCTCCTGGTGTTCCTTGTTTTGCAGCTGCATTATTTTAATCTCTGCCTCTGACTCCACAGGGCCTTCTTCCCTTTGCGTGTCTCAGTCTGTCCTCTCCTCCAGTCATAGGTTTTAGGTTATTCTCTAATCCGCTGCTATCACCTCTTTACTAACCATATTAGCAAATTATATCAGCAAACTAATTATGTTAGCAAAAACTTGTTTCCAAAGAAGGTCACATTCAAGGCTCCAGGTCGAAATGAATTTGAGGGGGGCCACTGTTTAACTCACCACATGTACAGTCTCTGTAAGCCAAGCCCTTTAGGGAAGATGTTAAACAAAACATCAAAAGATGCAAATTTTTTGAGGAAAAAGATTTTTTGAAAGACATATTTACAAAGTGATTGTTATAGATGGACTCTTGCTGGGTGCTGGGTCCTGGATGGGGACAGGAACTGGAGAGGCAGATCTAGTCCTGTCTTCCAGGGAGCTCGTGCCTGTCCTAGGGCCGCTTAGGGCCGCTCGGGGAGAGCTCCCGGGGAGGCGCAGGGGAAGCAGCGCTGGGTGGCTGAAGTGCTCTGCGTCCTTGAACCTTAACTCCACCTCTCAGATCATCCTCCTTTCCTGGGTGATGAAGAGCAAGATGAGGCGGACCTTGGGGTTTGCCTCTGAAGCCAGAGAGAGCCCCGACACCCAAGCCCTTTTGACATGTACAGAGAAAGAGGAAGAACATTTCGGGCCGAGCAATGAGGCAAGTCTCCTGGGCTGGTGAATTGCTGTCCTGCCGGGTTTGTGTTCCGGGTGGCCAGAGGGGGATCCTTGCTGAGGCAGGCTTGGGAATTCTGGGGTCTCTGTGAGCTTGGCCAGTAGTTCCCTTTAAAAACTATTGTTTATGCCCAATGCTAAAGTTCTCTCCATTCTCCAATTACAGCATTTTTTAAAACATTTTTTAATCACTTAAAAACTCCATTTTTAGCAATGTATATTCAGTCAAGTATCCACTGTGCTATTTATTAATTTACTTACTCATATGGAGATTTAAATGTACATATTACATGAATTAACATATTAATATAGAACTATTTTAATTTTTGCCCTTACAGTTCATGAAAACACATGCTCCCACTTTTGTATGAATGTTTGACATCTGCATCATCAACACCAACACTTTACTTTTTTAGTTGATAACGCCAAAAAGCTGATCTTTAAAAGTATTGTTTATAATAACACCCACCACCTACAGTTATGTCATACTACTAGTAGGAATACATTTGAGAGAAACCTCTCCTTCCTTTGTTGATTTAATCAAGCAACTTCTGCAAGTAGCCAGAACTTCTCTGAGGTGCTTTGTCTTTGCCAAAAGTCCTTGGTTCCAAATAATGAAAAAATGCTTCATAATACAAGAGTGTTTGTAAGGCTTTGAACATAAAGCAGATCCATCTTTTCTAAGATAATTTTTTCAGAAAACAAATCTTGCCTATTACCTGGGACAAAATCACTGGCTGAGACAGGAGTGCATTTGGACAAATCAGAAAACTACTCCAAATGTTCTAGTTCAACATTGTAATCTGAGGTCATCTGACTGAGGTAAAAGGGGTTGTTATGGTGCTTGAAACAAAGAGTCAAGTTCCTATGAAGGACCTAAAGGGAGGTCATTTTCGTTCCATTACTCATTCTTTCCTTTCATTATGAAATGATATCCCAAAAGGAGCTAAAATTCTTAGAGAGCTCTGTGTGTTGGTGTTCTGAAGGGATAAGTAGAAATCTTTGCAATGACTTCAGCCAGTGACCCTTTACAAAATGGTCCACAAAGTGTGGTCCCTGGGCCTGCATTGCCTGGGAACTTGTCAGAAAGGCAAATTCTAGGGCTCTACCCAGATCTGCCCAATAAGAAACTGAGCGAAAGGTCTGGTGATCTACATTTCAGTAAGTCCCCTGGGTACTTCTAATGCACAAAAGCATTTATCTGTCACCTACTGCAGTGGTTCCCGAACTTTGTCATTCTGGGGGCCTTTTAAACCTAGGTCACATCCCATACCAATTCAATCTTAAGATGTCTGTGTGGTGAGGGCCAAACATCATTTGTTTTGCTTTATTTTTTTTAAGATCCCAGGTGATTCCACTATACAGCAAGGTTGGGAAACACTGAAACTGTATCCTCAAAGATAATACACAGCTTATAGGAAGCAAAATATGAGATGTGCCATAAAAAAAACAAACTACTTTAGGGTAGATCTGCCTGTTCTGTTCCCTACTCTGTCTCTGGAATCCTCTCAACAGCCGTCCCACCACCCCACCCCACCCCCGCCCACACACACACACCTCTGACCTAGACCCCAGTTCTTGTATGCATAAATAAAATAAACCAAAAAGAAAAACTACTTTAAAGATCCTTTTTTTAAAAAAAGATTTATTTATTTATACATACAAGCTGGGGTACAGGCCAGAGGTGTGGGGGCGGCGAGAGGGTTCACCAGAGACAGAGCGGGGAGCAGAACAGGCAGATCAGAAATACACTGCTGAGGGGAGCAGCGGGCGAGGCAGGAGAGGTCTGCCGCACCATGTGGGATTCTCCCCGGCCAGGCGTCGAACTCCCTTCGCATGCTGCCGACAGCTCCACAGCGCAGCGCTCAACCGCTGCGCCACCAGGGAGGCCCGATCCTTTTTTTTTTTTGAAGATTTATTTATTTATGCATACAAGCTGGGGTACAGGCCAGCGGCCTGGGGCGGCGAGAGGGTTCACCAGAGACAGAGTGGGGAGTAGAACAGGTAGATTGACGGAAATACACTGCTGAGGGGAGCAGCAGGCGAGGCAGGAGAGGTCTGCCGCACCATGTGGGATTCTCCCTGGCTAGTGTCGAACTCGCATTGCTGCTGCCGATAGCTCCACAGCGCAGCACGCAACCACTGCGCCACCAGGGAGGCCCTACTTTAAAGATCCTTTTGAAGAAAATGGGACCATATATTTAGAAATATCTTCTGATTTTAAGAAATCTTCTGATTTCTGACCTCAGAATTCAGATTGGGTGCCTCTTACCACACTACCGCATTGCAAGCCACTCAGGACAATGGCAGCCATCACTCGCTACATGGAGCTGACCGTTGAACCTGTGCAGCAGGTGAGTGGTCTTAGGTCACAGCTGGGTATCAGAAGGGGAGCATTCAGAGAGGGCTTCCTGGAGGAGGTGACACTAGCTAAAGGAAGGGCAGGATGAAGTAGGAAAACATTCTCCAAAGAAGGGGAGGGCAGATGGAGGAGAGTTCAGGAAATGAAAGGGTGATGAGGAGGCAAATTATCCTGCAGAGTCTCATCCTGGGGCTAATGGAAGTCTAGGAGGCTTTGGGATTAGATGTGCATTTGAGAGCTATCATTCAGGCAGTGTTGGGGAGTGGACTGGGAAGAGGAGGCTAGAAGCAAGGTAGCCAGTAAGGAACCTTTGTAAGTCCAAAAAAGAGGTGGTGTGGCCTAATCCAAGGCCAGAGCAAGAGATGGAGTAGAGAGAGTTGGGAGTAGATCCTTGCATGGGGGGTTAGGGGGGTGGAGGGGGTGTGAAGATGTGGGGGTGAGGAAGTCTGAGGGCACCAGATGACTCCCAGGGTTCTGGCCTGCATTTGGGGATCCTCAGGAAGATGGACTAAGGAGGGGAAAGGTGATTTCACTTGCCATCCCACTATCCCGCTGAAATGGTTTCTGTGAAGGTTACAAGTGATGTCCAAATCGGAAAATCCCAGGGTCATTCAGTCCCGATTGGGATTCAGCTCATCTTGCCACTGGCTTCTTCTCTCTCCTGATTTCCTCCCACCCTCACAGTCCTCCTTTGCCCATCGCTTCTGCTGGCTCCTCCTGGTAAGCTTAACTTTAAGGTTGGAATACCCCTACTCTGCCCTAGGAGGCTCTCTTCTCTTAGTATATTGTCTCGTAGACCCAAGACCTACATACCTCTTACAGATGTTCCCAGTGTCTGTCTCCATTTTCCCTTCTCCCGGGTTCTGGCCTTGGCTACCTGGCTGCCTAGGGCATCTCACATTCACCAATTCCAAAAGGAAATTCTGGATTTCCACACCCATCCAGCTTTTGTCCCCAATGTCCTCTTCTCAGTAAAGGACACCACTGTCTGTGCAGCTGCTAAAGCCCCACATTTCTTGTTCCCTCTCACTACCATGCTTGTCCATCCATTTGCAAGTCTTGTAATACTTCTTTTATAATAGCCTCCGAAGGGTTTTCTTCCCTGATGGTGTTCTTGTCCCTCCTCCATCTACTTAAAGCAGACACAGGAGGGTTTCTTACCAGTGCAAATTACACCTTACCCCCTTGGTCTAAAGCACGCCTCTGGCATCCCCCATTTGGTGCAGAACAAGTCAACACTCCATACACAGATTTCCAAGACCCACGCAGCCCAGTGGCCCAGCGCGTGATTACCCCCTGCAGCCTCCTGTTCTCTTGCTCTGTTCAGTCCTCTGGCTATGGTATTTCTCTCCATTCCTTTGCCTAAATGCTCTTCCTCTTGATTGTCTCACACGACTTTCTCTCTTGATTTTCAAATGGCAGGTAAATATCACCTTTACCAAAACCTCTTGACCACCCATTCAAAGTAGTCTGCCTCTTGCCCAGATAAGAATTTTGTCTCTTCTGTCTTGCTTGCCCACACCATGGGCATCACGACAGGGCTCTCGGTAAGGGGTGTTTGGAATACCGAGTTCAGTGCTGGTGGCCTTGCTGAGCTGCCCACGGGCAGAGAGAGTTTGGGCCTGAGAGGTAGGTTTTACTGTTCGTTGTTGTTCCTTGGTGCAAATAACCCCAAGTGTGACATAAGTGCGGTTTAGAAAAGTTCAGGGCATGTTTTCACAATTAAGAGCCCACTTTAGCCATCAATCCCTTCTTCTATTTGGAGGGTGGGGGGGTGAGTGGTGGGGAGCCCTGGGAAAGCCCAGCAAACATGACAGCATCTGGTCAAAGCTTTGCAGTAGACATTTTAAAATCATGCAACTTCTAACAATAATAGTGCAATAGTACACTCACTTTAGCCTTTCCAGTACTTGAATATTGAGTGGATTCCTGCTAGGGAGCAGACTCCATGAAAGAAGAGTGTGTTTCTCCTTTACTTTCTTCTGCTGAGGCCCACCTGCACATTTTTTGAACAGCAATACTTCCTCTCAGCATATTCCTTCTTTGTCCACCAGAGGGCGAGAGTTAGCGCGGAGACTGCTCCTGACAGGGAACCTGGCACCTCACTCACTCCCTTCTAGGGCCTGTTTCCCATAGTAGAATGCTTATTGAGGACTTACTGCTTGCCTGGCCTGAGTAATTAGTAACAACCAACATTTCTGCAGTGTGTATTGTGGCTCATGTTCTGGTTTCAGTGCTTTACAAAGATTAAGTCTTGTTTAAGCTTCATAGCCAACCCCTGTGGTTATTATCCTCATTTTACTGATAAGGAAACTGGCTTCAGAGAGGTTAAGAAACTTGCTCGAGATCACACAGTTTGTCAGTGGTAGAACCAGAATTCAGACCTTTATCTCCCAGGTAGAAAAGGCTCTTAGCTGCTGTGTTATATTGCTTCTTGCTTGACAGAATGGTGGACACCAAGTAAACACTTGATAAATGGTCACTTTTTAAAATCATTAACACAAATTCTCATAACAACCCTGGGAGATGAATGCTATTATCATTTCCATTATTATGTATTAATAGTGACTTTCTTATTATTTTAAATTGAACTATAGTGAGAGTTAAGTCACTTTCCTGAGATCCTATAGTTGGAAAACACAGAAATAGGGTTCAAACTAAGCTTTTATAAAGTGAACACACATTCTACGCTGCCATTTTGTATCTGCTTGGTTAGTGAACTGTTCCTTTATTTGTGAGAATCTCCCTGGGGCAAGGCTGTGGTGAAGCAGGCACCCTGTTGCCAGGTGCACTGAGGTGTGTCCTGTTGGACAGTCACCTGAAAGCGGGCGACAGGAGCCACTAGATGGTCACTTGTCTTCCCAGAGGACCCTTCTGAAAACTCATCCTAGCAGAGATGTTCCTGGAGAGCCTGGGCTGTGACTAGTTGGGCCGAGGGCAGGGCGAGCGCGGGGACCGACAGCCCATCCTCAGCTCGGAGTACTGAGTGCTCCTTTTTATCTGCTGACTCAGGCGTGGCCAGGCCCTGGGAGTTTATAGAAGCGATCATTCCTGATGAAGGGGAGGCCTCTGCACCTCACTGCCCACCCCAGAGGGCTCCCCCAGGGCCTTCCTGAAGTTTCTGCTCCAGCACCCCTCTCCTACCAGCTGCAAGGGGACCCCGCCTGGGTTCCCTGCTGCTTTCAAAAAGCTGGATTTCCCTCACCTATCCTGTTGACTGCATACTTAACCCAACCAGGACTGGAGTCCCATGTGATTTGGGGTTCAGTGGAGTAACTGTTCTTCTTTTATGTCCAGGACATTTACATCTGAGCCCTGTGATACCCCTTCAAAGGAGGCAAGGCAGGGATCACTGTCTTCTTTCCTGGATCAGGAAATGGAGACTCAGGGAGGATTCATTTCATGCCAGGGTCACATGGTTAGTGGGTGGAAGATCCAAGTCCAGAAAGCAGGTTGTTCCCCTGTGGTGTGTCTATGGAAGACCCGATTCCTGCCTGGCTCTGAAACCCTGGCTGAGGGAGCTTGAGGAACTCTGAGGAAGCCTCCCATGAGCCCTGGCGAGGGAGGGAGCCTGGATGGATGGATAATCTCACAACTCTCTTCTTCTCTTAAACCTTCCCAACTCACTTTCATATGTTGCTGGTGGGAGTGAGTTGGTGAGGCCTGCCGGGAATGTACTTCTGGCGATCCCTATCCAAGCGGCAAATGCCCATACTCACATGGAGTCAGAGGTCGCACTTCTAGGAATTTATGTTTTAAATACCCTGGAATCTTGGATATGCAACATAATTTTTTGCAGCCAGTGATGATTATAAAAACAAGAGATTAGAAATACCTTAAATGTCCTTACATGTCCTTCAGTGGGGGACTGGCTAAATAGGATTCCAACACCTATAGAAATGCTATCCCCCTAAAGAAAAAACCACCTGATAGAGATCTCTGAGACATAGTGTTAAATGAAGACAAGCAAGACACATGAGAGTGTAGAGCTTTCTATTTGCCTATCACATGTACTTGATCATATACGCATGGGATATCTGGAAGGATACACAGAAACTGGGTGCTGACTGGCTCTCTGGGGAACTGGGTGGCTGGGGGATGTGAGGTAGACATTGCTTTCCCCACCCTGGCGTCCCTTAGAAATATGGGGGGGGTGTGTGTGGTGCCAGCAGTGCACAGGCAGGTTCTCTATGACCCGGGCAGACAGGTAAATGAGTCCTGGAGCCCTCGGTTGCTTTTTCGGGCTTCGAATGTTTTTGTGCAGCGTTTGTAGTGAGGCAGCCAGGTGCAGGGCAGGCAGGGGCCCGGGGGCCAGCAAGCTGGCAGGCTCCTAGCCCCCAGCACATCTTTATTCTCTCGGGCTCTCTGGTGTTCTCTCGTGGTCTCTCTGCTGCACCCCACCGCGTGGTCCTCTGCCGCCACGCTCTGGTCTCTGCTGCTGCCCCTATAGCCTCCGCCCCCAGGCCCAGCTGCGCCCACACCCTACTCCAGGTGCCACCATCAGACACACATGCAGGACCACAGGGGTCTTTCACTGATGGGAGGGCAGGAAAACCTGATTACCTCATTTCCCCATCAGTGTGTACTTTGACAATTCACAAATAATAAACCAAGTCTCCCCACCTGCCCTTTCCCACACACCTTGCAGGCGGGGTGCAGTGCCACCAGGCTGCCTGGAGATGGACAGACGAGCACTGGAGATGCGCCCCTGCAGGAGCCCCCCTCATACCCTCCAATTCAGGTCATCCGGGCCCGTGTGTCTTCCAGCAGTGACTCTGAGGCCTCCTCCATCAACTCCGACCTCGAGGTACACGCTGATGTCTGCGGTGGGTGCTTGGGTGCCCTTGCGCGGCTGCCTGTGCTGCTGTCTCTCTGCATGCCACCCTCCCGCCTGCTAAATAATGGATCAGCACCTGCAGGGCTCTGGCAGCTGGCCCAAGGGGCTTTCCACTCCGCATCATGCTGACAGAAGCTTTTCACTGTCAGATTAGTCAGGGAAATACTGCATATTGCAGTGCGAAGGCTCACTTGCATGTTCAAGTCTTATAGAAATAAATGCACAAATGATGATAACACTTTAAGCGCCTCTGTGTTTCCCAAACCTATTTGACCATGGAGGCCTTCCTCCTCCCCCAACAGGAGCAGCAGCTGCAGCCTGTTTTGCTAAAGGGGGGTGGGGGTCATACATGGGCCCCTGCCCCCTTTGTAGCACCATTTCTGGCACTTTCATAAACCTTGCCTCATTTTTCATTTTTGGATCTGTCACATTTTGGATCCCACACCTGAGAGTGTAACTCTGAGGCCTGAGCTGAGCTGTTGCTCAGGTCCGCCAGCACCATGGACCAGGAAATTTCCCTCTGTCTGGAAAATGGTGTCAGCAGGAGCCTCTCTTTGTGGTGGGAGGTGTTCTTCATTCTGGGCTGTGTTCTATTATCATGGTAGTTAAGTGTCCTTTGGTGAAATTATGGTAATTGTCAATGGTGACTTTTGGTGTTTTGGTTTTGATTTTCATGACCTTATTGGGCAGAAGAATCAATTAGTCATGTCCTGAGTCAGTCCCTCAAATTTGGTGAGCTCATAGGGGACTCCAAATTCCGAAAGCCATTGAGCTTTGGAATAAAATCCAGGTTTTTAGGATGATGTCCTGACCCTTCATACTGCCACCAGCCTCATGCCCTCGCCTAACTGTTCCCCATGACTGGGGACTATTCCCTGTCCCCAGGTCTCTGGGTCTCTCCTCTTACGGATTTCTCTGGCCCAATTTCCATGTGTCAGGATCCTACCCAGATGCCACCTGCTGTGAAATGACCCCCCCCCACCACCCCCATACACACAGCAGGGATGAATGGCGCCTAGTCCTGAGTGCCCAGATCTTCTGTCTCTTACACAACTTCCACTGTTTGCGGCGGAGCCTGGTGAGCTCTGGGGACTATGCCCCCCCACCCAGGCTGTGCCTGAGACTTTAGGAGTAGCACCTGGGCCACCTTCATATCTTTCTCTCTCTCTCTCTCTCTCTTCCTGTATCCTGGGATCCTGGAACACAACTGGGAGCCCAGAGCTGGGTTTGGCCTGAGGAATTCTGCACCAGACTGAGGACATTTGCGTGTCCCTTGTCATTCTGGACCCAGCATTTCTTGGATCTGGTCTCTGAATTTGTAGGATGCCTGAGGTGCATGGCTTGGTAGCCTGGAGTCAGCAGGCTTGGCAGAGAGGCCTAAAGGGACAGAATGTGCCTGACAAGAGTGTGCCTAGTGAGAAGAGGGAATGGTGTCAGGGATAAGCTGGAGAGAGCAGGAAGCAACATTCTCTCTGTGGAAACAAGGACGGCTTTCATCACCTGCCCTCGGTGAGGTCAAATTTGTCTCTGTGACTGGTTTGAGCCATTTCTCTGTCATACAGGCCTTATTCTTCTCCCACTCCTTTACTCTCCTTTAAAACTTTTTTTTTGACTATGTAAATTCCGAGGAGACAGAGTACACTCTTCAATTAGCAAATGGAAATGAATGCTTTTGCCTATGTTAAAAGGAATTTATTTTTAGAAGTTCAGCTGCCCCAGCCCACCCTCTCCAAGACCCACCCCACCCATCCGCAGTACAGTCCTCCTGCCTCACCCCTCAAACATCCCTATGCTACCAGTGACAAAGTGACTGAGATCGGTGAAGGAATAACTTAGAATTTTACTAAAAACGCCCATGAACGGGTCGCACAAGATCGTAAAGCTCTAAGCACAGATCATTTGGTACATAAGCAGGAGATAGGTCGCTTCTTAGAGGGATGTGATTCCTGGGATCTTCTGCTAATACATATTTTCTGTTCTTAAAACCAGTAAGTGTTTATTGTAGACAACTTAAAAAATATAAAGAAGGAAATGAACATTCACCCACAGGCCTTCCAGCCCACAGCTGCCTCTGGGTGGTGGGTGGGTGTGCTTGAGAGCCTGCTGATGTTCCGCAGCCGACAGTCCTTCAAGACCCGGGGGCACAGAAGGCAGAGAGGAGCAAAGGCCAGCAGCCGCCTCTCACTTCCTTGCTCTTTGGTTACTCATTCTGCGAACATTTTTTGAGGGTGGGAATTTGAAAGAAAAGTGCTTGAGGACAAATGGGCTGGCCCCGCCCATCCACGTGAGGGAGAGACAGGTACTTGATAAAGGGGTCACAGTTGGCAGTCTGACGCTTGCCTTACTCCCCCAGACCACCCTCTCAAGAGAAGGGAGCAGAGGGTTGGTGACAGGGCCCTAGGGCGCATCTTCTTCTGGTTTACTCCCCGGATTGCACAGGCCATACAATTCATGGCATTGGACTAAGACAACCTGGTTCCCCACTCCCCGCCCCTGCTGGTCTGCCCCAACTCCAGAGAGGTAGGAGGTGCCCTCCACCACCTCCCATTGTCAGTAGGGGCTTCTGCTTAATTCCTTAGTGGAGGAGTGAGTGCTTTCCACTTCCACTGTGGAGGCCTGTGGGCTTGGGACCTCTGCTGTCTCTTCTGTGGTTCTTTATGATTTTATAACTACCCCACACGGGGCTTTATGTCCATGTTTTGGGGTGACGTACCAACTGTTTTGAACACCCACTTCCTGCAGTGCTGGGGAGGTGCTTCAGCCACACTGTCCTCACTCACCATCTCCTCAGCACGTGAGGCTACAGGCATTTTTAATCCCATCACTCCGTCGCAGCCCCACTGCTGCGTGGCTTGTGCTGTGCACCGGTGGCTGGCGCCTGCCTTCTGTACCTTATAAGCAGTGTGGTGTCTTCCCTCAGCTGTCCCGAGGCAGGTGCTTCTGTTATTTTCCTTGTTTTCCAGAACGGGCTGGGACTCCCTAAGTAACTTGCCCAAGGAAACACCGTCTTCGTCATCATCATTACTGACAGACCTGGGATTTGAACCCAGCTCTGGCTGTCTCTGAAGCCCATTATTATTCCTATTTTCCAGGAAAGTGCTGTCTCCCCAGGACTCTTTCTACTCACCTGTTCTCTGCCTGGGTCCTCAGGGAGTTCCCTAATAGACAGGTTGAAACATTGGGATTTACCAGTAACTCCCGTGATGGCAGAGCCAGGGAAGGAGTGACGCAGAAACAGATTAGGCCATGGGCTCATGCATGGAGGGAGAATTTGGATTATTTTCACTTTTCCTTATGTGTCCACTGGTTGGGCCTGTTAGGGCACCAGATGAATGGTGTTGAGGCCAGGGGGCGACCTGGCCCCTTAGAGAGGCCATGTGCTTGGACAGCACAGACTTCTGGACATCTCCACAAGACAGAGGCTGGCTCCCCTCATTTGTTCACTCACAACCCATTGACACATGGCCCAGCACTCGCAGAGGGTACGGAACAGACGTCGAGCAGTCACTGGAGGGTCAATGCCGAAAGAGGTCAGGGCTTTCAAGCATGGCCCCTCACTTTCTAGGGTGGCCAGCACCCATTTTCTGAATTGACCGTCCTTGAGTGAGGGAACTATGAAAGCTACCAGGCTTCCCCCAGTCTCACCTGACGGAAGGGTGTATAGGCAACGAGACACTTTGAAAACCAGCAGGTGACAAAAACTCACACTGAGAAAGGTCTGGAGATGTTGCTCTTGTACCTATGAAAGCCTTTTTTTTTTAAGTCACTGGGATCCAAGGAAAGAATGAGCTCAGCTTTGTGATGAAGGAGCATTTAGTCATTTTTTTCCCCTTCCTTGCTTCCCAGTCACACCATAGACCTAGTGAGGAAGAAGCTTTATCTAAATCCTGCAAGGAGACTGTCTGGAGGACAAAGTCTGCATGTTGGAGAATGGCTGTGACTCGAGCTAGGGTGTGTGTGTGTGTGTGTGTGTGTGTGTGTACACACATGTGTGGGGGCTGAGAAGGGAGCCAAAGTCACCCCGGGCCCTGCATCCTGAGGGCCAGTTCTGTGCCTAAGGCTGCCGACAAGGAGCCTGCTCTCAGCCCTGTCCCAACACCAGCAGGCCAGGACAGAGTCCCTCGGACACTTGCCATTCTTAAAGGCAAATCATTCTTTTAAGAAAAAGGTTACATGTATATACTACAAACATGCTAATTTTAGAACAAAGTACATATAAATGTGAAGAAGGAGGCTAGAACCTTCCAGTTGGCACCAAAGGCCAGAAATCAAGTTCAGGGCAGGTTTCTGCCCTCCACAGAGCTGTTTTCTCCCCCAGAGAGCTGGCACCACCAGTCAGAAGACCACACAGACAACAAATATGTGGGGCAGCCAACTGGTTCCCCTGGAGGTGAGGAAAGCAGTTCCCCTGGGCCCCCAAAGGGAACCCGTGCTGTGCAGGTTAAGGAGCACTGAGCCTGGAGTTGGGGGACACGGACTGTCTGGCTCCTGCTGACCTGCAGCGTGGCCTAGGCTTGCCCTGGACTTCTTGAGTTTTAGATTCCCCTCTGTGAGTGGGAATCCCGAGACTGTTACTTCTATGACAGCGACTAGGAGGGTAGAAAGGGGTGCCGCTGGGCTTGGAGATTCTACCAAAGGCACTCCACCAGGCAGAGTGGGAAACGAGCTGGAGTGGACTCAGATACTCCCTGTGGCCCTTACAGCCGCAGAAACAGGCAACAGCCACTCTCTGGGCATGCTCGAAAGGGGAGAGAATAACCTTAGGGAGGGTGATGAGGCTCCGACAAGGTCAGGGTGTGAGGGAGCTTTGACGGGGTGCAGACTATTCCCCTGAGTGCTCACTGTGCAGCCCCACTGTGGACTGGGCCATCGGTAATTCCCAAGTAGCAGCGTGACCCTAGAATAAAAGGCTGTCTTTGGAGGAGGTGGGTGGGTTAATTACACTGAGTTAGTTCTTAGAAGTAGAAAGAATTCCCTCAGGAAAACAAAGGTCTAACCACCGGCAAAGGTGTTCACATATTTGAGAGCACAGCAGCTCAGCCTCCTCTAGCCTCCTCAGCCTCTAGAAGCATTTTCACTCCCACTGCCTGAAATCAAAGGAAAAACTTTATTCCACCCACCGGAACCCACATGGGAGCTCCTGCCTGAGCTCCTGCTTCCTCTCCGTCATTGCTATCCTACCCAGGGGCCCCCAGCTCCAAGGCCTTCTGCGCTTCCCAGCTGCTTGCAGCTGAAACCCAGCCCCCTTAGCCTGGTTTCCAGGGCATGCGCCACCCAGCCTGGCTGGGCCAGCTTTCCAGTTCTTCTCTGCACACTCAGCTTTCCCTTCGCTGGGTTCCTTTGCTTATCTCCGGCTTTTCCTCTTGCCTTTCCAGGCACTGGCTGAATCCTGCTTCCTCCAGGAAGCCTTTAGCAGGGTTGCTTAATTTAGAGTGCAAAAAGTACAGGACACCCAGTTAAAGTTGAGTTTGAGATAAACACACACAGCAGCATTGTTACCTGAAATTCAGCTTTCACTGGGTGTGCTATGTTTTATCTGGCAGCCCTATCCCTGACCCAAACTTGATCATACCCACTTCCGGCCCTCCCCTAGACCACTTTTTCAGTTCTTCAGAGCAGCATTTGAATCAGCATTCCCAAATCAGGAACAGTGGCTAGGCTTTCCTGTGGTGGCTCTGGAGTTATGCCTATGTACTGTATGTGTAGCTCCTCTGACTGCAGTTCAGAGTGCTCGTTCCATCTCCACTGCTCAGTGTTTTGTTGTTGTTTGTTTTTCCATTAGGTATATTTTATATTTTATTTTTATTAATTTTTAAAATTTTCTTACATTGTTGTTCATTTTTGTACAATATTTGATTTCTCCCCTCAGGAGTAGCCCCTGTAAATGCCCCACCCCCACATCGCATGTGATCCATCGCCATGGTCCCTGGGGCTCTTCCCGCCCCATTCTGATCTCTTTTCCTCCCTCTACCCTGCTTTTAGCATCAGATCTGTAGTTGCCTACAAGTTTTGTCTTTTTTTTTTTTTTTGGCTCTTTGTTCGGTTTCCCTATATTCATCCTATAAGTGATATCATGTGACATTTATCTTTTTCCTTCTGACTTATATCACTGACTACTCAGTGTTTTAACACTCGTGGCATCTTTGTCTTGGCCCGGGGACGATCCTGAAGCGATGCTATGTGTCATCTTTATAAAGGAAACATCCACATGGGTCAGAACCTTGCTCTTACTGACCCATTCATGACTGGCCTGTTCAGACCTCAACAGAGAGGTTTTTTTGTAGTTAAACTACCCAGAGTGATCAATAATTCAGAAGCATTTTGCTCCAAAAGTCTTGCTCTTGTATATGGCCATTCACAGCCTGTGATGCATTTTCTTACCTCACATTCCCTTTTTCCCCACGGTATCCGGGAAGGAAGAGCAACGCAGGGATTTAGGCAGTTAGAGAGGAGGAGAGAAAGCTTGGAGAGTGAAGCTGTGCTTGGTCCAGAATAAGTGCTAGAGAACTGCTTAATTAACTGACTACAAATACGTGTGAGTGAAAAAAAGGGGGAGTGCTTAAAATGATGAGATCTTGAATACAGTGTGATTTTTAAAAGTCACTCAGGTATCACCAAGTCAAAAGGAAATGAACCCATGAAATCCAGGAGGGAACCATAGCCCGTGTGTACCTGGCCAATGTCAAAATTTTATCATCAGAAAAAACAAAAATAACATTATAATTGGCCTCAAGCCCAGCACCATCTCACCACCCCAAACTTGGGAAAGTCCCTTCTTCCCAAATGTAAGAGGAAGGAGTTGGCCAAATGGTCTGTGAGGGCCCAGCCAACTCCCCTTGTCTGGAATGTAAGCCTGGGAAGTGACCCTGTTTCCTAATGGCTCAGACACACTTCAAAGTCCTCAGGAATGAAGGGGAAGTCACCACAGGGCCCTTTGGGTGCTTCTTTATTTCAGAAGTGTGCTTCACAAAAGAGTACGCTTTTAAAAATAAGGAGGCTGGACCTCCCTAGTGGCACAGGGGTTAAAGTCTCAGCCTATGACGCTATCCACAGCCACTGCAGCATGAGTTTGATACCTGGCCAGGGAGATTCCCACATGGCATAGCAGACCTCCCCTGCCTCGCCCGCTGCTCCCCTCAGCAGTGTATTTCAGTACATCTGCCTGTTCTGCTCCCCACTCTGTCTCTGGTGAATCCTCTCACCACCACCCCACACCTCTGGCCTACACCCCAGTTCTGTATTCACAATTTTTTTTTAAATCTTCAAAAAAAATGAGGGGGATTAAAATACTAAATTCTGTGCTTCATGGAGGTGATAGAATCATGGTCCTAAAGATAATTTAAATATGTGGCGAAATGTTTATTCTATAGTAAGTAAGAAAAGCCATTAGCACAATTTGATTGTGTGTGTGTGTGTGTGTGTTTATATTCAGCAGGCTACTTAATCACTTTTCACAGAAGCTCTCTTCCATCATTCCAACCTTTATTTTGTTTTTGAAAAAAAAAAAGCTTCTACAATGAATATATTTTTCTCTTGAAGTGTGGAAAAGACTATAAAATTATATTTATTTTTACTTTGGGGCAGGATGCAGAGAGACCTTAGTTACAAAGATTTGGATTAATTGTACTCCTTAGGCACACTGTCAGCACCGTTTAAGTTAAAATGTAAAAAAGAAATACTGTCAGCCACCCACTAGAAGGCGCTCTTCTTCAGTTTTAAATTGCCCATGACACAGATTTGGACAGGAGGTGTCAAGGTTTCCTTTCAATACAGTTAAGGGACTCTTAAACCTATTTATTTGTTTTCTTGGCTTTAAATAAACTTTTTTATTTTGGAATCACTTTAGATTTACAGAAAAGTTGCAAAGGTTGTATCAAGTTCCTATATACTTGGCGCAGTGTTCCTTAATGTTAACATGACACATAGCCACTCTTTGTCAAAACTGAATGATTGAAGGAAAAAAAAAAACAAAAAAAACCCTGAATGATTGACATTCATTAGGGCATTGCTATTAACTAAACAATAGACTTAATTAGGATTTCACCAATTTTTCTATTAATGTTGCTGTTCTGTTCCAATACCATTCTGTGACACTATGGCATGTCACGTTGCATTTAGTAATTTTTTTTCACAAGCATACTCACTGTTTATCACAGACAACTGTTTCTATTTTTCATGAACAACTGCATTTTATTAAAAAAAGGGTAAAGGTTAGCTTTTGTTGTTTCATCTCCCTTTTTATTTCTACATTTGTAAAAGTTATTTAACTTTTCCAACCCCTACATTATCATTTACATTTCTGACTTTTGTAGTGTGTGTGGAACCATCATTTTTAGTAATTTTGTGTCTTCTCCAAATTCAACTTTTTTTCATTGTATGTTTCCTCCTAAGGGATGTCAGTAAAGGATGAATGCTATGATATTGTCACTAATTGTGTTAGGTATAACAATGACGTTTTGCTCAGAACTTTTTAATAATGTCCTTATCTATGAGATACTGACATTTTTATAAATGAAATTACTTTAAAACACTTTGGCAAATAAAAACAATTGGGGAGCTAGAACAAATCATATAGGATATGTCCACTCGTATCCATTATTCTTTTACTTTGTATATGATTGAAAAACATAATTAAAAGTTATTTAAAATGGACATTTAGAAAAATGCAATAGTAAGCTTTGTTTTAATGGAACAATAATCCCAAATCCTGTGGGATGTTAATATTGACAGCTATTCAGTTTAACAGACAGTAACAGATCAATATAACAGACATTTGCAGATTCATAAATGGACGTCAGAAACACAACCCCAGGACTACGAGGGGCCGGAGGAGAGAGCAGACCATGGTGTAGTCCTTCAAAACCCCGACTCAGACATATCTGAGGTTTGGAGTGGCACCAACTGTGCAGTAAAGGCTGATTAGAATTGAATCTTGGCTAGTAGCAAATACCCCATTTTTTCATGGTGGAGATTTTATTTGCATTTCTTTCTTCGTTTTATGGGTTTATGTTGACTCATCTCAGCCATGTGGTTAATACATGGAAGATGTATTGTGATACTTAATAACAATAATTTCTAATAATAGTAATTTTTAAATCTATATAGATTATAATTTTCCTAAGGACCTGCAGCCCTTCATAATTACCACAATTATCCTATTGAACATTTAACTAAATTGTAGCCGCTCGCAGCACCTGCCTTTCTGCTTGCTGAAGTCTGCTTTTCCTTCCCCCCAGACCAGCTGAGGGCCTGCCTACTGGCTCTCAGAGCAGACAGGGACTGGCGCTGAGCTCTGCTCTGCTCTGCTCTGCTCTGTTATGGTGGCAAAATCAAGCCAACTTTTTTCTATCTCTCTTTTTATTCTGCAGCAGAAGTATTGGGAAGCCCTAAACTCGGAGCAGGTATGGACAATCTTGCTCTCTCTGTTTCCAAAGGGACTTCTTACAAAAACAGGAAACTTCCTGTTTTTTGTAAGACCCCCTTGTCTAGCTGGGTCCAGGCCAAATTCCTTTAGGAAAAGTGTGAGTGTAAAAACTGAGAGGCAAGTACGAGAATCAGGGAATTTTCTGGGCTCTCCAGATGCTTTCCTAAACCATCAGGAGGGACTCAGAGAAGGTGCATTAACCCAGGAAGAAACATGATTTGGAACATGAACTTGTTTTATGACCAAGCAGAATAACTTACAGCTGCTAATAGTGGCTGCAGTGGTTGTGGGGGCAAACACTCCCTCACACTGTTATCTGCGCCCCCAGCCAGCTGGCTGCAGTTTCCACGCCACCCCTGCCTCCAGGGGCGAGACAGCAAGTGTTCTCTGACAGCACCTGTGCCCGCCATCTCCCAGGGCCGTGCTGCTGTGGAGTGGGTCATATTTTGCTCAAATTCTCCTTTTGTCTGGATTCCAACAGTGTTTTTTCCTAAAGTGAAATTTTAAAACACATCCTGGGAATTCAGAACAGATTTTAAATGTTTTCAAAAGCTTAAACCACTTCAAAGAGCTCACCCACTCAAAGTGGCAAGCTCTTTCTGTTTACTGACAGCTGAATTGTTCAGGAATAGCAAGAATAACTCTTTCAAAGCCTTTTTGGGCGCCAGCCCAGTGGTTCTGAAACATAAGGGCTGCTGAGAATCCCCTTAGGAGTTTTTAACATGCCAAACTATGGGCTCCAACCCACAAACAGCGTATAAGGTGGGTCCCTGGACCCGACGTTTTGATGAGTAGCCAGTGTACCTCTGGCGTGGTTGCTCCAGAGCACACTTCAAGAACTGTGATTAGAATGTAGCCTCAGCTTGAAAACGGCATTCATCAAAAGCACGTGTCCATCTTCAGAGGAGAGAAGCGGCCCTACTCCCACCAGTGGGCTGTGGAGGTTGAAGGGCCACAGAGCTCATTTACTTGCGATCATTGATAATGAATCTGGTTAGAGGTGTCCTGCAGCCACATGCAAGCACTGCAAGTGGCCGGCAGAGCCCCTAACCGATACAGGGGGTTGGACTACACCAACCTAATCAGCTCAGTCCCTGGCGGGCAGGATTACTGGGAATGAGGTGGCATTTTTAACAAGCTGTTCTTTCAAATCACCAAGTAGTAGAACTCGGTTCAGTTGTTATCACTAGATCACTAACTGGACTTTTTCTTTCTGTTCAAAACAAAGCTACAATTTGTGCTTTATCACTGGTTTGGTGTGGGCATTATTTGTTCGGGGCTCAAGGAGCCCTGAAGACCTTATCTGGAACCTCTAAGGGCTGATCTCTGTGATTCAGCTTGAGTTTAGCAGTTGGTGGAGCCTTTTTCCTGGAGTGCATGTCACTGCCTGGCTTTGTTTTCTTGCCTTGCCTAAATAGATTCACCAGAGGAAAATCATGCTATGGGACCTTTGCTTTGTCATTTCCTGGGTCTTTCAATACTGTGGAATGTGACCCTATGACTCAAAATCATCAATCACAGGAACTCTGAAATAAAAGAGACTGAATGATTTAGTTGCTGATGTAGCATCTAAGCCTACACATGGAGAAACCAAAACTCAAAGAGGAAGCAAGTTAGTGACAGAGGAAGACTCGAACCTCTTCGCCACCTGCCTCTGTGGCTGGATTCACTAAGCATTCCCATGCCCTTGGCCAGGTGCAAAGTCCTTTCTCATCCATCATATTTGAACAATAGAACTTTGCAAACAGCTTCATCAGTGGTCACGTGTCCACTTCTTTTTATAACCTTTCACTCCTACTGCTGCTGATTTCAATTCCCATACTTACTGAGTCAAACTGATTAATTACTGGCAGTGATCACTACTCCAAATAAGGCTTTACTTGTTTTTTGACAAGTCTGCTGAACCTGCAGTTTAGAAGAAACACTATGTGAAGGGCAAGGACAGACTGACATCGGGCTTTTACAGAGCTCCTCATCTACCTGAGAGGACAAGGCGCATGCCCAGGAGGGTTGGGCTGTCCATGCACAGCTGAAAGTAATGGGATAGGCAGTACAGAGAGAGACGGGGGTGAGAGCTCAATGGACAAAAGAAGTCAGGGTAGACATCCTAGAAGAGGGGGGTACTTGCCTGGCCATAAAATGTGGGTTGTTTTGCCTTGTATTTTCCAGGAATGAGTTAGTCCCAGAGGTGCCCAGGATAAAAGGAACATGACTTAGTCTTACTAGAGGACTTGGTGAAAACAGGGGGAAAGAAGGTGGGAAGGGCAGTGGGCTGTTCAGGGTAGCTGTCCATTAATTCCTTGATTTAGTTAGACTTACCCCACCAGGTTCTAAATTCACAGGCCTGGTTAACCTGTCATTACTTGTTTCTCCTTCTCTGTGTGCGCCTGGGTCATGTGAACCAGGTTGAGAGCTGTTTGGGTGAGGGATTGTAAGAGATTGGAAAGGTTTTTTCCATCAAGATACCATTTGTGTCTTTTCTCCACAGTGGGACCCTGAAGATATAAACCTTGAAATGAACAAAAACAACATAGAGATGCTCAGATCCCAGGTGCACAGGTTCTCTATGAGGTCAGTGGACTTGACCTCTGATGAATAATGCTTTCTGGAGCCAGCCCATCAACTCAAAGCCCAAGGTCAAGCATTTGTCAAGGACTGAGCAGGGATCAACCTGCAGTGACACCATGACAGAAACTTAAGCTTCTGCAGAGGCTGCCCACAAAAGTGAGGACCAGAAGTTGTCACTGAGCTTGGCTGGTCTGCATCATGGCTCAGAATGCAGCTAAGACTTTGTATTGCGTGGGCAGACCTGGACGTGCCGCGTTTGTTCCAAAGATTAAAAGTCCACAGACCGCTCTTGCTTTATAACACAAACTGCCATCCAAAGGATAATGGACCCTCTTTTCCCTTTACCTATAGATTCAGCCATAATCTGAATATCTGCTAGGTCCCAGGAATGGGCTCATTAACTGAGAGCTAATGTGTTTGGATCTCAGTAGAGCCCTGTTTTGTAAGACCTGGCTAAGCCAAGGAAATGAGACTGGTGGGTCCATACACGGGGGTCTGGGACACAATCAGAGGTATTGATGGGACTTGATCATTGCCTTCCTGTCACCCACTTGGGTTTTTGGCTGGAAGGTAGAGCTTGGACTATTTGGCTAACCGGATGTTTGTGAGATAACCAGTACTGCAAGAGCAAGCAAAACAAATAGCCGTAGTTACCAGGATTTGCTCCAACCTGGCAAGGTATGTGCTGAGGGAGGGTTTTCAGGTGAGGACTGACTCTCCAGGAAGCAAACGGGAGCATGCAGAGGGTAAGAGGCATGGCAGGGGGTGTTACATTTAAGGACAACAATCCCATATTAGGGTTTTTTTGATGTTGTGATCATGGGAGAGCGGGAGGATGCAGGAGTGGGACTAAGGTAGGCGGAACACTGGAGTGAATAAATCCCGATTAAGTGAATTAAAGTATCTCACTGTGGAGCGCAGAGCTATATCTGAATCCCAGCATAACCACAGAAGTCTGCCACCAGAGGAACTGGGAGAAATGCCAAGAAACACAGTTGTGCTCCTGGCTGGCCCCTGGCAGCTTGTGTGACTCAACTGCAGCTGCCTGGCTTCTCCTATGGGGCAGTGCGAGTCCCAGCAGCATGAAGAAAAGGGTGCCTCAGGGAAATGGGTTGGTTCTACAGGTCTCTGCGGAGATCTTAATCTCCTGGGTGACCCCTGAGTTAGCAGTGAACTTAAGCCACCTCATTACTCCCCTTTATCCAACTGCTTTGGTCCCCAGGTGTCTTGTAATGAGTTTGCTACAGTCAGTTTTGCATTGTGATCTTAATCTCCGAAGCTGTATTTTGAGGAAAGATGAAGACTTGGAGGGGGTAGGGCAGGGGCATTCCAGCAGTTTAAACTGTACAGAGGATTGAAAGCGAGGAAGGGTGGAATCTAATCAAGGAAGGAGGAAGCTGATGTGCCCAGCATGAGTGACGAGGTATGGGCTACAGAGGGGGTGAAGAGGCTGTAAGGAACCAGACTGTGGGCACTGCAGAGCTGGTACTTAATTCTCTGGCTAACTGGAAGATATGCGAGGAAGGTGACTGACATGCTTCATGTAGGTCACAGCTGACTGACTGGTTTCTAACCCTATGGCCAGAAGTTTACAGAAAGCAGAAAGTATTGATACAAAATGAACATGGGCTCCATGCTTAGTCTGAGTGGTAACAGACAGGCTAGAGGAAAGCTCATCTTTAGAAAGGGAGAAGACATGGGGATAGGATAACATCTCTGGAATCTGCCTTTAGCACATCCTCTCTCAAGGAGAGGCTGACTAGTGCTGACTCGTGACGTAACAAAAATTGGTTGGATCTAAAGGAAATGACCACTCACCCCAGAACATCAGATGATCTCACTGACTTTGAGCAACATGAACTACTTAAGCTCCAGATGTTTCCTGTCCCCCTAGATCCCATCATCTTAGCCTCTTCCTTCACAAATCAGATCTTACTATCATGTTCTAAGTTTGTCTCAAAGCTAAAACCCAAGTCTCTTCTTCCAGAGTGAACTATTAAACTAGGAATTGTGGAAGCAAAGTTTAGCTTCATTGTTCAGTGGGAATCTGCCTGTTATGTAAAGCTCTGGAACTCTGGAGCCTTTGTGAAGAGGTAGCAGCCACATGCATTTCTCCCTGCCTTGAGCCTGTACTGTAGCTTCATCTCTAGCTGCTACTCAGTGGATAATGGTAGAGTTATTTGCTCTAAAGATTCCCTGAACAGTTCCAGAGGTTTCCTGAACTGGGCAAATGCTAGGGAACAAACTAATCATCATCGTCTGATCAGTCATCTGGAGATGGGAAATGGTATAATAAACTTAGCTGTACAGCCTATTTTCTGCATGGCTCGGAGTATGTTACTTAACTTTTATGAATTCCTGAGGTAGACTAAGAATAGCACCTATCACAACACATATTGTTGTGAAGACTAAGTGAACTACAATGATACATGGAACACACACCTGACTCAAAGTTAACACTGAGGATTAGTATCCTTCCTCCCTGTACGTCACCAGATACACACTGAAAGGCAGTTGGTAACCAAACAATCCTGATCCACAGACAGTGGAGTGAAACTTTTATACTTCCAATTAAGTGATTATCCAGTTTCTGCTTAAGCTCCTCTGGGGTAGTTGTGTGTGGGGAGAGGGGGGGAGTAGGATGCCAACCATTTTATCTCCCAAAGACATATTAAGATTTAGGGGCTGCTGTAATCACTAAGATTATCCTAAAATCCTTCTCTCCCACCAATACTTCATTATGATGAAGAGATTCATGTGCGCCATCTGATTCTGTGCTCACATTATGGTTGTTACAGTGGGGTATGCGCTCCTAAAGAGTAGGGAGAAGCACTAAGGCAAGAAGCATGGCTAAGCTCCAATTCCCAGGTCAGGTTCATGTGATCTCTGTCCAGTCATTTCCCTTTCTGGGTCATGGCTTCCTCATCTGTAAAATGAAAGTTAGGCTGGATTTCTTCCCTTTTTCCCTTTTATGAATATGCCAGTGAATTTTTGTTTCCTACAGGTTAGCATCTTTTTAAACTCTCAGAGACATACTGTTAAGACAAATTTCAGATATACTTTGAAAATAGGTTTCATTATAAAATATATTCCTGTTTAGATTTTATTAAGATAAAATTTGCCTGTTACAAAGATCTCAGTGTTTAGTGTAACATGAAGATCACATTGATTATTTAAAAATTTTGCAGATTCTAGTCAATAGGGGAAGCCATATGATCTTGTTTCCAAATCGGGATTCTAGTCACTTCCTTCACTTTTTTAATACTAACAGGCCCTATTATTGACAGGTAATTTTGGTCAAGTCTCATTCTTGCTGAACTATTAAAATGAAGGTTATACGTGTACCGTCTCTTACATGAAAAATATTTTCCAGCGCGAGGGGAAAAAAAAAACTTATTAATCACTAAGAAAAAGAGGTGTTTTAGGAGTGTCTCAAGACTAATTCTCAACACTTCCAAGACTTCTTTCCGTACCTCTTAATCATCTGACTCCATTTTCCAACTAGGCAATGCTCTACTCTTCAACTTTACATTGCTTTCTCTGACGTCCAAGTCGATGCTTGGCACAGGCTCTGCCTTGAACTCAAGATTTGGTGCGAGGAAGGTTTCTTCATAAAGTTTACACGTGCCCGTCGGCATTTATTCTAAAAGTCATCATCGGGAAAAAGGGACGATGAGAAATGGTGCCAAACCTGATGAGTTAGAGAACATTTGATTTGGTTTTTCTTCACCTAAATCTGAAAGCTGAACAAGGCACGCGGCATCCTGCACTGCTTTGGGGTCAAGCATTCAACCCAGCGTGAACAGTCTCTGGGTTGACTTTAATCCGCCGTCTGGGGAATTCGGCATACACTTCCGCTTCCGGTGTCATATTTCTACTAGCTGCCGGTAAAGGCAGCAGAGGGCCAGACTCTCCTCTTGCTGGTCGTCGGCGTCCGAAACTGTGATGACGGCGGCCTTATCCCGGTCGGTGGTCAGGTGGCTTGTCACTCTTCAGCCTTCACTGTACTCACCCACAGGCGCTCGGCGGGGAATTAAGTGGTCAGCTCGCCGTAAACTGCGAGTGGGGAGGAGAGGAGCTACTGCTGGCACCGTGAGAACTGAATCTGGCTCTTGCAGCCTAACTCCTCCTAGAAACGGCCAAGCCCCAGCCCCTAGAGGTTCGCTTAAACCGCCGCCCGGGACATCCGGGAAGAGAGGCACTGCGCGGCTCCGCGCGTGCGCACTGCGCAGCCGCTGCCTCCCGCGACGCGCGTGAATCCCGTGAGCTCAGCCCCGCCGCGCCCGCAGCCCAGGAGGTGACAACGCTGCGTACACCTCCCGCGTATGTTTCACATTCTGGTGGTTGTATTCCTTTCTTTTATGGTAATTATCTCTATTGAGGTAACGTTGGTTTGCAGCATTGCAAATGTTTTAGGGTTATAGTTGCACACCTTTATAAAAGTATATACCCAGCCACATCCCCCACCCACGCCCCCATTATCCTCCACCTTAGTCATAGCGCTGTTTTTAAGAAGATAATCACAAGGTTATTGCGCCGTAGCGTTGGCCGTTCAGCATTCTTTGTGGTGCACTGTAGATCGTTCTCTAAGTTCACAAACCTTTAATCAAGGTAGCTCAGGCTCTCGCAGCCATCTTGCGTCCCGAGCGCGCGCGTGTTCATATGAGTGCGTGCGTCCTGCGTGCGTCGTGCGTGCGTGTGTAGACAGCTGGTGCCCCAGTTTGCCTGAGCGCCAGCCCTAGACCCCCGCGCGGACTCTTTGCTGATCCAGCAAGGTGAAAAACTGTCATGAACCAGGAGAAACGCCGAACTGCAGGCTCAAGGTGCATTGGTGGGAAAGTTACTGCTCGCAGAAAGAAGGTGGTTGGTTGAACAGCAACAGCAGATGATTAAAACTTAAGTTCTTAAAGAAATTAAGAGTAAACTATCTCTGGTATTGAAGAAGTGAATATGTTCACAAACCAAGGAACAGCGATCCCCTTTAACAACCCTAAAGTTCAGACATCTGTGGCTGCGAACACTCACCATTAACAGGCCATGTTGAAACAAAACAGCTGACAGAATGCTAGCAGTATCTTAAATAAAGCAGCTTCATGAGTGCAGACAGTCTGACTCTTTTAAGGAGACTGAAACGCTGTCCGTGGATAGATAAGCACCGCTTGCAACTGGAGAGGAGGATGATAATGAAGTTCCAGGTCTCGCAGAGAATTTTGATGAGGTTTCCAAGAATGAAGCAAACTGAATTGAGTGAACTTTGGAAGAAAATAAAACTTGAAGTTATTGGGAGTTGCTATTTTATATTATGACTGCTTTTTAAATTTTTGTTCATGGGCCTGATAAAATCTAGGTCTCTAGTATTTTTTAACTTGAGCACCTTGGACACTGCAGCTGTTTTCAATTTTTGCTTATACATAATTCATTCTTTGCAGCTAATTAAGCTGAAGAAGCCTGGGAATAATATTTGAAACAAAGGTTAATAAAGCTCTTTGCCTGGGGGGGGGGGGGAAGCTAGTTTAGGTACATGATTTTTTTTAAATATAATAGATATTTATTTTTGTTATTCATATCTTTTACATTATTATGTGTTCCCCATAAGTTACCCACCACCTGTTCACCCGTGGAGCCATCACCACAGTCCTCTCCTCCTCCCCGTCTTGAGCCCTCCCCCTCCCCTCCTTCCCTGCTGAATGCTGCTTTCTTATTTGGCTCCCCTATATTCCTGTTATAAGTGAAACCATTCGATATTTTTCTCTTTCTTTCTGGCTTATTTCACTGATCATGATCCCCTCTAGGTCCATCCATGTTGCTGCGAATTGCATGTGTTTGTCTTTTTTGAATGCTGAATAGTATTCCATTGTG